>KK502507.1:684433-710824 GCA_000688735.1 Glossina austeni
CATATATATATATATATATATATATATATATATATATATATATATATATATATGTACGTATATATATATATGCACGTATATTTAAATATAACAAAAGATATAAAAATTCGGATAAAATAATAAAAAAGAAATAATAAAAGTAATAATTACAATTATAATTAAAAACGATTTTTTTTAATCAGTCGGTTTTTTTAGGTTCTTGCTTACAATGTGTGATATAAACGTTAAATATGATATTTTTGAATTTTTTCTATATAAATTACAAAACGGCAGCAAAAAGTCTTTGGAAATCTGTTCAAGGCGATAAATTTAAACAGATTTTTCAATTTAAATAACAAAAGGGAAAACGAACCAAAGAAACTTTGAACACCTATGAGTACAGACAGACTTGAATACAAAGTGAGCAACAATAAAGTCTATACATAGATAATTAAAAAATAAATTAAATTCCACCGTCTAAAACTTAAGCAAACGCAAAGTTACTAATTTTTGGTCAGTTGCACATAAAATTTCTAGAATTAAGAAAAATTTTGTTCTCATGATAAAAAAACTGAATTTTTTCAAAGCATTATTAAGTAAGAAAGTTATGCAAAAGTATAATAAGTTAATAAATTAAAAGTATTTGAATTTTGAGTTGAGCCGATTGATACAAGTTTTGCAAACTATTTCAATATCATTGATAAGTACTTGTTCTGAATTTCAGATTGCACTAACTTGCTAACCTTTAAACATTTGAACGGTGTATTCACCAAATTTAACTTTCTTATGCCAATTTCAGAAACAATTTCAATACAAGATGAAGAAGTCAGTCATAAACTAATTTTCATTTTTCATTTTTAGTTTGTTTTTGGTAGATATAAAAGTTAGACGTTTTTTGCTATCGAAAATATGGACCAAACAATCTGTATTAAGTTTCGTGTGAAATATAAAATTAAATGCTCCAACACACTTAAAATGTTGATTGGGTTGTGTCTCTTTTGAGAAAAAAACATATGTTTATAAGTGAATAACCTCTCCGTAGAAGGTCGAGAAAATGTCGCCCTGGACACTGCAGTTGTCAACAAGCGATGGGGGATTTGTTCCGAAATTCCTAAATTATGACCAAAAGAATTGTCGTATTTTTAGCCAAAAACAACATCGTAATCATGCCTCACCTATTGTATTTCCCGGACATGGCCCTTTGCGCCTTTTCTTTCCTCCCAACAATGAAAACACGGACAGTTTTTTGTCGCGATTAAGGAGATAAAGACCGCATCGCCCCAAGAGCTTAAGGCCATACCAAAAAGCATATATCAAAACGGCTTTGAGGATTCGAAAAAGCGTTGGCGCAAGTGCTATATATATCAGAGGGATTACCTTTTTTACGAGAAAAATAAAGTCAGTTGTTTTTTTGAACGCACAATCAAATCATCAAATCGTTTTAAAAACCCAAACTAATCCTGATGGCTTGTATTAGGGGGACCCATAAGAAATCAATTATTTTGCATTCATAGACAAAATGTTTTTTTGAAATGACATTTTTATTTTTTAATCGTTTATATAAACACCGTCGTTTGCGATGACTTGTTGCCATCTGTCCTGCAAAAGTTCAACCCCCCTCTTGAAAAAGTGGGATGGGCGTGACTTAAAGTATAACTCAAGGTGCGTTTGGACATCGGATAAGAAATTAAAATTTTTATTTCGTAACGAATGCTCCAGTGACCTGAACAGTCATGGTGAACAGGATGGTAGTCCGACGGTGCTAGGTCCGGAGAGTATGGAGGGTGCGGTAGAAGTTCGTAGCCTAACTGCTTAATTTTCTCTTGAGTAATCTTCGCTGCATGAGGACGGGCATTATCTTGTTGGAGTATCACACCTTTTCTGTTTACTAAAGCTGGTCTTTATTCTATGAGTGCGGGCTGTAAGCGTTGTAATTGTTGACAATAAAGGTGAGCAGTAACTGTCTCCCCAGGTTTGAATAATTCGTAAAGCACTATACCGGAACAATCCCACCAAATACACAATAACTCCTTCCTCAGGGATAGGGTTGGTTTACGGGCTGGAAGAGGTCTCCCGTTTGCAGACAACCATTGTTTCGATCGTTTTATGTTATCATAAAGGATCCATTTTTCATCTCCAGTTACGATCCTAGACAAGAATGGATCTCTGCTTAGTCTGGTGAGCATGGAATTACAAATTGTTCGCCAAAGATTTTTATTGGCCTCAGGCAACAGGTGTGGAATCCATTTACCTTGTCTATGTACCTTGCCAATTTCTTTTAAATGCCTTTGTACGGTGGAGCAGGTAGACCCAAGGCTTCTTGATAGTTCCTGTATAGATAACCTTGGATCGGACTCCACTAGAGATTTTAAGGCTTCGTTATCGAATTGACCTGGGCGTCCAGTTCGATGCTTATCTGACAGGTCATAATCACTTGCAGCAAATCTTCTGAACCAACGTTGACACTTGTTGACCTCCAACACATCTCCACATATGTCGCAAATTTTGCTTGTTGTTTCCGTGGCACTTAAACCGGCGTTAAAATGGAAAAGTACACAATTACGAATATGGCTCTCAGAAGGTGCAAAGTCCGCCATTTTATTACAGGGCTACAAAAAAAATTTATATTGTTTGGAATAAATTACTAACAAACTGGTTGAAGAATAACACCAAAAAAAAGTATGCTTGCATTTTTCTGGTTGCCACAGGACTAATGCGAAATGTTATCTTGCGAAAGTAATTGATTAGTTATGGGTCCCCCTAATATATTTTAAGATCATTAATGAATAATTGTAATGTGTGTATGAATAATTTTACAGTCTTCAATAAATTTCAAATTAAAGGATTACCATTATCAATTTTACAGTTTGAATGCGTTTAATTATTTAGCTGCCATATGATTATATCCGTCTATTGAAGGCCGAATGACGTGAAAATTGCAATAGACTTGAGAAAAGGGATCTCCAAGATTTAACAAAAAACACGAATATAACTTTCTTACTTGTTTGGAAAATATCAGTTTTTGAATCATTATAAATTTTAAACTAAGTGCATTGAAGGAAAATTCTGAAACACGATTCTTTTAAACTGAACATCTTTTTTAGTTTTTTCTCCCTGGATGGAAAGTTAAGCGGATTTGTCGTTTTATATCGAATTAAGTCCTTGTCAGTGCTTTAAAAAGTGAACGAAGGCGAGCGCTTTAAATACATTTGCTTTTATCGACCTTGTGTATACATGTCATACGTATGTGTATAATGTACATATATATCGCGTATATATTGCTTCACTATTTGGTGTTGGTTATAGCTCAATATTTAAAAAAGAAGAGGATTTCTTTTTGTTCTTTTTGTTGTATGTTTGCTTGCATTTTGTATTCGCTTATCATCTAAAGTAGCTTTGTTTGCTTATTTTTCTTTTCTTTTAGTTTTTATAATCAACCTAAATTTTTTATAAATATTTGTGGCTAAATTGTTTTAAATATTCGTTTCCTTTGTTATTGTTTTCTATAAATATGGTCATTATTGTTTCTCAATTTTTCTCCTTATTTTGTTTATTTATAAAGCGCATTTCAAAAAAGCCTTAATGTGTATATAGGCTGTAAGTTAATTACAAATTTTGTAGTCTATTTTTTAGTGGTTTATACATTTGCGTATTTATATATGTATGCACGAGTGTATGTCTATAAGAAATTTTACGCCTATCATTTGGTATAGGTTATAGATTAATTTGCAAAAAAAAAAATTCTGATGAAATACAAACCAATGGTTTTCCTTTTTTACTTTTTGGCAACTCAGAAATTATTTTAAAATAACTTTTGCATTTAAAACAAGAAATTAAAAGACATATTAACCACCACTTAGAATAGTTAAGCTTTATAAAAATGGAAAGAGAAAAACATGTTATTCTTATTTCGATTTTTATAGTTTTGTTTATAATCTGAAATAATTAATGTTTACTACAGAACTGATTATCATGTAAATTGACTTTCGATTTTAACGAAAAAATTCGCAAAAATACTTAAGCTCATAAGTAAATCCATGGCGATCGTCCAATACTCTTTATAATCTTTTTATAGTGGAAATAGCCCAGCCGCCCCTTCTATGTATAAAATTCCGTTTAATATATATTGTACATAAAGAGAATTCTTGATCCTCAAAGACATAGGCTTGATGCGTATGTGGTGTAAGAAAAATAACGAAACATAATATAAAATACTCAATAACGGTTTATAAAGCGGACACAACACTGTTAGCTACATGTGCCCGAATCGGAAACGATAAAGTTAAACAAAATCCCAAATTTTAAAGGCAAATCATTTTTTGCTTGAAACATACATAAGGTCAAAATTAAATCCCTGTTAGCTTAATACTATTTACTCGTGTTCTAGTAGCATGTAAGAAAATTATAATTGGCTGTGGCCGAAGCATTTACACCCGCCATCTCCATATTAAAACAAACTTAAAAAAAACTAATAAATAAATGAATTTCGATGCTCTATAAGATTGCGCGAGCGCGTGCTGGACGATTTTTTCTACTTTTTTTTAGGTACTTTGAGACGACCCACAAAATGTACACGGAAACGTACTTGCTGTTGCTTATGAGTAACAAGCAAATAACGTATTTTTTTTGAAATTAGGACTATTCGCAATATATGCTGTACTATGGGCGTGCCCTTTGGCCGTATTGCCTAGTTTTCAATAGCATTTTGCCTGCATGAACTTTTAATGTTCTTGCTAAATTTGCAACTGATACCTGAGTTTTGCGACCGGGATAGCGTTTATCACAAACATTACGTAGATTTACTCGCGGACTAATGGACATGCCTAGATCGATTCAGCATTTGTTATTGGTTAGGAACACATGTTCTTTACAAATTCTCTGAAGCAAACGTTTGTATACGTTTTGACAAAATGAGTATATACCCTGCCTTCTTCGGTGGTGGATATGAAAAGTTTTAATGTAAAAGTGATGAGACAATTTCGATTTGTTAGTCTCGCGGCAGAAAGAAATAATCGAAACCAAGGATAAAAAAAGCGTCCTTGCATTATTTATAATTGAACGTAGATTCTTTTTTTATTATATGTTTACGTCAGCGTCGCAGGCTAACGAAAATCTCATGGGAATGAAATAAATTGAAACAGATTTAAGTGTAGTCTTGACATCTTTGTGAAAGTCGAAATTTCTGTTTAATAAGAAAAAAAATACTTTGCGTTCCAAAATTGAATAATTACTCATATTTGATTGCTTTAAAACTATTTTATAACAAGCACTGTTGAGTTATCAAATATTTTTCGTGCAGAAATAATTACCTTCATTTTTTCCTTTATTCCTTTAATTACTTTTGATATTAATAGGCATTACAAAACTGTTGGTCGGTCTTCATAGCAAATATAAGACTATCAGTCGATCAATGCGGCACCCGAGAAAATTCGTTCCCAAACCATTTGATGAAATAAAGGAAGCAAATAAGCTTCAAATTGTTTTAAAATTATTACAGATCGTAGAAGCAGCATTTAGCATTCCAGTGCTGAACTTTAAAATGTACACACCATTATTCCAAAATGAAAAAAGGTCTGCACTCTCTGAGATGGAATAATCTTTTTAACGAAATTAATTTGACTCAAACCGATCATTTTTAAGAGATATTTGATTTCGATTTGGTTTGGTCTTCAGTTCTTGGAGCGAATTCATACTTCTCTCTCTTTCTAATGATGGTTAAAAACAGAACAAAAATGTGAGAACAAAAAAATATTTTTCCCCATTTCACTACTTTTGCAGCCAATATTTAGCACGACGCATACGAGCCATCTCCATGTCGTCAGCATCTAAAGATAACGAAGAAAACGCTGGTGCCGAAGCCGGACATTGCATAGCATTTAGATTTTGTGATTCAGCCGTTGTTGTAGCTAATGTATCCAAACGATCAACAATACTATTACCACCGTGACTAAAGCTGCGGCTAGTGCTGTCCAAACGAAAATCTGCGGAACTTAATTCAGAAGTAGTCAAATCTGAATGATGACCAGCAGGCCCAATGCCAGCGTCAGCATCAACAGCAGTAGTAGTGGTAGCCATGGTAACGTCATCATCAACAAAGCCATACCAATATCACATAACCATAATTTGCAGTGCTACTCATTGATCTATTGTACGATAAATACGTCTCTGTGGTTCAGGTGTATAATGAATACGAGTGCGAAAGTGTTGCGGAGAGCCGGGTACGCTTTCAGAACCACGTCTTGGTGGCGGTAAGGGAGGGGAGGCAGTAACGTATCTGAGAAACACAAAGAAAAATCATAGAAACATAACAACGTACAGAACTTATCAACGACTTCATGTGTTTACCTTCGATTTAACAATGGGGAACCACCTGGTGGTTGGCCACTAAGTTCTAGAAGATTTTTACGCAGTAATAAAGGTGATTGGCCTCGATTATAGCGAGGTGGTGGGTCAGGAGAACGATGCCGTTTATCTAAATTAGCTAGAACATGAGCAGGCGTATGTGTACTTGGCATTGCAGCCGTACCTACAGCAATATATGTTGATGCATTAGCTCCACCAGTTACCGCATAACGTCTTAAAAAGCCAGCAGCATTAGAAGCCTCCTGAAATTCCGTTCCGTCTGTTTGTCCGACGACCACAGTTTTCACCTGTTCTGTAGGCGAGGTACTATTACTCGTGTTCGTGCTACTGCCAGCCGACGACATGGTACGGTAATATGACTGTGGCTTGGTTTCGGAGACATCGGGGGACGAACAATCGGCACCATTGATGGTCGACGATGTCTGAGCTAGATGAGTGTTAGAATTATTCATTTTAACATAATTCGCTATTTGACGTTTCATAGCACCTGCCAGGCTATTAAACCAGCCTAAGCCATTACGTCACGTTAGGTTACGTTAAAGTGACGGAAAAGATTCAATATGCCATGCCGTGCAAAATAAAGGACAACAGAGCAAGCGTACGTTGTTGGTGAATACGAGCGAGCACAGAAGAATCACAAAAACACAATGAGAGCAACAACAACAACAACCCAAGGCAATTATACAAACATAATATGCAATAGAATACGTAAAAGGTGACGCAGATTTGTAGCATAACGAGCGAGAATAAAAGAGATTAAAAGAAACAATTGATGGCAGGACATGTATGTGAGAATAAGAAGAAAGAAATAAATGAAAAAGAAAGAAGAAAGATAATGAGTATATTTTCGTGTTGGTGCAAATTTGTAAACATAAGCGAACGCATTTAAATGTGATGATGGTATTTAAAAAATGCAATAAGAAAAATACGAAAAGGCGGCTTGACTTGAACAAAGAATAATGTAATGAAAACTAAGCAGGTTTCAAGTTAATGTTTGCATAAAATAATTCAAGCAAGCATTCATTTATTGTCATATTTATTACAGGTTTACCACTTACCACTATCCATTTTATAGTTATTCTCTTTGGTTGAACTTCCTTTACCCAAACTGCCGCCTGCACTACCACTTGCCCCTTGTGAATGTAACTGCCGTTGAGCATACAATTTACTTAAACGGCTAATAGATGGACTAGTGCTTTGTCCTTTCGCAGTTAAAACAGCCGAATCGGACAGGGTTTCAGGCGATGTGGGTGGCGACCGTGAACTTCGCAATGCGTTAGTTGTATATCCTACATTACTACCTAGATATTGTTGAGGCAATGGTTGATATTGTAATTGACCCGGCGTTGGCGAAAGCCCGAAACCCATAGTAGGAGGACAAATCTTGTTTTCAGTATTCGTTAATGGTAAACTACGAGGACCTCCACTACCATTGCTACCACCGTCGTTATCGTTATTCATGCTAATATCAGTACTGATAATTTGTGAGCACTGTGAAGATTGTGTAGATGACTGACTAGATGTTGAATATGTTGACATCAAAGTACCAGCACTATTACCACCACTAGTGAACGCGAAGGGCATATGAGAAAATTGTGGCTGTTGTAGTGGAGGAATGGATTGGAAAGTATTTACGCTTTCTGGTGGTGAATACTTAGAGAAGTAGTGTTGCTGAAGGTTTTGTTGCTGTTGACGTTCTAACTCTTTTTCACGTAATTGATTTTGTTGATGGTAGAATCGCTGAAGCACTACAAACAAACAATACAATAATTTAATTTATTCGAACTAACTACAAGTACCTTAAAGGAAAATTTACGAGAAGTTTTTTATAAAAATAAATCAACTATAAAAATTAATATGATACTGCTTTCCTCAGGCCATGATAAACTGAAGAATAACTGAAAGAGGTGTTTAGGTGGGATGCATTGAGAACGAGGTAAATTAACAGAAGACAACAATTAAAGACAGACTTTGAGTAACGATCAACTTCGTTGATTAGGTTTTATCGATATAATTTTGCTACATCTGTTTTCTTCATACAAAACATTTACATTTTTCGCTAGGCAAAAAACGTGGGTACTTCATTATCAACTTATTGAGAATAGTTTTCTTTGTTTCTGTATTATAATTTAGCTAAATGCATGCATCAATGTCAATATAATTTTTAAGGCAACTAAAAACGATATAAAAGGTTAAAGGTTAGTAGAGTGTCGGAGCCAAATAAATGACATAAATGATTATGAATTCATGATGATGAAATGATGATTGAATTCACGGTCAAAACGTTATTCTTATTTTGATTTTTCGAAACAAAAATGGATAATAAAATTAACGATTAGATATAATTAATATCATCTCCTTAATATCGTAAAAGGCAGAACTTCGCTTACCTATAGGACTATGATTGCCCTGTACACGTGGTGATGGTACCTCATTTTTGGTAAGTGATATCAATGAAGGTTTTTCTGGTGGCTGTTGATACTGCTGCTGCTGTTCAACGCCAGATTTTTTTAAATTGCTCCTACCCTCGGAGGGAGCTTGAAATCGTTTACGTTGAAAAGCTGAAGAAACTGTGGCTGCGTTTGAAAGTTGTATGTTAGATGTAGTAGTTGTTGGTGTTGTTGAACTATCGCAAATATCAAAAACTATTGGAGCATCTTTATTGCTAGGTAGAAGTCTTGAAGAGTCAGTTTGGTTTATATGAGGAGGTACAGCATGCGGATGTTTTTTTTGGCTAAACGGTGAAGTCGTGAGATTACGTAATATCGAATGACCTAAAATTAAACAATTTCAATTGATTATATTTTAAATTATGAATATATTATACGATACGAAAAAAACGTACCTATACTACTTAATACGGATTCCTTTTTAGGACTTTCATCTCCCGGTGAATTATATTTATAACTGGTCGTTGCTGCCACGTTATTACATTTTCTTTGCATGAAAGGAGACTTACGATAAAATTTTTGCGTTTCCTCTTTGCCAACGCAGCTGGCATTATAGCTAAAACTAGGTGGTGAAAGTGGACTAGAGCTGGTAGCACTACTGCTACCTGAACCACTACCACCTTGGGTGCTCCCACATCCTGTTCCTCCCAATCTTCCTCCCTCCACCTGATAGCTATTTGTGGCATTTGAACTATTGTTACTGTTGTTGTATTGTTTTAATGGTTGAGGTAGTTGTGATGGCTGATGTCTATTGATTAAATATTCATCGTTTTGTTGTTGCTCTTGCTGTTGCTGCTGATGTTGTTTAAGACTGTTGCCTCTTTGTAAGTTTTGATAACTGGGTATATAAGTTGTAGGCTTTGGTGCCGTTGTTATGGATCCACTAGAATTTATTGTCATTGCAATCGTTGTTAACGCAATACTACTGCTTGTTACAGCAGTGGCGGGATTTCTATAGTGTTTGCTAGCATCGTAGGTAGCCGGCATTGAGAATTGTGTCCTGAAAATGCACAAAGGTTTCTTTTATTTTTCACAAAAGTATCATCACAGCTTAAAGGGACATATATAGTAAACATTAAGCACATTATCTGTGCATATGTAAAGATTGGTAAACATGTATCGATATGATTGGTAATCTTTAGAATAATACTAACAATCTGCTAAATGAATTATAATGGGAAGTCTAACAGCTATAAAATATAAATTATTACAATTGCGAGCAACTTTACTTTCTTTATAAGCTTTCATTACTTAAAGCATATTTTGCTTTACACAGCATACACAGAAAGCAAAAACTTAAATCGTTGACAATTAAAATTCACTCTAATTGTGAACATTTCTATAATTAAGTTATTACTATGTTTACACACTGTACCATTTATGTGGTTTGTATCCGTATATATGAGTACCTAAGCCACTGAATCGATTTAGACTTGTCTTTCCGTGGTCCTCTGCCTATGCTTCTAACGTCTCTTCATATATTTTTGCCCCAGTTTTGTGATATTTTGACGTAATTGAATGCAATGATTGCCATTGATCTAAATACGAGCGCTCTCGAAAATGGATTTACACGAAATATCTTCTCGACCAGTCCCCACATAGCGCCCTATGCAATTTTCAGAATTCCTGGACAAAGATCGCTGTAGCAGTGTTCAGGTATACTAGACGTATGTAAAAAAAATTAGATCTGATGAGCTAATTATTTTTATAACTCTTCGTACGAAAAGTAAACCTTTATATGATAAAAAGATATAAATTTTAATATTTTATGATAAAAATTAGTCCATTATCGTAATTTGATATAAAAATAAACTATGTCGATTCTACTAAATTTAACACACACGTCAGCTCACTTTTTAGGTCTCCTACCGTACAAGTGATGCCAAGCAAAGCACGCCTGCATATGGAAACACAATAAAATTTTCAGTAGTTTGCCACGAAAATAAATGAATAATTGTAGGGTCATTTATGGTCGACCTTGCTTCACTAAGTTTATACCAATGGGGGATAGACAAGTGGGCAGACGGACATGAGGAAGCTTACTGAGAATCTTACGTTAAAGAATATTTTTACTTAATCAAAGAGCAAATCCAGGATACTTTCAGCTTTTGTGATGAGTACAAAAACTGGGCAACAAAACAGGACAAGTGAGACGTTCTTATGTGTTTATAATAAATTGAACGGTTGCTTATTAAAATTTGAAATTTGCTTTCACTACTGATGAGGGTAAAAAAAAGTGATGAGGCTCCATCCAGAATATGTCCGAATATTTTTAAAGGTCTAACCTAGTTAGCAAAACACTTTTAAAGAAATTTAATGAACAAATCACAAATTGAATAACGCTCTGATAAATGGAGCGAATCTTAATAATAATGAATGCCCTCGTACGTTAATATTCTGGAAAATGAGAAATTAGTACAACACGCAGAATCTTGAATTGTTAGGTGTACAAATAAATTTTAAATCCGCAATTTCAGGTGTCGATATCTTAGATCTTGATGTTTGAACGATATAAACTGCAACTGCTTCTAGCGCTCGTTCAGTAAATATCAAAGTTTAAAGAGATGGATGTCATTTATGCAACTGCATTTTCTCTATTTTTATTTGGATTAAACCGCAAAAAAAAATGCAGCTCAGGTTACGGAAATGATGAAGATAGCTTGGAGTGAAAACATAGCAAATTACGATACTCGTAGCAAATTGTTTGCGAGATTTCGGACCAAAAGTGTTTGTCTTGAAAACGTTGGAATTCGCATACGTCCGGCGCAACCAAGGAAATATTTTTTATCTCAGGATAGGAAGTTTTACTACACCCCGCATATTCTCCAGACTTACTCCCTTTCTATTTTCACCATAAATAATGATTCTATTTAGATTATTAAGCTTTGTACTAAGTGTATTTTAAATAAAGTTGAATTGATAAAAGAAATGGAACGAATTTATTTTTACATGTATTAGAAACCGATTTCTCTTAAACGATGCAACCGAGTAGATGCCTAGACGATCTTAGAGGGATAAATCACAATAAAATTGGAGATTTTGGCTTATGTATATATTATTAAAGAAATTGAAAATATTCAACCTTATAAAAGGTGCCGATGCCTAATTTTTTTGAAGGATTTTTTTTATATTTAATAACGTGCTAGAAAAAAGACCCAAATAAAAACAGCTAGTTTCAATTTAATTTAACCTAATTTCAAAAATATTTCCAGCCTCACTTTTGTAATTTTCACTTTAATAATAGTACTAAAAACTTTCTCTAAACTGCAACATGCGACATTTTTAGTAAATAATTAGAATGAATCAATGGATGGCCACAACAAGATGCTTTAAATGATAGGAAAATCTTTGAAATTAATAACAATTGAAAAAGAACACACATTTTATGTATTTTTATTATTTTTTTTTTTTAACATGTTTTAAAATAAAATTATAAATAATACTTACTGAGCACAGAGGAGAGGAGTGTGTATAATTTATTTTTATTATTATTTTATATAGATATAAACTAAATTGTTTTTAGGGAATTTTGTTTGTTTCGTTTTTGTATCGTTTTAAAACTTTTTTGAGATACTTTTTTTTGGATATTTTTCACATTCATTTTAACACTTGTTTTTAATAGTTTTTATTATGTACATGGTTTGTATATATATTTCAGGGTTTTCTTGGGTTTTTTTTTTGTTTTATAAAAATTAGAAGTTAAGTTACCTACATAAAAAAATTAATAAAGAAAAAGTAGAAAAAAAATATAACTAAGTAAATGGCAAAAACAAAACAAATCTAACAAAAATTAATCATATATTAAATGTATAAAAAATATAAGTACAGCAAGCAAAAAAATTTTGAAAAAATACTTGAAGCAAATCATTAACCAAGTTAAAATATACAAATAGACAAGCAAAAATTTATGACAAAATCTATCCAAAAGCTAAGAAATTATGCTAATTTAATATAAACAAGAAACGAGATAGTGTACTTGCCTACGATGTGTTTTAATGCCGGCTGCATCGACTACAGATTTAAACCATTGCGGTACATCGACCTGGGCTACTTCATAATATTTTATGAATGGTTGTTCTAATAGTTGCGGGTATTTGGGCCTTAAAACATGATTTTTCGTTAGACTGCATACGGAAATTTTCAATTAATTTAATTTCGATTAAATTATTTTATCAAACGTACCACTTGTTAACGAAATCATGAAATTCCGAACTAAAATGGAAACTGTCATCCTCCGGTAGACGGGGTGGATCGGATGCTAACACTTTAGCCAATACCTCGAAATCGGTATTGCAGCCTTCGTACGGAGAACGTGCTGTAGCCAATTCGACCAACGTTATACCCAAAGACCAAACATCGGCACGTATATCATACTTTGGTTTTTTAGGATCAATGCGTTCAGGCTATGTGCATAAACACAATTTAATTAATATTAAACAAAGATCACAATCACTTACCGCCATATATGCTGCACAGCCCGCTGAACGCGTGACCGCTTTTGAATCTACGAGACGACCGCTAATGCCAAAATCACATAACTTAATATTCCCACGTTCATCGATGAGTATATTCGATGGCTTAACGTCACGATGAATAACACCATGTTTTTCTTTCAGATATGATAATGCTTTAACAGTCTACGTTAAAAAAAAGAATAGCTTTTGAATTATTTTATCTATTTTTCATCATATGCACGTTTTTCAATTTTGTTTTTCACTTTTCCTTACCGCTACTGTAACTTTCCCCACTATGCTCTCCGGTACCGGTTTTTTGGACAATTTTAATAATTTATCAAAGCACATTGACATCAATTCCATGCATATCCAGACATCGGAAATGGTTACAAAAAAGCCCATACATTGCACTATATATTGGCAGTCATGTGATTTCAATACTACATCCAAATCCATTAATATACGTTTATTCTCCTCCGAATTGCCAGTGCGAGCCATTTGTTTGACTGCTATCACCATGCTACTAGGCTTATGGCGCATTTTAACAACATTCCCACTGGTACCATTACCTAAATCACCCAAATGCTCGAGATCTTTAATATCCGATTTATATTTGTGGCCATTTATTGTTAATATGCCAGTTTGTTTGTGAATTTTTTTCAATTTTTTATCAGTTTCAGATTCAGTGGCAGGTACGGTAGGTCTTACGAAATCCAGCGTCATTTGGTTCCGATTTGGTATGTTGTCCACTGAAAAGAAAAATAAAAGGAAGCGCTAAAGCAATATGAAACAGCCCACCCAACCAAGCCAAAAGTTTAAGAGCAATTCAAAATTTCCCTTGACCTTATATTATAAAATAATTTTGGAAAAGTAAAAAAGTTCATAATTCAAATCGTCGCATTCGGTAATCAGTCTCTCACTGTTGCTGTTCTTCATAAAAAATGGAAGTCAGTGAGAATAGGAATTGATTTTTGAGCTCCATCAAAGTGTATCTGGAATAGTATATTTAAAAATTATGCTTGATCAGCATTGTCAACGTAATTAGTTCTTAAATTGAAACAAGCATATAAACGGTACACAACGCCAACTTCCAGGGATGTCGATTAAATTCGCAATAAGTATTTACGTTACGAATGACGCACCAATGGTTGGTCCCAAGTCCTGTATTTTCTATTAAATTGCGTGGACGAAACTGCGCAACATATTAGAAAAGGTCTTCAGTACTCAGGAGCATTGTCGATGATGATGTGCAGAATTCATCGGAAGTGGATGCGATTTGAATAGAGTAATGTAACAAAAGACACTCGGAAAGAGAAATTTGAAGCGACCACAGAAAATATTTGCGAAAAGTGCTACGATGACTTAAGCTTCAAATGACATCTGCGTTGATGATCAACATTAGGAAGTGGTTCAATATTTGTTTATTCTCGCTATCTTTTCGGTCGTATATAGCGGTAACCCTGGAAATAGTATTAGGAATAAATTCGTTTCGAAGTTTAAACATTCATATATGACGAAGAACCCATTTCTCAACGCCCAAAATATAATCTTTAGCCAACAGTCAATATTAAAATAAGAAGTTAATTAACAAAAACTGTCATTTTCTAATGAATTGCGGAATATTTAATAACATTTTGTCACAAAATGTATTATATAGCGTATAAATAGCGTATATAACGAATTGGCAGACGTGTAGATAGATGGGCAAGTCTTCACTACGAAAATACAAAAAAAAAATTCCCAATAAACTGTTTTTACTGCAGTAACACAAATAGCACATGAGAATGCGGACGAAAACAATAAACAAATACTAGGTGAGTGTGTAGAAATTATATGAAAGAAATCCAATAGGACGGAACAGCAATAACAACAAAGCAAAAGATAATTCTCATTTTACAAAAACAAAAATTTTAAATACGCACAACTCAATAGGAAAGTATAAAAATGTATATAAGTAAGAAGAGGATCAAAGAGTGGAATATTGAAATCTACATATATTTATATATGTATGAATGTATGTATGAATGTAAGTATGTATATAGCACAATAAACACTAGCAAAACTAAGTGATGGTACATTTGTGTTGATGGTGGTGGTTAATGTTTTTCTATAATACGCAATTGTAAAGAAATGCGTGTGATAGCTTTGCCTAAGAGAAATTTAACACCTTCACAACCGCTCGTCACATATCTGAGCCACATGTTTTGCTCATATAACTCAGATTTCTATATATAGGCAGCTTAGTGAAACCTACTGATACTTAATGTGTCGTAATTAGCGAACTATAAGAAGCTATGGTCCACTTTTTTTTTTGTTCATTTTTACAGATTGTGTTAATATTTTCCGATTTTACTTAAATTACTTATTAACTTACGAGAGATTAAATTTTTTTGTTCTTATGTTTAAGTGAATGAATTCGAACCATGAATAACAAATGGAGAAGTAAAGTATAAAATTGTAACCCAAAAGTCTAAAGAACCATCATTTTAATAGCGATATAGCTACATGGTGGCAATTGAATATACCAGCAATACGCATATTTAAAATATGTAGCAAAAAATTTATGTTTCGCAATGTTAAAATAAACAATTTGTAACAAATCCCTTCTTGACTGGCTCAAAGCGATGTCTACTTCTCTCTGTGATAAATACAATATATATAATTAATGAAAAATTTATCTATTCTTGGGCAGGAAAGCGCATCGTAAGGCTTGCTAGAAATGGTAGAAATACCCTTGCCACTTGAGGAAATAAAATTAAAATTTTTTGAGTACAGACTCATATTGATCTTTATTAATTTAATAAGGGACAGCAGAAAGGTAAAGTTTAACCTTCAAAAGTATATTAGGAAAAAAATCAAAGAGAAAATTGATGAGAAAAATCGACGGTGGTACCATCCACTCTACTTGCGTATTAATCCTAATCTCGTTCCATCGGTATATCCAATCTACGTCGAAAAAATCAAGATCAAAATATTGACAAATATCAATCATCAATTGACCCTTAAGAAATCTACACCCGCAATTTGCAATTGCGGACAAAATGTTACGATTAAATATGTATTTTACGAATGCCAAAATCTGCCCAATATTCGAAGTTTCGTTTTCGGACCATCCAATCGTTTGAACTTCCTAAAAGTAACTGGAGAACGTAAGATCAATAAACTATATAACTGTATTAAAACGAATAGACTAAACATCTAGTTCTATTTCTATTTTTTACAAAAGAAGAGCTGATAGTCTTGGCTGCTAGTGCTGATCGCATTTTTTTAGTTGTAGAATTTGTTTCTTTGGCCTAAATTAATTATAGTAACAATTTATCTTTAAATAAATAAAGAAAAATGGGAATTTTGGACTCCCCTCCGATAAACCGCTTGCTTCTATCTGCTATATATTATCGGCACTGCATCAATTGCGGAAGAATATACGACTGTACGTTAGCTATGGACGCACTGTAACAAACTCGAAAATGATATAATTAACGTGTCAGAATGAAAGCATATATAAAGTAACATGGTCGAGTAACCTGTTTAACATTAAATACTCGAAGACCACTGCAAAAATGTAATATAATGGAACAACTACTATACAAACGACACTATTGACATTTTCGTTAATTAATTTTTATATTCTTCTACAAAAAGCTAAGGAATGCGGTCGCAAATGCAATAGTTAGACGTGGCTAAAAGAAATCCTCTATTCACGCCGAATAACGGACACGCATACGTATTTACGACAAAAATTTAACATTTTCACTTGTAGAGTGTATAAATACACAAATATCATATCGCTTCATGTACAGATGACAAAAAGATACCACTGGAATTCTGTACGAAGCTATATTTTGCTCTATATCTTGAAGTGTGACCCGTAATTATTAGTAAATACTTCAAAATTTTAATAACATTTTCTTACTCGAGATGGTTTTCGCGGGATCAACTTGGTGAAGACTGGACAACCAAACTGCTAGACAATCAATGAACAACTCTATCTATGGGCTAGTATTTCAGAAGAATAAGAAACGCCTTAAAAACATACTTTTAGGTACAAAAACTCCCATTTCTCTTATTGCAGTTGGTTTTTTTTTTACATCCATTTCATGTAGAAAATCGTGCGTTTCTACGTACAGGTAGCGAACGTGTTAAGAAATAAAGAAAACAAAAAAAAATCAGAAAAACGTCACCGCGTCTCATTTCAAATCTTGGTTAAAAAGAATTCATCGCTTCAGCCCCCTTCAGGTTTGTTTTTACTCTAAGATTGCCCGTCAATTTACTTACATCCCGTTAGCTGAGGTCTACGTAGTGTATTCGGACGTCCCATACCCATTGTAGATGTTTCAAAAAGACGTCTCGATTCATTTTCGGCTTGTAAACGCTCTTCTAGAGACTGCAATTTGCAAGTAATTGTATCCATAGATTTGGCCATTCCGCGTATTTGTCTTAACTTCAAACTCTCGCTTTTTAATTCTTTTATAATGTGGCAAAGAAGTCACCTTGAAAACCCAAAATTCCAAGGCGCCCGTACCAATTTCTTACAAAACTAAAGCTTTGGTAAAATTTGATCTTAAACTCCTTTACACATATTACATGAGCGACACACGCAAAACCTCCTTGTTACACGAGATGTCCTTTTGAATATAATGGAAGCTGGTGATGCTTGTTGCCTGTTTTTTTGTTTCCCTATTTCGCAAAAATTTTCGTTATTTATTGCTTGTACTACTTCTTCTTCTTCTTTTTCTGTTATAAGACCATAAGTCTCAGTAAGTCGTTTTGCATGTGAAAATTTTTTCCAAGCAATTTTTTTAATTTTTCGAAAATTTCCAAAGAATTTTATTACACATTTTAAAATTCACACTTTTAACTTGCGAATAAACACTTTTTTAAAGAGTTCTCATGGTTTTTAAATTATTCAACTTAAATAGAAAAGATTCCCTTCTCTTTTTTTTCTCAATTCATCTCATTTGTCAATGGCAACAGTATTGCCGAGGTAACAAACTCATATATTGTCTAAGAGACGTTCTGATTGCCATATTTAAGCACAATCATTTGGCATGCAGCAAAGAAGAAAAGTAACAGCAGTTACCAACTCATGAAAAGCAATGGGCATAAAAAATGGATTTGTTAAATTAATGATAAAATTTGTATTATAAGCATATTTGGCGATTATGTACATATTTTATATGCGACTAATCAATATTTATTAGCATGTACGTTTGACGACAATAGCTAAAATGAGCAAGTAGTATTCATGGGAAACGGAATTATGAAAAACAGGACTGTTAACAAAATTTTTAATGTCTAAAAATATATGAATTTTTCAAAATAATTATATACATAATGATGATACATTCATAACTTCTACAAATTATCATGATGGAACTAAGTACATACGCTGTGCTTTGATGATAAACTCGTAAGGTTTGTTAGCTATGATGAGGAACAAAACGAGTGCGGATGGGCACACTTCGTAATAAATCGCATTAGTTGAAATTGTAATTTTAATTGTGAATTAATGAAAGAGAAAAGAATTCTTTCTAAGCCGCATTTTTCATTTAAATTTGAAAGCACACTTTTTACAAATAGCAATAGTTTATAATTTACAATTAAGTAGCATACTGCAGATAAGCAAACCAAAGTAAATGGCGAATATAGCATATTTGGAATCTGCTATAATAGTAGAAAAAACTTAAAATTTGAGTAAAAAACCATTTATGGTAGGCTTTGTATCCTAAGTAGTAGATTTGTTCTATGAATGAGAGAAAAATTAGTTCCATACCAAAAATAGTATACTTGGTGCTAAAATATGAGAGAATTTGAGCAAGACCCTTCGCTATGTTTGCAGTTCGAAATTTCGTGTCTGCTTTGATAGATATATCGCGTTATTTCATATATACGTCTTAATTTAAAAAATAAAACCAATTATCGGCCATTTTGATTGTATTGCGATAGTAAATATTTAATTAACTATTTAAATATGTGAAGAAAATACCCTCCATTCACATATAGGCGTAAGTTGACGTCTTAATAATTTTTAAATCGCGTTCTTAGTAACTGATAAGTCTGTTATAAAATATAATGGGCAAACGAATCATTTTACGAAAACAATCTCTAACAAATCCGACCGACAATTGAATTAAAAAACTGATTATACAGTAGCGAGTCGTACCAAAAATAGACAAAATTCTTTAAATAAATTATAAAGTTATGATAAATTTGTTTTTTAATTAATGAATAACGAATTTATTTCAAAGTATATGCGAAAAGTTTTGTTAATTCCATGGAACATTGTCATCAATTAAATCTGCCAGACTTTTCAGAGCTTGCATAGTCTTAATTTAGCATCTCTTGCATCATTATACTCATCATCGGAAGATGAGGGGTATATTCATTTTGTCCAAACATTTGCAACACCCAGAAGGAAGCTTGAGAGGCTTACTGATCAGCCTCGAATTCCGAATCGATCTCAGCATGTCCGTCTGTGTAATGTCTGCTGTAAAGGCTATTCAGGTCGAAAAATGAAGCTATCAATTTAAAATTTGGCAGAAACAATAAAAGTTCTTGCACACAGGTTGGTATTTAAAATGGGCCAAATCGATTGAAGGGCACGACTACAATACTATGTAAGGTATGGACACCTCTGTTTTTTAAAAGGTATAAAAAATTGGTTACTCATTACTCATAAATTACAGCGGATAAATCTGCAAACATTGGCCGTATATTTTATGGATGATGTTGTAGTACCTCTGTAAAAGTGGAACAAATCGGTGCCTACTCAATTTTATAGTGTTTCATATTTTTTCCAATACCTTTAAAATGCGCAGACGCAAGCTTCAAAAACTTCATAAATAAAATAAGTTTTTGTGTAGTTGCAAATTAGGAATTCGCCGGAGCATGTCCGCCCATTCATCTGTTCACCTTTTTGTCTACGCAACTAGGTAACATCTGTGGTAAACATTCTCTCGCTCGCAGAAATGAAGACATCGCCTACACAGTTGCAAAAGAAAAGAAGAACACGCCGTCTATATAACAAAAACTCTGAACACCTCTGCTATACATAAAGTACACATACACACCATCTAAATTTCTACTTTTATTCCGAAAGTAGAAAAAATTAGCCACGCCCACCGAATATTATAGAGTATGAAAATTTAATCCTTCCGTTCTTTTCTAGGACCACGGTGATGGGTATAAAAGATTCGGTCTTGGCCGTTTTCTAGATATAGTCGCAGAGCCTTACTGCCGGTACTTTGTGTGCATTGAATAACTTGGCAAACTTAAACAATAATGCGAGTTGAATATACTTTAAAAATAATCTTGTTAGGCCAATAGTGTTTAAAGATAATTAACCAACTGTAATGGGTACGCATCGCCGATTAGTAAATAAATATTTCTTGAAGATTGAAACGTTAATCGCTTTCTCCTCGGAATTTGGTTTATTGACTTTCCGCTCCCCTAGCTTTTTCAATATTCATACATATTTCAACTGCAGTTGCAAAATAAAATTCTCCAGTGAGTATCGTTTCATTTTTTTAACGTCGTAGAAAGTGTTGGACAAAGACCACATCAAACGCTCGGAAGGAATAACGGCGACTTTAAGCATCCAAAAATCGAATCGAAAGACACCGAACAATGATATTCTATGGGTAGAATGCTGAAATGCTAAAGAAAAAATTCCTAAATCGGCAATACATTATTATCTACATTGTCATGTCTTTAAATAATATATTTTTTGGAAATAATTGATTTCATATCTCTGTTTCTTTATATTTTTTTTTTATTATTATTTGTTTAATAGTTTCTCTAATAAATGCAACTTTACAAAATATATTCTTTTTACAAAACTAATATAATTTATAAATTTTCATCTTTTTAACAATAGCTTTTCTTATACTAAGATTTTCTTTTTTCGAATATAAAATAGAAACATCATCTCATTATGAAAGTGAGAGACTAACTGTACTGATCAAGAATTTTAATTTGTTTTTTATTTAATTTGAAAAAAATTTATTAAGCTGTGCGTTGATCCAATTCCTTTAAAAGAATTACAACATAATTAATTCTTTTCATATAAATTATAATTTACTTCCACCGTCGCAGCTAACAATTACTGTGTAGGCGAGAATTCCGTGGGAGATAATACACGGCAATGCATTTCACGTATTAAAGGCACGGTATAAGCCACACATTCGTCCCAACCCGGTAAACGCCAGGCTGCTTCACGTGTTTCCTTACGTGCTTGCAAAGATTTATAACCTGACCGTTTTGAAAAAAATGAAAAAAAAACGTAATAAAATAAAACGAAATAGAATAGTTTTCATCAAAAAAAAACACATACGTCATGAATATCCATCACCTAAGATATTTATTAATACGGATCGTATTAGTTGACCCATCGGGACCATTTTTATATCGCATTTTTATATGATCCACTGGTGAAAAGTTTTGTGTCAAACTTTGATAACGATATCTCTGCTACGGAAAGCACAACATATTTATGAAAACCTATTAATGTTTTCTGAAAATATTTTAATGTCTGACATTTGCAACAAGTTAGTTGCTTTTAAAAGTGATCTGAAAGATTGATTTACGCTATGCCAAGTGTAATTTTTGTATCTATGGTGACTTTGAGAAGTTCGTTAATAAACAACAAGCCAACCCTGTTCTACGTATATATTTGATTACAATTAAACTCTTGGATAATTTGGGCATGTATTATCATCTTTCGGTGATGAATATAGAAATAAAAAAATTTTGCTTACACCAAATATGATGAACGTTATAGAGACGACCGATTTGCGAAAAGAATCCTGCAAATGCTTCATTATTATGCTTACGAAAGTTAATGGCCCGAGCCCAGTTATTACCCCATTCAATCATAGTTCCGGGTTTAAGACGATAAGATCTTTCAAATGAAGTATAAAATGTCAAGTTTTCAAAAGTGAAAAGGTAAAGAGAGCTTACCTCATTTCGTATATATTTGTACCGGAACGCATTTCAATTTTTGGCCAGTAACTGAATGCCAATAAATATTGCAAGTGCCTCGATCTTAAATACTTTGCACGGTCCTTCATTAAACCTAAGTATTCCTAAAGTAAGAATATTCTCTAGGTATTAGGAACAACTATAAAAATATTTTCAAACACCTACCGGATCGTGGAATAAGTCGGCTTTGGCATGATCGATTTTCTCAAAACCTCCTGTATATCTCCATAAATGCAAGCACTGGTCTAAATCACCCACCTGCACAGTCCACGAAGCCACTAAGTTGCAGGAAAGGTTAGCCTTTTTCTCTTCCATTAGTCCAACAGTTTCTTTACTGAAATTTTAGTTTTTATAACAATAGTACGCATTACTCACAATTACTTACTAATTCTTTAAATAATCGACCATACTGCCGGGCCGTACATTGTGCGTGTGTAAGGCATAAATAATTTCTTTATCACTTAACATGCGACTGTGTGATTCTTTAGTTGGCTCAATCTTGCGCACCAATAGTTTAGAAAACCATGAATCTTTCTCGCTAAGAGGACTCGTTGATGCAAATGAACTAAAGAGAACAAATGAAAGAAATAGAGGAATAGAAAGAGAGATAACAAATCAAAAAATAAATTAAGAAGAAATGAGTTATTATTTATATATAACGTATAATGTGATGTCTTGAATATTTTGTGAAAGATTTGAAAACTTGCTCCTCATCATAAGTACATTTTACACTTGAAAAAAGCTTTTTGATGTAAGATATGTCAGTAACATATTACTGAAAACATTGAATTTGCTTCGATTTTCGGAAACCATGCAGTTCTCAAATTCAGTAAAATATAGTTTAAAGTTTGAGGATTTAATAAAAATAAAAAATAAAAACTTTTTATTTAGAGACAATGGTTTATATGAGTTTTATACGAAAGAAGGAATTCAAAAGTGTTGCCTTTTAATAGATGGAAGCTTTAAACGTGTCCTTCTAAATTGCTAAAAAACCAATTTTCACAATAAAATATTAAAAATTAAATCTTTTTCTGAAGGACTTACTATTCATGAGAATATATATGGAATATATGGAATGGGGCCCAAGAAATAGAGTCATGTGCTTCAAATTTGGGCGACCTAATTTTGATGTCAAATTGCTAATATGAAATAATTTTCATCACAAAACATTAAAAATTGGGTCTTTTTCGCATATAAGGGTTTATATTTCCTCAAAATACAGTGGTATCTAAAAAATAGACCTACGCGGCCCAAATTCGGTAATGTCTACTTCTTTATCAACTTACTATTATGAAGTAATTTTCACTATGGAATATTGAGAATTATATTTTTTACCTTTTAAGGATTAAATTTTTGTAGGAACGGGTACATGAGAGACTGTTCAAAAAGTTGTGCCCGTCGAACCAAACTTTTCATGCCAATTTAGAACGTCGATATACTATTACCGGTCAACTTTTGTCAAGAAATTGTGAAAACTGGAATTTTTTTTTCTTATAGCGACTTTTCAAAATAAGGCGTTATATAGGTAGTGATGGAAAGCGGGGTCCGATCGAAACCATTTCAATCGCGATCGTCCTTGTGTCAAAAGAGGTCAAGAGAGGTGTATTAAGGATCATCAAAATGTATCGAAAATTGCGACCTGTAGGTCATTCTTTCTGAGCATTACACAAGCCCGCACAATTTTCTTATACCCTGTAACAAAAGTGGCGTAGGATAGAAAAAGCCTTCATATGCCAAAAGGTTGAATTTTTTACATTTTGTATTGAAAATTGATACAGGTTATATACACAAATCTAGTGTGCTAAGTTTGAAATTCATTGGTACATTTTCCGGATCCTTTCCATAAAAGGATTCCCATGAGAATAAAGCGTTTACAGAAAAAGAACTTATAATTTTTGACATTTCTTAAAAAAAGTTGGTAAAAAATAAGAAGTTCTTTAACAAGAATATTAACTTTACTAAATATAGACCATGCCAGTTCCCCTATCCTCCTACTTAGGGGCTTTTATGGAAGTAAGCATCTACTTGGCTGACAATAACATTTTAACCTGTCTTTAAATAAATTTAGAGAAACGATCCGATATCTAACGAATATCAGTTAATATGATCACTTAAAACAATACAGTTGCAGTAAAAACTTGAAATTTTTTTGATGCCATCATGAATCGACGCAAGTCGTTTTACGCCTATTGCATTTCAGAAAAAATAAAAAGTCATGCAGAGCTATACACGGCAAATTCTGTGCTTAGTCGATAAATGGCTGCTACCCATGATCAAAATCACACGAAGTGGTTCACAGGACATGTGAACTTTCTGGACAATTTCCGTAAAATTTCTGTTATTATCATTTATTGTACTAGGGTATATTACATTTGTGCGGATGTATGCAACATCCAGAAGGTCTTTAGATACCTTCATCTTTTATTATATTGTACCGATCAATTCAGAATCACTTCCTAAGTCGATTTACGCTTGTCTGCCCGTCTGTCCGTCTTTTTTGAAAATATGAAATGAACGACACGGCCGCACATAAAACCTTCAAATATAACCGAAAGCTTGCGAGAAAGCTAAAGTAAAACCGCTCAGTTTACGAATAACCTAACATATCTTTTATAATAAACTCTTTTTAAAAGCAACAAAAAAAAAATTTTTGAATCACTTTAACTGTGATATCTACAAGAGCATCATTCTCGCAAGTCTTTTCCAATATTTTGAACAATCTCGAACACAAAATTCCATAGAAGCATAAACAATGAACAAGCTCACGACTATAATAACTTACAGGTGCGCTAAACCACGAATTAATATTTTTTTATTGCTTATTCCGAAAAATCTTTGCATAATCTTAGTGTGAAGAGGTTGTAGAATGATACACACTCTTGTGCATCGTTTTGATAATACTTTTATAAAATTCGAACCGGCGCAAAGCAAAGCAGGAAGTAAAGAAGATATCGATGAACACATATGTGGTTGAGTATCTCTGACTCTCTACACTTTTGGTTGCAGAATGTGATAAAACTAATATATTTCACTAATGGTGACGATATGTGCAATAAGATAAAGAGCAGGAATATTAATTTACTTCATTGACTTACCGTACTGCAGTGACGTTACAAATATTAGCCGCGTTTCTTAATTTGAACATGTTTACAAAATGAAAGAAAATACTTCAAAATATGATTTTAATCTATAAAAAGAAAAATATAAATTAATAAAAAATTAAAATAACAAAAATTGTAAAGAGTATAATTTTTAACGTATAAACACAAAAAGTCTTTTTTTCAATAACAAGTAAAATATTAAAACACTATAGTGCGTCACGGCTCACCATTAAATAGACCACACGACCTTGCAAGTTAAAAGTCGTCGAAAAACTGATCAGATCAGTAGCATTTTCGGTAGTGTTCGTCATTGGGCGTTAGTTGAACACAAGTAAACAAGACGGACAAATGGAGAGACAAGCTTAAAACGATTTAAAGAGTGATTCTGAATCTATCGGTACAGTAAAAGATGGGTCCATCTCAAGTATTGGGTGTTGCACACATCCGCACGAACTTAATATGCCCTTGTATCACGAGTAGTGTAGGGTTGCTTGCTTGCACGAAGGAAGTTGCATTGCGCTTCAACAGGATTCCAGTGATCGTAATATGTGTAGTGCATTCTAAACCATGTTTCATGTGTAAGCATTCACTATAACTGCAATCAAAACAAAGTCCATGACCATTGCGATTTAAACTCGTGAGCATTGTCTTGGTAGTCGCTATTCTTGCCTATACATGCGGAACAGAATGTGGATTATAGCCAATTGTAGAAACTAAAAATAATTTTTAGTCTCCTTGGATTTATATGTATTAGGGGGACCCATAACTAATCAATTACTTTCGCAAGATACCATTTCGCATTAGTCCTGTGGCAACCAGACAAATGCAAGCATACTTTTTTTTGGTGTTATTCTTCAACCAGTTTCTTAGTAATTTATTCCCAACAATATAAATTTTTTTTGTAGCCCTGTAATAAAATGGCGGACTTTGTACCTTCTGAGAGCCATATTCGTAATTGTGTACTTTTCCATTTTAACGCCGGTTTAAGTGCAACGGAAACAACAAGCAAAATTTGCGACATATGGAGATGTGTTGAAGGTCAACAGGTGTCAACGTTGGTTGAGA
>KK502507.1:711617-813861 GCA_000688735.1 Glossina austeni
CAAGTCATCGCAAACGACGGTGATTACATAAACGATTAAAAACTAAAAAT
Organism: Glossina austeni; assembly: GCA_000688735.1. Taxonomy (NCBI): domain Eukaryota; kingdom Metazoa; phylum Arthropoda; class Insecta; order Diptera; family Glossinidae; genus Glossina; species Glossina austeni. Next base: position 711,668 of record KK502507.1, read on the forward strand.
GTCATTTCAAAAAAACATTTTGTCTATGAATGCAAAATAATTGATTTCTTATGGGTCCCCCTAATAGTTTTTTTTTGGTATTTTGGAGCAATTTTGTGCTCGACCGAACGTATGATGCTTATCACCATAACGTTTGTGCGATATTTGAATCAATGATTGAGTGGAAATTAGTTCGAGCCCATATAATACGTGTAACTAAAAGCTATTATTTATACCTTGCTTCCTATTTGTATTTGGTCTCCAGTAATTTTAGATGAACCATTGGATCGATTTCACATACAAGAAAGTTAGATCAATACCTATCATGTCGTGCTAATACATGAAAATGATACAAAAGCAAATCCTCTTTGCACCCCATCGTTACTGGGAACGAAAAGTGAATTTAGTTTGAAAATTGACAGTTAAAGTCAATCGCACTACCGCCGTCGACCGCAAGGCTGAATCAGCTTGAGAGGAAGACGACGCTCCTGGTTTGTGTGATTCGGCAAGATAGATGTGCTCTAGCATTAGCTGCGACCATGACGGTTATATGAAAAAAAGCAGCCCAAGGTAATTTTCGACATGACATCAATCTTCCATGCGTTTGCAACAAAATCGGTTTGTAGAAGGTTGAACGCACTCAACTGGGAAGTGTTAGCGAATACAGTTTTGACTCCTTCCGGCTCTTGCTTGCTCGCATCCATGGGTCGCGCTGTACTGCTTTTCTGCTGTAATTCGCGCAAAGGCAGGGAGAAATGGTGCGATGAATCGCTCGCGGCAGAAAGGGAAAATTTTTATAGGCATGGTATCCATAATTTGCACGAAAGATACGGAAAATGTGTACTTTAAATGAACCACTTTTTAACATTTTTCCAAATATAACATACTTTTTTCGATAAAAAAAAAAGTACATGTCGTAGGTAACTACAAACTCAGATAAACAGATTTCAGATAAGGAAATTAATTTCTTTCACTCACATTTTATTTCATTTACTTCGCGCTTACCATAGGCTTTTTAACGAAACCATTTACAAGTAGACATAATATATCTTGACCTGGACAATATGATGGTGTTTTTGTCGCAATTTTATATAGAACTCGGATAAAGAATTCGATAAAAACATTATAAAACTTATACATAACTAGCTTTTTTAACTTTGCTTTACTTCCGTAAAACATTTCTCATCATTCTTTTAACTTCAAAATAAATATAAGAAAAACAAGTAAGAAAATTAAATTCGATCGGGACCGAATCTTATATAACCATCACCGTTATCCTAAAAAAGATAAAAGAATTAAAAGAACAAAATTTTCATGCTCTATTAAATAGAGTGAGCCGATTTCTTCTATTCTCAAAATGAAAGTTTTTCTCGCATAGGCATGTGGGCGTTGCAGGCGTGTCCTTTGAAAAGTTTAGCTCAGTTGCAAACTCTTTTGCAAATTCGTAGGCGTTATCTTCATTCTCGCTAACGGGAGAATGTTTGCCACAAATACTACAAACCTACGCATACAGACAGAGGGACAGACGAATAGGCGGATATGTTTAGGTGCATTCCAAATCTGAAATTGGCCAGGAATTTATATACTTTATAGGGTTTTTGAAGCTTGTTTCCGCACGTTATAAAGGTATTGGAAAAACAATTAAATTTTGATACACTATAATACTGGGTAGTCAATTTTTTCCATTTTTGTACACAAATGCTACAGCATCGCCCGTAGAATATGCAATTAAATTTTCGGGAATTCTTTTGCCATAGGTTATGAGTAACGAGCAAAAATCCAACTTTTCACTCCTTTTGAAAAACAGAGGTATTCTCAGTTTACGTGGTGCTGTGGGTCTGTCCTTCGACCGATTTGGCCCATTTTCAATACCAGCCTGCGTGCAAGAATTTCCAATGTTTCTGCAAATTTGGAGTGGATAGCTTCATTTTTGCGGCTAGGAGAATGTTTACAACAGACATTACACAGACGGACATGTTTAAATCGATTTAGAATTTGATACTGATCAAGAATATATATACTTTGTGGGGTCTCTGATGCTTCCTTATGGGCGTTGCAAAAATTTTGACAAAATAAATATATCCCCCATACTTCGGTGACGGGCATAAAAAGCTAGGGATGGCAAACCTAAAGTATGTCAAGGTCTAGACCACGACTGAAAAATTAAACTAAACATTTTCGTTTTGTGTTAAGAAAGGTAATTCATTTAACCTTTCACACATAAATAGTTTAATTGAAGCAAGGCTTTTTTGGATCCAATGAACACCGTCTTCATAAATCCCTGCTTTAAAAACATCCTTAATATAGGAAGAAGCGAAAGCCATCTTTACGAAAACTCTCCCAAAGAGTTAATGAACCATTCATTAGTCATTTAACAGAATGTAAAATTAAAACACTTTTCAGTAAAGTACGGTTTTGTTCAATGAATTGATTTTGTTATTAATTTAGTTCAATTGTCTCATCGATTCTCGTCTTGTCGCTTAAATTTATATGAAATAAAAGTTAAAAAAAAAGTAAAATTTAGACAAATAGCTAAATTTAAATACATCGTAGATATAATCTAATCTGATCGGTGGTCTCTTGACCTTGGAAATAAAATAAGAAAAAGACGCGGATTTAGGGTCAACCCCACGAATAGGTGCTTATGCAAATGCTAGGCAAATGTATAAAAATAGCCTTTTCAGCATTAAATTGTGATGTTTGGCTGCCAAACTGAATACAAACGAGGGTTGTTAAAATTTCCAGAAAAAAAGTACTTAATCAAAAATTGCGCCAAATAAATAAACTGTCAGGCAACATTAAGAAAAAAAATATGATCAACGACGCTCAAATGTCGAAAACAAACGATTGCAAAAAAAAAAGTTCGATCAAGTCCATAGGAATCTCTCAAAATCAATTTGAAATACTAACGAAAAATATGCTTAACAGATAAATTGGTTAAAGTTAGGCAAGGCCGATCATTGAATTACCCTACATCCAATATAATTCTTTTGTTACTCTTGTTATAAAATATCAGAAAAGACACCTTGCCATATAAAGGATTACTTTCCATGAGGACACTTATAGGAGGAGGGATCGGAAAAGAATAATTGGCAGAGTAAAATTTGTATGTAAAATCAGTAATTTGCGCGAGTTTTCGTCGCAAAATACTAAAAATTCAAACTTGTTATCACACAACAGCCCATTTTTTGTAAGAATCTCCATATAGGAAAGTGTCCAAAAAGTAGTGCTACTCCGTTTAAATCACTTAATATATTAAAATAGTAATTTTTCAACAACGTTCGCCGAGAAATATTAACAATAGAAAATTTTTTTCATTTTTGAAAATAAGCTTTTATATGGGAAGCGGTCTTACTCGTCCTTTTTCAACAACGTTTGTTTTCGGGCCAAAATATGATAATGTAGGAAATTCCATCAAAATACCTCGAAAATTGCGATCCGGAAGTTGAACACAAAAATATATGGATAGACATGTTTATATCAATTCCTAAACTGATTCTGTGTTCATTGGTATAATTAAAGATAAGACCTTGCGGGTACAATCTGTACAAGTTGTTCAAATGAATTAACGTTTCTTATTATATGTCAATTGTTATACATCAACATCAACATCGGGTACATATAAAAGTGGTGAGGGCTGGTCATCCGAATCGCTATCGAAAATACGGGAATTTAGCAATTTTTCTACTTGAACTCTTTCCGACTTCGGCCCACACTGTATATGGAATAGAGGCAGCATGACCTTTCGATAATATCAATCGGCCACTCTCTAGATTGCGTGAAGATTGCAAATTCAGACGTACTGTATAAAAAAAGAATACGGGCGATATCCCCGTAACAGACGCGCGCATGACGTGGGATAATCAGATTTAGAGGCTTGAGTGGAAGTTATCTCAAGTATGCGCAGACGATAAGCGATATTTTGCAGTTCTTGAATAGTCTCCCCTTTTAGTAATAAATAGGCCATATTCAGCTCGCAAGATCCAGTTGCAACAACGTTTTCACCCCTTTGAAAGCCAGAACGAGCGTCCCGACCGTAGAGTAGTTACAAAAATGTTGCGTATTCAAAAATTTTGTAATAGAAAATAGGAGCCTATATTCCTTTGACACCTTCTATTTTTCTTTTATCTATGCTTTTGCTGGATATTGTATATAAAACCCTTCTAGAACCTAATGAAATAGTCGTTTTGTGAATGCAATAGTGCGGACAGATAAGATGTACAAAATTTGCGCAAAAGATACCGTAAAGCGATTTTCTAGCATAACAGTATTTGACAAAGTGTTGCTGAAAATATCAAAAATATGTCTTAGGTCCTTCGGTCCGGGGTATTAGTACACTTCAGTACTTTTCGCGCATTGTCATTGACTATCGTTTCTTTCGATCGATGCAGAACTACCTGGCTAATCAGCGCTGTGGACCTTTTGGAGATATGAACGTACGATATGCGCACTTAATTTCCTCAAAGAAACGATCATTTACCCGTGAAGAAGCGATTTCCTTGCGCAAATGATTCGAACAGATTATACTTAAACATTAGGAATACTTAAGAGTAACTTGTAAAACTTCATATTGTTAGCCCTTAAAATCCCCTAATAAAAAACGAACGGCATTAATTCAATTCAATTCAATTTGTATAGAGAAAGAAAGAAATTCCTTTAATTTACTTAATTAATTTTTCTTTTTTAAATTAAAATTAAAAGATTAATTAGTCTTAAAAATAGAATATTTTCTAAGAAACTGTCGACAAATTTATCGCAGTCTCCACAAGCACTTAAAAGAATTTAACGAGTAATACGCATAACTAGGTTAAATTAATTTTTAAAAACACTTTTTACACGTTTCTCTTTTTGATAAAGGCACACAAGTTCACTCAATAGATAATGCATATGTGACGACATACTTAAGCACATATGTATACACCCGTTTACGCAAACCGTCATTAGGTCTTAAGCTTTGTTGATTCTTATCTTAAGTTTATTTTCTGAAAAATGTGGAAACATTTTTATTCACCGTATAATATATATTAATCTCTTCATAAAATTCATTCATTGAGAGCAACAACGTTACAGAGACGACGGTATTTATTTTTTCATTTGTTCGATCTTAATCAAACTGGAAAATCTCCTTCAAAACAAACAAACAAACAAAGAAACACACACACACACACACACACTTTGCTATAAATACCTTATTATTTTTTTAGTTTTATTGTATATTGTTCGCTCACCTTATAACTGGAGTTATTATCAGAACTTTGTTTTATATTAAATTTCGGCACAGAATGAAAAAAAAAAAATTAAAAATAAATGCTTTTTTTAATTTAATGCTCTACGCGTTTTACTTTGTGATGCTTACTTTTCCTTCTGTTTAGACTTTCCATTTTATGCTTGCTCTTTTTATGCAGTTTTTATAGTTCGTTTATTATTAATTTTTCGTCTCACATTCGTATTCATTTGCCGGATTTTGACATTTTCTGTTGTTCCCATTTCACTAATGCTAATAGCAAGCATGAAGCATTAGCGTTTTATTTAAAAAATAAAAATGTTGCCAATGCCTTGAGACTTCGGTAATGAAAGCGTCATTTTAATTGAATTAGAATAAAATCTACTGAGGAGCATTAAACGCTTTGAATATGACGAACTGTCTACTCAGAGTGAACACGTGCATCGTGTCCAATGTCACATCGCTTCCCCGAGCGTTACAATTGGAGATTGGTAACACAATACAATGCACATATCATATCATGTTTGATTTCCGCTTGGGCACAGCGGGAAAGGTCTGCCTAAACCTTCCGGATTTCTTCCAGTGAAAATGCTGGTTACACAGCAATTCGACAATTGAGATCTTTTAAGCCAAAAATCGTCAGACGGAAATCTGTGGACTACCGGACATATATGAAAGAATTCTACTTGTCTTACAAAATTTTAAGGTGGAATTAAAAACCTGTGCACTTACTTATCTGTTGATCACAGATTAAGTTAAAATTCAAAATGCTTCATGATAGCTCTTAACAAAGGCCCACCTCGATTTAATTTTAAGTGTTGATCATCGCACATATCAAGAAACTAATTGATGTTCACCAATTGCTGCAAATCTCAGATGTTGCTCATGCGCTCAGCTCATGCTCAGATAATTAAGTCTAGAAGAACTTACGTCCTACAACGCGCCAATCTTCTTCTTTGAAGAACGCTTTTTTTAATGAAAAATGTTTGGACCTTTTAAGAAATTCTACTTACAGGTCTATAAACCTGCAAGCAGAATTGGGCATAGATTGGAATACAAAATATAGTTCAAAAATTCCAAATTTTAAGTTTTAATTTTTTTTAAATAGCGTTGTACTACTTGCACTTACCATAAAGAGATTCTTTCCTTTGCATATCATATATACGGACATACATTGTGGAGCCGTCAACACTATGTATACTTACTATGCGGATATTTGTGAAAATGTTTAGTTGTCTATTTGTCTATAATTTGTTGGTTCCTAGTAATAAAAATTGAGAAAATTACTTCTTGTAATAACTTAGACTAAGACGTGAAATTGTGTGTACAGAAACGTAGGTATGACTCTTACAACAAACAAATAAAAATAAGAAAAATTTTTATTTCACTTTCTATTTGCTTAGTTCAAGCATAGTCTTTTCATTTCTTAACGTATTCCTAGAGATTTTGAAAACCACTTTATTAATTTTATGCAAATAAATAAATATATCAAAGATTCCGAGTAACACGCATGTTATTTGAAATTGGAAGTAAATTTTGAAAGTAAGAAATTTGATGTATAACTTGCACGGGGATAACGAACACGATAACTCTCTTCCGGAATATTATATACAGCCACAATTTCTCTAAACCAAGCATTGCAGATGCCTTCTGTCCGTAGTATATGTAAATATTATCATGGCATAGTCGCATATAGTCGTTGTCTGTACCAGGAGTTTCTGACGTGAAGTACTTTATTATTAACTCGTTTTCAACGCTTGATGTAATTGTTTTTTATCGCTCTATTCCTTTTCACTTGATATAGTATTATATTTTTATAAAAATTTATTCACAAGATTTTATTCTAACAAAAATTTACTTCACTCAACTCTTACTTCATTTTTTTGGTTATTCCTTACTTTAACTATAAAAAGTAATCAAATTTAAGGGAAATAAAAGGAGTAATTCTGATAATTGAAATATTTTCTTTATAAAATAAGATTAAACAAGCCGAAAATTGTAATAATTACTAAACTATGATCTAAGTAAAAAGTGAGGTTATGCGTATGTAACTTCAATTAACATAGAAGACATGCTTATAGGTGCTATTACAAGAATCGATCCCTCAGTTCGGAGGGATCATTTGTATGAAATGATAATATATTTATTTATAACTATTGAAAGAGTATTTAAATCACCGAGTGGCTGATAATATACGAAGGCATAAATAACCATAGTACATATAATATACGCGATTATAGTTACTTTATAGACAATTTGTATTAAATAAGAGTAAATATCTTAAACAGGAAAGCATATGTTTAATAAATTTAAGATTACAAAAGTAAAAGTTGAGGTTATGAATACATACGCTAAACTCATGTATAACGAAATTTTTGATTTGCTGGACATGCTTTGTTTATGTGCTTATAATTACAATAATTTTGATCATATTTATGTAAAACGACACGAGCATCTATATTGAATAGTAATTTAAACTTATCTATAGTTATTGGAGTATCTAAGCCACCTATGGCGGCTTTCGTGTAGATTTTAGATAAATCCATATTATTCGCTGGCTTGCCATAAAATGAGAATGGCTCCATATCCGGGTTAGGCGGGTGCGTATGCGTAGCATCGGAGAGTTTGCGTTTTTTGGTAGTAGGAGCGTCTTTTGTCAAGCATGAGGAAGAACAGTTGGAATTGTCAGAGTTGAGGTCTATACAGCATTCGTTGGTTGTTGTACAACGACGTTTTGTAACTTTTTTAGTTTGTAAAGTTGAGTTCTCATCTAATGTAGAAATTTCTGTTGTCAATGGCGATTTTCTTGCAGATGCTTGCATAGACCAGGGATTTTCCTCTTGGCCTAAAGCTACTGTACAACGTCTTTGCGTTATTTTCTTGGGTTGTTGTTCTTTAGCCGATATAGTTTCTTCTATCGATTTAGTCGTAGAAACTGTTTGCTGTATTGGGCTGGGTGGTTTCAACATAGGCCATTTAGCTGTTTCATTAGAGTCCACTGCTATTGTACATCTACGCTTTTTAATGGCTTTAGCTTGTAATTCAACCGCCGGTTTTTGTTCTTGCTCCATTTTAGCTACCAAACGTCCCAAAGATAGTCGCGGTATGGGTGGTTGTTGTGAAGTCTTACACAGATCGCAATAAACCTGATGTATGATATTTAACGAACCATATTTACATTTAAGCACATTTCTTTTATTGACCACCAAACCATTAGGAAAGAGAATATAAAGCTGCAGCAAGAACTTTCTAATATCCTTAAACGGAAATATATCTTTAAATTTTCGTATCCCTTCGCGGTGTTCGCTGTAGCAATGTTGCATATACACCTCGAATGAGTTTTGTGGCTCTTGGCAAAAATGACAGCATTTAAATTGACCATAATGACCGATCATGTGACGACAAGCTTCACTCTCAGACACATTAGCATATGGACAAAAGACGCAACAATAAATCAACTTATCTGATAACTCACGGAATGAGAAACCCTCTGCTTTTGAATGACGTTCGCTAGCATGAGCTACAATCACAGAACGATTTGCAAAAATCTCATTACATATGCAGCACTGAAGAAACTTTTCAGTGCTTCCTAATTTTAGTAGATATGCCATTTGTAAGCCATGCTCAATTCGCAAATCCTGCGGTTGATGACTTCTACGTTGATGATGCTTGTACAACTGATCCGGAGTGTTACAAGAGAATGAACAGTAGCCACATAGTAATTTGTCTTCAGAATACTGTATCTGTATATCTGCAGCGCAATAACGAGCACCGTGAACATTTGTTAAGTGGATTCGCATTTCTTCATGAGTGCCAACAAATTGACGACACTCCGCACAAGAAAAACGTCTGAGCAAACGAAAATAGAAAGGCTTAGCCTTAGTCTCGATAGAGTTATGCTGTTGAGACCAATGTTCCTGTTTTAGCTCCGCAAAATTTTTCGTTTTATAGTTGCAGTGTAGACAACCGTATTCGAATGAATTCATGAATGACTTATCCAAAATCTCTGAATTCCCTCCATCAATCAGTACTTCCTCTTCTATTGTATTAATATCGTCATCAAATTCATCATCTTCAGCAGAAACGAATCTTCGACGATTTCTTTCCGATTCCTCTTCATCTTCCATAAGAATGCCACGAATGTGACGCACCCGTGTAGGGTCGTTGCGTTGCCACAGGGGTCGAGTGTCAACAGCGTTAGTTTCATCGCCTTGGGAGTTGACTGCCCTATGATACATATACCGAGCTTCCCTCGTCTTACCACTATGCTTTTCATCAATATGGTATAAAATTTGTGACAGTTGCGTTGATCCAAAAGCACAATGAACACATTGATACTGGTGCTTTTGTCCATGCTCAGCAGAACAATGGCTTTGTATTTGGTTTAAGGTTACTGCTCGATGGTCACACAAATCGCACACCCACTTGTGTTTAGATTTCGTCGATATCGATGGTTGTGATGACTCAGCATTTTGTGGACGATTTGCGATGGTGTTGGAACTTGATAAATCAAGAGTCTCTTTGTATTTCTTCCCTAAATAAATAAAAGGTGAATGTAAAAAGAGGGCTAAGATTTCGAAAATTGTGGAAGCAAAAGGCACAAACGCAAAAAATTCGTGTGAAAATTGCAATTATGAAAAGTGTAACTACTAACTAGAATAAAAGACAGAAGAGGCATTTGCCCAGCGAATGTTGTCTGTACAGATGTGGGAGGAAGAAGTAGGGAAAGATTGACATTGTGCGGCGCATATGCCCCAGAATTAAGAAAATCATTGATGTTCTTGGTATAAAAGCGAAGAGCAGAGCAACAATGGAAAAAAAGAAAAATAACATTAAAAACAAGTCTTTTACAAATTTAAGCACACATCTCGTGCGTTGTGTCCGCTCCATATCTCCTTCTTCTCCCCCACTACTTTCTGACTAACACCGCATAACACGAATATAGCCCATCGTCTGATTGATATATATATTGATATATTGATATATATATATTGATAGATATATACATATATATAAAAGATAACAATAATATCCAATCTCCATTATGGCTAACGAATTAAATATCTCGGAAACCAATATTTCAAGAATGCTGTGTTGAAATTACTACAATATAGTCCAAATTAAACTTTGACGACAGCAAAGTTCAAAACCACTTACCAGTATATGCAGTCGAAGTGCAGGTGCCATCAGCTTCTCCGACCTTAACCCGTTCATGTTTGATAAGATTCACCTTTTGTGTAGAATGTTTCTCATTAATATGGCGCTCTACCAAAAAACGTAAATAGTGCAAATAATTGCATTCTTCACAGCGATATAATTCAGCGCCATGAAACTTCAAATGGGCAATAATACGTTCAACGGAAAGACCACGTTTACACACTTCATTTTCGCAGAACGGACAGCGATAGATCATAATTTTACTATGTAAAGTGGTTAAATGTGAGCGAAAAATTTCTTCAGAGAGTGTGAGATATTTACAGCTCAATGCACCACAAGTGTAACGTTTGGAATCATTGACGTACGTAAATGGCATTTTATAAGCAGGTTTCGTAAGGGTAGCAGCACTATGCGACTCTTTGTTATGAGGAGCTAAGACCGAAGATGAAGCCAAGTTAGTCATCTTATCAAAAAATTTCTCATTGGTATTGAGACAAGGTACCGGATTGACGGGATCAACACTGGCCACTTTTACTATATTAGCTGCACCAGTTTTTCCCGCAGCCTCAGTTTGTTTGTGCATTAGCAGATGTCGATACATATTGGTACGTACCTTTGTACGATATTCACACTCACCACAATTTATTTCTCTCTGAAATATTGGTTGTATAGGTAGCAAATCAATTTCTGTTGACTTGAAATGAGTTTTCGACGTAGCCTTTTTACGTTGCCATTCAGCTATCAATTTCTTTCCAAATTCCTTGACGTCACGTTCTTCCAATTGTTGCGTGTATACCACATAATAACTATTTTCGGCTGATAATTCCTGTTTTTGGCCTTCTTTGTAGGTGTAGTTCAACAGCAGGGTGGTATTCATATTCAACGTATGCCAATGAGCTTCGGTAAAATGCCTCAGCATTTGACCAGGATTAGAGGCGGTTTGATCACACAAATAACAAAAGAAACGACTGCGAGCATGTATTTTAATGTGTGCCTTTAAACCGGCTGGTCGTTGATATTGAACGGGGCAATGAGGACATTTATAGTAGTATTTCAAATCCTTAGCATAACCATTCGTGCTGGTGTGATATATAACGTGTTGATTGAAAGTACTCTCACTCAAAGGAGTTAAGCACTCTTTTAATACGCAGCGATAGAGTTTGTTTTCTGTAAAAACGAATCTAGAGAGTTGTGTATGAATGCACTATTTTCTAACTTACCAGACAAGCCAGTAGGCGCGACTATCTCTTCTATAGTTTCTGATAGTTTTTTCAAAAAAATTTCTTCATCGCCTTCGGATGACGACTTTTCAGTGGCTACCGTTGGAGTATGTTGGACATGCTGGGTGCTAATACTATTGTTAGCCGCATTTTTTGAGTTTGCTTGATTTCTTAAAATGTCTTGTATTTTACGGCTTAGTGTAGAGGCAGTATCTTTCTCTCCTACACCAATGACACTTCCATTCACACCCGTTTTGGCGATGGCATGCGCTTCTTCGGCGTGTTTCATATAGTTATCCACGCTGTCAGCTTTATATTGGCAAAAACCGCAGTTTAAGTACTCACGCTTCAAACTTAAATTTCGCTTCTCGTGAAAGCGTAGATGGTCGCTCATAGCCACAGGGACTCGCGTTAAGTATTTGCATCCATTACCCATGCATTTGAATTGTTTTGAACTTTGTTGCAATTGTTGATGTGGTACTGTGGCTGCTCCTGAATATGGCGGTGGTGGCGTTGGTTCAGCATTAAGATTAGCAGAGGAAATCGAGATATTTATACCCAATTGAGGCTCTTGCGTTTGACGACCCTCGTATTGAGCGGATAGGGTTTGTGTTATTACAAAATCGCCTGCTCGAGCTTGAGCTACTGGCACTGTCTCTGACACCACGATAGGTTCTGGTGATGACGATGTCGTATTTGTATGAGTTGGTGCAGGGTTTCTTATAGATTGATTTGGTGTCAAAAAGATTTGTGCCATTTCTTTAGAAGCCTCAGCCAAATCTTGTCGTTCTCTTGCAATGTGTTGGCTCCATAGACTTCCTGCTTTAGTATTTAAACTACAAACATTCATAATTTTGGGTAACTGGGCAGAAATAGCAGAAGTCTGCAATGATGGCGCTGGTGTTGTATTAGTTATTCCTTTTTGCTGCTGCTGTGCTCCTAAGCTAACGACTTGGGATATCTGCAAGTTAAGTAAAGGGTCTAACGGTGGCAGGTCATCCATTAACAAAGGTTCCGTTATAGGTAGCAATGGTGGTGCAGGCATTTCTTTAGTCGGTGGGCGAGGCTTGGCATTCAACAAAGCCCCTAATAATGAATTTGTGGGTGAGTTTACATTCGCGACGTTCGCAGTTACAGTGTTCAGAGAATTTTCTGAACTTGTCGCCGACAAACAATCCCCAGTTAATCTTCTTAATTTAATACGCGGTCTTTCTTCACTTGCTCCGCTATTACTGTTGCTGTTGCCGTTAGCTAAAAAGTCTTTCTCAGTCTCTTTCACAAGTTTTGCGTGTTTCTCCACCATGTGACGGATTTCTTTTATTATAGGATGATCTTCATTTGCTGGTAAAATCTGAGTTTGACATATAGCGCAATATCCACTCCAACGGGTATCAGCGTGTTCCAGCATATAGTGATTTTCCAAACCCATCGAATCATTAGAGAACAGGAAAGAACAATTATCTAGCAAACAATAAAATTTAAATTTACTCTCTGCGTTAGCCATCAATGAATAGCCAACATGTTGTATGCGATTCGTCACCGTTTTATGGGAACTTGAAATTGTGACTTGTTGCTGTTGCTTTTCCTCTTGAGCTTGCTGTTCATTTATGAAATCTAATGCATCTTCAATGCTAGTTTGATGATCACCTGTATCAATGCACAAAGGCTGATCATTACCGCTAAGATCGGCGTCCAAAATTGAGGAAATGTCATTAAGATCTTGTAACGGTTCTAAAGGAGCCAACTCGGGGACTAATTCAATGGGATCATGGCACGGAGAGTCAGGCAAAAGATCATCTATAATGTTGATAACCGGTTTAAAACCTAGATTGCACGCACCTCCACTAGCATTAATAACAATTGACTCCTTTTCTTTAACTGCTGCTGCCTGCGATAGAGATAAAGTCTCCTTATTGTCCTTAGTAGTCTTTTTTTTACCAAAATACACTACAGGTTGAGTAAGCTTTTTGGGCTTGGCTCCTTTGAATATAAATTTTTGGAACAGACCTTTATTTTTTGTTTTACCACTACTAGCAGTGCACTGCACTGCTGAAGTACAGGTACTAGGTGCTGATTCTGTTATTTCAATGTCCTCCCAGTCTTCATCATCTTCATTACCGGACACCATAGCCGAATCTGATAGCGAGACCTCAACTGCCAAATCGGGCAATATTTCAGATGTCTTTTTAGTAATTTCAATAGTCTGCATTTGGCAAGTTGATGTTGTAGCTTGATCAGTTTCTTTCATGTTCTTAAAGATTTGGCTTATGCGTTCTGCTATAGAAGTACAAATAGTAGGTTTCTCGTTTCTTGGCGGTTGAGACGTTAAATCATCTAATTGAACAAAGCTTTGCGCCAGAGTAACAGTGTCTATCGTAGGAGAATCTGTGCTATTACGACTGGTCACAAAAGCGTTATCAATTGCTCTCTGTTGTTGAGATGCTATCGTAGTTACCGCATTTGACATATTGGGATCGGTCGATAGGGAAGGCTCGGGACGATTTACATCCAACGATTCCAAGGATCGCAGACTTGATGTTTTGCTTTCAACACAAGTTCTTTTAGGTTTAGACTCTTTAGTTATTGGAAGTGCAGGTGAGAGTCTTTTATTGCCCGATCTAGTTCGATTGAGATCTGTTACAGTTACACTAGTTTTCAGTATATTCAAAGGTTCTTCACTTTCATTTACTGTTTCAATCCTCTTGGTCTTTGGGTTCCCCATCTTATCTTGCTTTCCTACGTCGACATTGGCAGCTGCTTCCAGTAAGTCTGACCATTTTTCTGTTTCTTTTTTATTTTCAATTTCTACTTCTTCTTGTTTATTAGTTTCTTCCACATTTTCGGCTGCTTTAGCTGCTAAACATAGTAATTCGTCTTGCCAGTCCTGTTCATTGTCCGTGTTGGTTGTCTTCAAAACTTCGGGAGCCGCGGTTATTACATCCTTTGGACAGTTTTGTTTATTGTCTGGATGCATCGCTGTATCAGTCACTATGTTAACAACTTTGGTTTCACAAACTGTCGGTTTTTTAATTGTTTGCTTGTCTTTGGGGCTATTTTCAGTACTTATGGTTTGTTGTGCTTGTAATTGCTGGGTTGATGATTTGTCTACATCAGAATTATTGTCATCGTCAACGTCAATAATTTCTTCTTCTGCTTTAATTTTCTTCCAAGCATCTGCTTCTCTAGCTGCTGCCTCAACTTCATCTACGCATTCTACCTCCTCGACATTTAAAAGCGTTATAGTATAACCAAGTAAGTCGACATTTTTTTCGTTTAAGTTATGTTGGAGAAGATAGTGACGCTCAAGATTATTTCGTTTTAATTGCACAAAATTACATAAGTGGCATACATGAGCTTTCAGCCAATTTGATTCAGTCAACTTCAGTGGAGTATTCACCACTTTTGCACCTTTACATGATTTATAACTTCCAACATGTTTTCGAATGGTGGTCATCCTCTGACTGCCCCTAAAACAATTTGAACACTCATATTTATATTCTGCGGTATGTTCCTGATAATGGGCGACCCATGTAGCCATCGTATTTATGAAATATGTCAAACAAAACGGGCAACGATGGAACCAGGAGGCCGATTTGTCCGATCTTTTTACACCAAACAAAGGCTTCGCTAGTTTACCTTGCTTGAATTTTTGTAGAATAATGGGAGCAAAACGTGATACATAATTTTCACAATGATGCAATCTATAGTGGAGCGCACTGCTATGAGCGCCTTGCAGCTTTTTCAAACAAATCATACACCAGTTGATATATTTGGACTGATTATGCCAATTAATATTAGTGTTTTTCACGAGTTCAGTACTTCCAACTTCAGGGTTTGTTTTTGAAATTTCATCTATCGGTTGGCTCTTGCGTTCTTTCTTTTCTCCCTTACTCGCATTCAGCTTTTTACTTTTTGGACAGGGTTTACTTAGCGTAACAGATTTTTCAGGCCCCGTTTCATTTAGATTATTATGTCCAACTTCCTTCGATTCCATATTTGACTTTGAGGAATCCTGAGTTTTATCTTCAGTCTTATTACCTTTAATTTTACTAAGTTTTCCCTGAAATCTACGACTTTTCAAATCGTTGCTTTTCTTTTCCTTTTTTTCTTTTTCTATATGTTCCATTATTGTCTCATCTTCTCCACGTAACTTGATGATAGGTATCAATAAGGGCAATTTTCGACTTTGTGAATTCTCTTGAACAATTGAACTTGTAGTGATGGCACTAGAGTTGGTTTCATCCCCTGCGTCACTGCTATATAAGCAAGAAAAAACTTGGACCTCGTCGTCGCTTATGGTAGCTTCATTATCTTGATGAATTTTAGACCGTCTTAATGATCTCCTCAAAGGAGGTTGAATGTTCTTAGATTTTCTAATTTTGTCCTTTTTGATTATAGCAGTCTTAACTTCCGTTTCTTTAATAGGACAAATTTTCTGCTCATCTTCTTTTATTGCCATCTTTTTTACTTCTGTAATGTTTTTCTTTTCTTTGGTTTGAGCCATTAGAGTACACATTCGTTTACCGGTGGCCGTTAGTACACCTTGGCTAATAAACATGTCTCGAATATCATCGTTTAAACGATCCAACTCGTTACGTTTTTTTTTCGCGCATTTTCTTCTGCTTGTATCTTCTAATTCGTTTAGCTCATCACAGTCAGATTCATTATTGGCCTTTTCTTCGGGTGGCGACGTTTTCTGTTGTACGTTGGAATCAGCGGGAATATCAATATCTTTATCATCTTTTTCAGGTTTTGAATCGTTTTGTACGGTTTGTGGCAAGCGTTCTTCATGACTTTTGATGGCCGATTCAATAACGGTTTTAATGAACTCAAATTTATCTTTATCCAAAATTTGCCTTAGCAAACTAAGTATGTGTTCTTTATTAGAGTCTGGTTTGAAAATTTCTTGAACGAACTCATTTAGAAAAGCGTGACGATTAGTTTCATCGTCTACGGGCGTAGGGGTAGGGTTAGTGGATTTTGCACCTGAACTGCTGGGTTCATTATCATCGGGCTCTTCAGTTCCACAAGGTATTAAGTGTTTTTTTTCTTGTTTTTCTGCAGCTCTTAATGGAAGTTCCGTGGAAGTGCTAGACACAGCACTGTTCTGATTTTCGAGCTCTTTATCTGTAGAGTTCCCTGGTGCGATTAACAGCTGTGCTATCGTTTCTTTTTCAATTTTGATTTCTTTAGTCATAACTACTCCCCCTGAGTTCGCTTTCTTGCGATAATTAAGACCAGATCTAGTTTGAACGTCTTCTTTGTTTGCATTTGCCCCCGATTTCGTTTTATTCCCTTTAGCATTATTTTTAATTTTATTAAATTGATCTTTTTCATTATTACACACGTCTTCCAAACTTTTAATACTCTCTCGTGTTGAAGCTTCTTTATTGTTAGCAGTTGAACATTCCGATGCATCTCCATGTCCCTTCTCCGGATTTTGTCGATCAGGTGTGCACGCCTTCGAACGTCTACCTCCCGTTTTTAAGTCTTTCAAGTTTTTGAGTTCTTCACTTTTTTGGTTTATATTATCCTTTTTAGTTTCTACAACTCCTGTTGCACGTTTTTTATTAAAAATTGCTTTAACGTTTTGTGTCTCATTAAAATTGATGGAGGCTCGAGTGCGCCGTTTCCCGCTTATTATATTTTGAGTCGAAACTGTGCAATTGTCATCCGTTTTCTGAAAAATACCCTCCAGATTACGATTACGTCGTATCAATTGTGACGTCAGGTTTTCTTTACGCCATTGCTGCACTTGCACATCTTCGAAAAGCAAAGAATTTGACTCCCTTAGTTTCTCCTTATCGACCTCCGGCGCACTACCATAAGAAATCATTGTGGAGCGTCTCCGTAAAATGCGTGAAGCCTTGAACAATGCTGAACGCGACAACTGTGTTGATTCTTCTCCGAAGCATTTGACGCTTTCTTTGGATGTTACGTTAACATTCGTATTAGAGGAATTCAAAGTAACTTCGCTTGAGCCACCTTCTGGCTTTTTAAATTCCGATTGGTGTACATCTACGTCGTCTGCATGCCGTTGTTCATTTTCTAATTTCTTGTCTGATTCCGAAGTTGGAAGATGCTTTTGCTCCTTGACCTTTGCTGGAGAAATTCGAATATTTTTATTTTCGTTTGCGTCGTTGGCTCTAAGCTTTGAGTGCTGCGTCACGTTGAGCGCTTCGTTAATTCCTTTGTTGTTAATTTCTTGGTCTTGCAGTATGAGTGTGGAGGTTTCTCCTTCTGAAATCTTAGTAGAAGCCGGCAGTGAAGAATTTTCAGTTGTTTTATCTTTTTCTTTAGAATTGTTGTTAATCTTCGACGTTTTCGACATAGACAAATCATCTTCTTTCGATTTAGTTGTGTTTTTCTTGACCTCTTCCGAAGACTTCACCGAATTTAAGATTATTCTTGGAGTTTTAATGGACAGAGGTTTTATTAGAGATTTTTGAGTAGCACTCTTGCCACTTTGTTCTCCTGTTTCCTCTTTCTTCTCTTCTCCCGTTGGTATCATGCTGGCGACGTTTGTCTGTTTGCCCGTCACTTTTTCGCTGGCCTTCTCTGACGGTACAGGTTCCGTTGTTTCCAATTTTTTGATTGGTTCTTCGCTCTTCTTTTTAGGAATTTTAAATTTGTTTTTATTAATAATGAATTCCTTATTGCAAAAATTCTGAGTACGATACATTTTATCCAGAGCCGTTTCGGTAATCGAGCAAGATTTTTCTGGAATTTTCTTTTTACTATCATTTAAAGATGAAGCTTTCTTTGATGAATCCGATTTTTCTGCTTTACCTTCTTTTGAAAGATTTGTTTCGGTTGAATTTTTTTGCAGAGTGATTAAATCCGTCTCTTTCAATTTCTTCTCTTCTGCCTTTTCCCCTATTATGTTAACTTCAGGTTTTTGTAAAGCCTTTTTAGCCGCTTCTTGAGCTTTGGCTTTAGCTTCGCGAAATTCCTTATAAGTTTTAGGTTCGTTATCCTTAAACTTCTTTGATTCCAAATACTTCATTCGCTCCGTTTTATCGTTCAATGCAGCATTGAAACGATTGTTGGGTGTAGGTAGAAGCGCATCCTTTTTCATAAAGCTTTGTACGGGTATTTGGGAACGCTGTTGTGTTAAACTATTGGGCCTTACAGTTAGCGGACCTTTAGGTTTTCCTAATTTGAGGATTTCCGAGTCTGAATCACGATTGTCCGCAGTATAATTTACAGAATTTATCGGCGTCCGTGCTGGGTTACTTACTCCCAGATTTGATCTCTGTTGTCTCCCGTCGCTTGTCTTTGGCGGGAAAGAACCTTTGGGTTTTGCCGTTTTAGGAGCATCTGAATCCGAATCCCAATTTTCCTCATCGGCATCCATAGAATTATGCGATGTTCGATGTTGTTTGTCGCTCGTAACTTGTTTCTTTTCCTTAATTTTTGGTGACATTTCAGGTTCAGAATCCCAATTTTCTTCAGAGCTATAATCCAAAGATTTGCTGCTGGGTTTTTTGGAAGATGTTGTTGTTTTACTAGATGATACTGTCGTTTCTTTCTTTTCCCACTGATAAGATGCATCACCAGTTTTAGAAAACCCTAGAGAATGAAGATCCAAAGATGCTCGCGAAGCAGCTGCATTTAATCGGGGATCATTTCGAGATCCACCAAATGGCTTAGGAATACTCTTTGCTACAATTTGATTAGACAAAAGGGGAGATTTTGTTAAAGTAGGCGAAATCTGCGTTGGTATTATGGAGTTGGTTCGCTTCAAACGTGGATCGTTTAAATTAATAGTAGGCAAAACATTTACATTATTAACTAGTACCGTGGGCAATTTGTTATGTGCATATGAATGTGAGTCCCTGGTTTGGGGAAAATACCCTCCACCACTTGTACCATAACCTTCATGCGATGAAACGGACCATTCCCTTTCTGAACGGGGATGAGGATTGTATTTAAGAGCCAGACGTTCAATAGGGGTTCCGGACAGGGAAGAAGAGGAAGATGACGGGCTTGCTGGACTTTCTGTCAGACGATTTAAAGTCGATGAAGAGATTTTTTTATCAGACCCTTCCAGCTTGGCTATCAATGCAAACTTCTTGCGTACAAAGTCTAATGATGATGAAGTCATTATAGGCGTATCATATTTAACTGGACGGGATGAATCTGGTTTTTTTGGTCTTCTTTGTCCAATTTCTGAAAGACTATTGTCCATGTTGTCATCCGATGTTTCATTTAACAGATTGGTAATATCACTAGCCGAAAGTGGTGGACTTTTCAACACTTCTGGTATAGGAGTAACACGCGCGGGTATGGATTTCGGTAAGGCTGAATGTGTGGAAGGTGATCTTGGGTCTTTCAATTCAGCAGGCTTTTCAGTTTCAATTTTATTTCCTAAACGAGAAAATACCAATTTCTGGACACTTTGAGGTAATTCGCAACGAGTATTTTGTGTCTTGATATTATCGGTTTTCCTAGAATATTCATCCCATGATTCCCTCGGAGAATAAGCTTCATTATCTTCTACGGCGTTATTATCAGATTTTTGCAAATTCGCAGAATTACGACAATGTTCTAGGACATCAATATTATTATTCGTAGTAAAACGAGCCGCTTTATTAAAAGAGGGTAATGAAGGGAAATGTTGGCGGGTTACTTCAGATGATAACGGTTCGGTTATAACCACTTTAACTTTTTGTATGGGCTCGGCAGCGTCTTGAAGTAGTTTAAGACAAGTCTTCGAATCTTGCCGGCGATCATCGGGCGGCGACGATTCAGTTATGACGACTTTCACTTTTTGTAAATATTGTTCATCGGCTGTCTTTGTTTGCAATTGTGAACAACGCGATGAAATCTTAGCAGAATCATCGACATTTCTATGACGATGTTTATCCTGATGGTGCTGATGGGACTCTCTTTGGGATTGCGATATTGATGGTGAGTGATGTAGACTACTTTTCGTCTGCGCTCTTTCTTGAAAATTGTAACGATGATCTTGATCTTGACGATTATAGTAATTATGACGCTGAGATTGAGAACTACAAGGTTTGCCATGCATACTTGCACGTTGATGTTGATCACTATGGTGATGGTTGTAGTAATGAGACTTTCTTTCCTTAACTAATAGAGGAGAGCAACGCCTTTCAGTAGGTATTTCCACAGGTTGTGCATGCTCTTCTAAAGCATTTTGTTCTGGTGGCGGTGGACTTTCAGGCCCCGTCAAATCATACACATCTTGCTGGTTACTTCTTATCTTATCCGAGATAATAGATTCGTCAGACTGCAATGTACGTGTCTAATTAAATATTTGGTGCATAAAATAATCCAAAAAAAAAAAAAAAACATTTCAAATGAACAGCGTTTGTTTTTTTGAAAAAAATATTGTACGAATATAATTCGAATTGTCGATTCGCTTTCCAATAGAATTGTGTTTACAAATACGAAACTGAACACGATGTATACATATGGGTTGCGAGCTCAAATGGCAAAATATACGATGGTCGCACGTGTTTACGTACAAGTGGAGTTTTGATCGCATTCTATATAGAATTCGCAGTACTAATGCCGTTCTATATAGAATCAATTGTATGTAGGGTTGTTTTAGTTCCGTATAGCTACACAAACGATGCCAAGTTCTTACTTGACGAATAAAAACAATTATGCCGATAGTAAACAAACAATAAACGTTATTATAAAAGAAAGAGCAACGAAAAAAAGAAAATGTATGGAAAATAAAAAGAAACTTATGGAAATAACACTATAACAAGACACGAGAAAAAAATATATTTAATTGAAAAGAATCAATAAGTGTTAGCACTAGTAACTTTTTTAGTAAATTCAAACCTTCATTTTTACTAAGAAAATTAGAATTTTCTTTTCACTATTTTTACTTATTTTTAGTTTGAAACTGAAAATTATATATTTCGCGAAAGAAAAGACAAGTTAGAAATACTAATCCTTTATGAATTCTA
Source organism: Glossina austeni (assembly GCA_000688735.1). Lineage (NCBI taxonomy): Eukaryota > Metazoa > Arthropoda > Insecta > Diptera > Glossinidae > Glossina > Glossina austeni. Next base: position 733,195 of record KK502507.1, read on the forward strand.
CATCGTTTTTTGCTGAATTTTTATCAGAGTTCTATATATAATGTGCCAAGCATAACTACTATTTAGTGCATTGCATTACTGCAGCAATAGACGATGTAACGGCGTTCACTCTGTTCGGCACTATAGGTAGTCAACTTTCGTCTTTCCCGCATTTTGCATTTGAAACTTGCAAATCATATGATAAGTATTTCATGAACTATACGGTTACGTTGCAATAATTCAATGCAAGCTGCAAGCGACGCCCTAAACGTTTAACACTTTGCATTATTGTAGTATTGCGTATGCACCCATTACGCTTAACACTTAAAGAAGGAACTGAAAGGCCCTACGTTTCCTTCTTTATATAATACATTTTTTCACACGATACTAGCAGTCACCATCACTTACCTTTTCAATTTTTGAATGTAATTTCATTAAAACATTTTCACATTTGAGCAAAGTCTCTAATTTTAAGCTAAAATTCAAAGAAAAAATTAAATAGTTTATTTTTCTAAATTTTATAAAATTAAATTCTTTTACCTTTTCCCTTTGTTTGTTAATAAATCCAGCAACATTTCCATTTTTTGCAATTGTGCTTTACGAGGATTATCCGGCTGCTCATCATTACTAAGTTTTAATTTACTGATGACCTTCTCCAAAAACGGTAAGTACTTTTGCATTTCCTTAAATTTTGCTTCATACTGGATTTCGGTCATTTTTTCGTTGGGCAAAAGCTCAGATCAATCTCGTATTATAAAATTTCCCTGTAAAGAGAAGAAATTAGTTTAAAAAAAAATGCACCACATATTTCGAACCGGGGAAAGATAATTATTTTTATTCATACCCCTCCACCGTATATAGAGTAGATGACGCCCAAACTGTCGAACACATTTAACAGACAAAATTAAGATGTGCATTTTTAGATTTAGCTTAATTGTATTTTTATGAAAAAGAACTTGAGACAAATCTAGAAATTGTCAATTTCGATCTTAGTTAACAGGCAGACGGATATAGATTCCCCCGTTTGCATCAATTAACATTATGTATTCGTGAATTTCATCTATCTAATGTGACCCAGTTTGAAATTTCACTACACACGGCAACGCTTCTTAATTGTGAGTTAACATAAAAAAAAAACCAAAAGAAAGATCAAAAAACATCTGGCTACAACGAACAATGATGCGAACAAGCAAAACAGAAAGTAGCTTCGTCTCTTTTGTTGTGAACATTCATATTTCACAAAACTTTATATTCCGACACAGTCAAAAAATCGTATAAAATGAAAACATTTCTTAAAATTTTCTATAAGATTAGAAATTTCAGAAATTCAGATAAGCTAATAAAACTACATTCATAACTATATCTAACAATTTAATATATATTTAGACTTTTGGCACATGTTCCTTATGATCAAAACTTGTAAACTTTCGAAGACGGCACGAAAGCCTGCTGTCTCGAATTATTTGCATATATTTTTGTTACTTACACTTAACGACACGATGGAGAAATTGCGTTTTTAACATTTCCAGGATCCATTCGAAAATAAAATCTTGAAATCACTGTTTGTGAAATACTAGGATTGGAGACTTATTTAATGTCTTCGCTTTTTCCAAAAAAATAATTTACTGCGGAGTGAGCAACGATTACTTTAGGAAAAATGGCTAAATTTTCATGGTGGGTTTCAGTTTAAATTAAAATTTTAATTACTTTTGCTTTATCGTGACAAAGTTTACTATGCAAGCATATCGAACATTCAAAATTTGACTGAAACGCAGACGTTTTTATTGAACATTTATAATTTAATTAAAATTTTTAATGACATTCGACAGGCTGATATTAGCAACAAAATTAACTAAATTGAGCACTTGCATCTCACTTGTAAATCTCAGTGGACGAGTGCGAGAGTCACAATGCAAGTAGCATTTAATTTCATAATTAGTTCAATATTTATTGCTCTTTCCCTGAAGAACATATTGCAGAAACTGGTCCAGTATGAACGATATGATTCATTTAGGATAAGTGAATCCGTTCTAACAATTAGGAAAAGAGTTTTTGCGCTTAGATGTGTTAAGTTCTTGATGCCTAAGTGAATATTATATAAAGAATAGTTACTACACTGAAGACCGCATTACATTTGTCAAATTTTTGTGGCGCATCGCCAAATGTGTTGGAGAGATCACAACATGATTAATGGCGATAGAAGAATCAATTTATCTGTTGAAGTCACGGTTTTTCTTTTCGCTTCTACTAAGCTAAGTTATATAAACAAAATGAGGCCAAAGGATATTCACACAGTTATCAAAGGCGCAGTCTGGGGTTTTCAGTTTATACGGCTATACATGGAAAATTGAAAAATTTTGTAATAATGGAAATTCATCGGTCATCGGTATATGAACATCGTATTAATTTTCAATACAAGTTGAAAGATAAGTGCTTGCGCTGAGCTCACAGCAGAAGAAAGTTTAACAAAGCAATACCCCCAGTCAAAGCCTGGCTTTATTTGTCTTATTTGCAGGAGCTTGCAAGTAAACATTTATATCGAAACGGAATAGTTTGATGATCAAAGGAGGAAATTCGCTGATTCATTGTACAATCCGATAACGGGCGATGAAACTCCAACCGAATTGCACTACGTGTTGTTCAAATTTATTTGTCCGCTTTACAATTAAATGCATTTATTCTCATGAAAATAGTTTCTATAATAATGTAATAATACTGTAATAAGATAACAAGAGGCGACGACTTCCGTAAATGAAACGCCTTGCTTTTGTTATTATTGGTAGTGCGTCATAGTGGAGCACTCTTTGACTTTATGGACGGAAAGGAGTAATAGATTATCATTTGTCAAATATTTTATATCTCTTTCCAGTATCTCTTTTTGCTCTTATTGTTTTAGAGACATGTAAGCTTTTTGCTAAAGCCAAGAGCGTTAGATGCTAGTGCTTTAAGACTTTAGTTTTAGGATTTATTTGTCCAGCTAAATTAATAATAATAATAGAGATCGTTGACGTAAAAGGATTAGCGCGCACCACTTTTCAAGCGATTTACTACAATCGATATTGCAATGAGAGATTTCGATATATTTCGTAATAAGCAAAATGTGTGTAATTAAAATTTAGTATGAAACGTTAGTATAGGTAGTTTTCGACTTTCGCTTGGATGCACCATGAATTTTACACCGATTTCCCAAATAGTTTAGTTCAGACGTGTATCCAGATGGAAGTGTTCTACAGGTCTCAAAAATCGTGCAACGATTAAACACTTAAAACTTAAAAAACATTTGATTAAGGACAGATGTCCCTAGTATGCAACGAAGACAAGTTGGCTACCTTATTTAAATGTTAATGCACAGACACTAACGACGATTTACATTCAGGATACCCAAGGATACAACCAGTGGGGAAATATGGTCATGATTCGACTTTGAAGTGTAGCCGTTTAGTGATTGATAATATTTTATTATAATTCACTGAGCGTTGTTTCATTGTTATTAGACTAAGAAGTGTGTGGGTGAACTACAAATACGAAAGAAATTCGCTAACCGAAGCTTGTAGCTTTGAAACGTCGCGGTTTAAACAGTCAGATTAAGCTTATTCCCAAAATATAAGCGTTTTCCCCAGAAAAATTATTAGAGGTATTGCTATAAAGTGTAACAATTATGCCGTTTAATATATGAAATTTGCCAGTAAAACTTCAAAAAAAAATTGTAAAGCCATGCTCGCGTTCTACGTTACATACACACAAACTTCAATAACTGATCTTAAGCCCCTGAAGAACAATTTTCATAAATTATACAAAGCATTATGTGGCAATATTTCTTCTTATCCTTAATTTCCCCCCTAAATAAGAAAGGAAGAGAATAGCGGCAACGACAATAACGAAAAATGGCCGAAGAATTCTTATGTAAAAAATTCTCCAATTTTTTAACCTGTTTTATCAAAAAAAAGAAAAAAAGAACTTAAAGGTACACACAGCCGGATGTACGCATATTTAAAATTTTCTTTGCAAAAATTATCGTAAGTTATTCCAGAAGATTTTTCTTTTTCTTTTGTTATAAAGTTTCTGGTTGTTTCGGAACTTTGAATATAATGTGCAAATGCGAACTTCGTGTTACATTATCTAGTATTTCTTTTTTAAATGAAATACACACGCAACCCACGAACACAAATTATTAATAATCATTTAAGCGAACAACCTTTTATTAATTTAAGGCTTTTAAAATAGTTCTGCGAAACTTTTTAATAAGTTTTTTTTTCAATTTTTTTTTTTGCAATAAATTTAAATGCTCTATTAAGGCGATTTCTATAAAATACAGTATCGACTAGTTGAACGCAAAATAATAACTAAAAGATAGACGCCAAATATACAAAAAGCAGTCAACGTAGTAGTCAACTGCAGCAGAGCGGAAGTCGCAGCGGACAAAAACAGCTGATTACAGCTGCTTATAATTCGCTTCGAGTTACAATTTGTATTTTTTATGTGCATTTGGCTGCGTATTTTGCTTGGATGAGCACTATGCACCTTTGAGATATGAATTTTTCTCTTTTATTTTAAAGAAATGTCAAGAAATTTTTTGAAGGTTAAGTTAAGGTTTTAAAAAGAAAATAAAATAATGTTGTTCAGGCAATCATTCCAAGAGGAGACAAACGTGTATGGTAACTGATTTCCAGAACTTTTTAATAAGTCTTTTCACATATAATAACGTGACTAAAAATATTTTTGGGAGGATTCTAATGAATTATTTCCCTCTTTCTCTCTCTCTCTACCAAGTTTAACCGATGCATATCAAGTACGGAATGGAAAAGAGAAAGAAATGTTGCCTTTTTCAGTTCCCAAAATATATTTTGTTTGAATCGTCGAAATACTTAAATTTAATCCAAACTTTTTAATATCCATTTATAATTTGTGAAAAAATTTATGTGCCTGATCTTTCCTTATGTGAAACTCTTCGAAAAATAGGAAGCCTAAGGGCTACATAAACCAAATTAATTTCGTAAGCCTGCTGTGAGTGCGATCCGAAATGAACCCGACGGCGATAACTTTCAATAGATGGACGGTCAAGACAATGGCTTTACAGTGCATTCTAGAAACATACCTTTCCGAGCAAAGTCTTTAAAAAATGACAATTAAAATTTGATTTAACTATTTATCAAGTCCATAGGAAAGTTGCAAAATGGCCGAATTGATATCCCAATCATTAAAAGTATTTGCAATATTTTTACATTCGCTTGAGATATGGCAGGTAAATTTGTATGAAAGCACTATAATAATAATTGTCGATAGCCACATGACTTAATCATGTTCCCTATAAGACTCAGAGAGGATCGAAAGCACACCTAATTTTAAGTAGTAAAAAGATTTGACTAGGTTTCGCCAAAAGCAATCGTATGTTAAAATTTGTATGGGAAATTTTATATGTTGACGAAAATTCGCAAGACAAATGAAAAGATGTGTCTCCCTTCTTGCGAACGTGTGAGTTTCAAGAATAGAGTACTTGGCGATAAGTAGACAGAAAGGAATTTCGTCAAGTTAGAATTTTACGTTGATTTAGAATATACATACCTCACGCTCGAGAACGGACCGTAAATGGAATGACAATTCTAGTATCTACCCATCGACAGTTGCTCTGCTTATTATTGTCGCTATAGATAGTGAGCTAAAGTGACAAAACAGGTTATATTCAAGTGCACGGGCGTAAACATGTTCAGTCCTTTTTTTCATTGCCTGAATGTCACGAGGAGCATATGTTTTGCGGATAAATATAGCGAGGACGTGAGTGGCCTTCGTCAAAATCGTAAGTCAAGACTTTCTTATTTAAAAGACTGCTGCTGCCTTTTTTGTGCTTGCCTCTGCCAAATGAGTGATTACCTTCAAATTAATCACAATGCGAACAGCTAAATTTATAATAACTTTACCAGAACAGTTAAAAATCATGAGTTGTGTTCAGAAGATAAGTTTTTTTTGGGAGGGATTTCCAACAGTAAAGTTACTACACCATCGGAATTTGTTTGTGGGTATACATTCGAGTTTCGGCGATTTCATTTAATTTCGATTTGTAAGGGGACAAGTAAGCATATGAGTCGCCTTTTATTACCGATTCTTCCTTCAACAGAACGTCTTATTTGAAATAACAGAAAATCCTTTCAAAATATTAAAGCTTCGAATGAGGACTGCCGTAAGTTTCCCTTAACAACCTAAGTTCGGCAATAAATATCAGTCGAAAAAAACGCGTGAACCGAGATTGTGGACTTTTTAAGTTTGCAGCATTTGTGTTCAAATTTTAGCACTGTACTTTCAATGAATTTAATTCGAGTATTGATAAGTTCGCAAAAACAGTTCATAAGATTAATAACCAATTCGACGATTTTTTATTCGCAATTAAAGTTAGACACTTAAACCGTTTGAAATCGATTATTACCTCTATAAATGGTCGATATTGTAATCAAGAACCATGGGCGACCATGTCGCAGTTGCGCATTTCTTCACAAGATTACAAGATAATACTTTAGTTGCACTACAAAGATGCCTTTCAAGATGCAATGCAGTTTATCATATCGAAACACGAGAGTGAAGTACACAACGAGCGATATGTTGGCATTCTATAAAAGTATAATATAATTGGTATGATACCTTAGCATTAGAAAAGGTAGCTATCCCTACGCAGGCGATTTTCAACGACTTGCAAAGCAAGATCATTTTGTCGTATGTGAATATAGTCCAACACTTTACTTTTTATTAAAACTTTTTGATATGTGCATAAGACTTACATATTTACCTGTTTGCGGAATTTGAGTGAGAAGAATGGACATAACCTCAAACTTGGTTTTTGTGATCTTTGGTTTAGTATAATACTTCAAATTCAATTTTTCGCTTAAATATTTGATAAACGACTTGCGCTAGTTCCTAATCTCTTATCGTCATTTTCATTGACGGAATATTCGGAATTACGTTTAGAGTCAGGCAGTAGGAACCAAGTCAAGAAATACATGCACAACTTTATCGGCTTCCTTTCCTAGATTTCAATCTAAGTAAATGCATCACAATCCCTTGAATTTGGTTAAGAAATAAGCACGGTTTGCAAAAACGTGTTGATAATGTTGAGGGTTCTCCCTTATTTGTACCAGAAGAGGAATGTACTCCGTTCTGTGGGATAGGTAAAAATTATTCCGATTTCACAAATAATAGCCAACGACAATATAGCCGGGAAATATTTATACTACTTTCCATTATGTTGGAAACTCTCATAGAACTTGAAAAATACTTTCAAAAGCGAACGCATTAGGAACTTGTCTTATACGTCAGACTTCGTAAGTTTCGTTCCTTGTTTAGTTATAGACAATGAGACAATGTCTCAAACACACTTTACACTTTAGAGTCCCTAGACGCCAAGTGCAACCCTTTAACTCTAGCGACCGTAAAGTCGGGAAGAAGTGGTAAGATATTTATAATGTTAGAAACTTCAAACAAGTAACAGTCTACTCGAATAAGCACGAAAAGGTGTTTTGTTAGTTGTGTACATGGCAGTTAACCGATTACAACTATGCTTAGATGATCTTGTAAGATGTTTAAATAAGATGTTAAGAGCAATCTCTGCTCTGGCTTTTAAGTTACATTTTATTTACATTATTAAGGGAATGCTTGTAGACTTTTCATGGATGTGCAAATTTTTGTTACGAAATTTCAACTGGCCGTAGAATATACTTTCACCAAGTTTTCGATCTGTTACGGATTATAACTTAAAATGTAGGTTTACTGTTGGCGTGGTTACGAGGAGGATATAAATATCGTTGTAGATCTGTCTGATATGTAGCCGCTGAGTAAGAATAGCTGTGATAAGTTTCAGGCTCTTATTTCAATAGTTTCGACTTTGGCTGACAGATGAATGCGCTCATACAATCAATAGAATCTTATGCTAAACAAGAGTCGATATACATTATCGGATCATTGACGCCTACCTCTGTGTGTCACAAAGGGAAGGATAATCCTAGTATACCCTATAATCAGAGATTTGAAAAGAGTGAACGGAAAAATTCGGATCAATATAGGCAATATATTGACTTGAAGAATAGTTCCGAATCGTTTCCAATTTAGATGGATGGAATGGAAAGAGTTACGTTCAATGTCAGTCACTTACTACTACTTCGTAAAACGTTTAATTGCATTTATTGTCCCAAGTCTTAAAATTAATTTTCAACTCAATTTGAAGTCGATTTTCAAATTTCACAAAATTTGACCGCGACGAAGAAAGTGCCTAAAAATTGAATATACGAAGGTTTATCTCGGCTTTGAGAATTCATTTCATAACACAAACTTCACGGTTAGATAAACTTGACATTTTAAGTTTATTATATAACAAGATTTTGTCTGATGTTTAAAAAAACTTGGATTAAATAGCTTCTTCTATATCAGTTTAAGGCGGCATGTATATATCTGCTACATACCATATTCCGACTTTTCCGTTATTTTACAAAAATAAAAGTGACGCCCCTAAGACAACTGTATCTTGTGTTTAGAACTCGGAATATTATAACATTTTCGCATGTTTTGTTTGAAGACTGGTACGTATGATCCATCAATAGTCATCCTATAATTGTATGTCATCGTACGAACTTATTTAATTATGTGTTGTTATTAGAAGCCTACTTAGTAGAATCGTATAGGTACTTGGTCAATGTTTAGAATAAAATCATAACTATAACAGCTCTACAAATTCAAATTTAACTTTCACATAGTACCGCTAGTTTGCCAATGTTCCAATTTAAAAGTTTGTTATACGCAGCACCTTTTGACTTTTCCATAAGAAAGCTCGAGTGCTATACAAAAAATTGAGCCATTATTCAAGTCACCTTCATGAAAACGCTTCACTAGGAGCGACAGGATGTACCGATTTTTTTTAAGTACAATATAGCAAAGATAGTAACTAGTGTTCATAAGAGTTTAGAATCGTGAGAGCCTTATAAAATCAAACTATTGATAGCGCAAAAAAGGCTTCATACGACAATTCAAATGTCTAATCCCTCCCATTCCTAGATCTTATAGTCGACTTAACTTGGAAAATATATCATTGTCGCTAAATCGAGAAGCAATAAAATAATTCGACGAAAAAATATTTCCCAAAAACCTACAGCATAGTAGAAACGGAGTAATGGATCTATTGATATTTTAATAGACATATGTTAGAAAGCAAGATAATAAAGACATTTCATTTCATTGTTTTTACTTAATGTGGTAAAACGTACAGTGATAGACTGAGGAAAGCTCTAAACCAAGCACTTTTTATTGATTTCATTAGTAGTATGTATTCAAAATTATCACTCGCGGTTCCCGTTATGCATTATAATTCTTACCAACAGCCAACATTTTCGTCTACTTTTTTTTCATTTTGCTTATCGTTGGCACTGCACGGCTTAATTTTTCTTAATTAGTTCACATGTAATTAAGAAGAAAAGAACTATGAAAACGGGAGTAAAAACCACTTCGAGAATTTTAAAAAGGCTGTGCTAAATCAATATCACAATCAATAGAACACTTTCCTTTGGTTTTGCAACAAAGTGGAAATCGTGAGTGTCATTTATATTTTATACGTTCTTCCGCAATATTACTATAAATGAAATAACTTTTTGTGTACTTACCCTCAGTTATTATTGGAAAACCATTTCTTTGGAGTCTTTAGGAAAATTATGAAAAACAATTAATTTACTTCACTTTCGACTTAAAATTCCTCAGATACTTGATTAGACTTGTTTTATTTGAAAGCTTTTGCAACGCAAAAAAAAAAGCTCGTTTCGCTTTTATTTCTGTTTTTTTTTTTTGACTTACTTCAGATAATTTAGGTTTGTATGCACATACAACACATTAAAAACTACTGGGTAGGGCACACAAATAAAAACAATTGCAAAAACAGTCATTAAAGAACTTTGTATGTATACTAGTTACGAAAAAAAAAAAGAAAAAAACAAATATGGTAGACATGAACGAAGGAGAAAAACTCACGTTGTTTAATATATGCAAAGCACTTATCATCCAAAAGTCTGGATAATATTCTAAAGTTAAAAGTTCTTACTTACCTTTAATTTCAATATGTATATTTGTTTGGAGTATTGAACAGTGTGCACTTGGGTCATAGGCACATATGTGCGTAAGCATTAATTATGGAAAGTAAAGGAAAAATATAAAACCAAAAAAATCCTTGTGTAGCTATTATGACAAGTTTTATTTGCATGTTACATTAATAAATTTAGCAAAACTGAAAAATTGCTTTGCTTTAACATATTTCCTTTATCGCCGCAGTTGGTTTTTTTGCTAACGATAATTTAATAACCTTTGAGATTGTTCTATATAACTGCAATAAAAAACAATAATTTTTTGTGATTCACGTCTTAGTATTTCAGTAAGAATAACGAAAATCAACTAAACCGTTTTACTGAGGCAATAATGTTGTCAAGCATTTTTAGTTTTACTCGTCGCGTAACTCTAGGTACATATGGACTTAGGACTGAGACTGAGACAGCAACATGAACGTCAACGTGCGTAAGCAAAAGTGAATCGCACTCAAGGCGAAAGCAAAATAGATAAATGAATTCGCCGTGAATATCACTTCGTGTTATCGGCCTTCAAGTAAATGCTTAAATACGGGTGAGTTTCGTTTAAATTCTAATAGTTGCTTTGTTATCGTTGTACTGCGTAGTCGATTTGATTGCTTTGACTGCTCGCTGTTTTATTAGCAGAAGGGCGGAGGGTACGTATAAATGAAGCTGCAAAGCACATATATACTTACTTAACTTATATTTATATGACGTCGTATATATGGTTTATATAAGAAGAGTGTAGAGGCGTAATGCAACAACACAGGTGATGAGATTTTTACATTTATACCTTAAAAATGTAATTAGTAAGTTATCGCTGTTTCATAAATACACTGTAAGTATAAAATTTTTTCTGTATTAAGAAATACATTGTGTATATAAATGGAAAGGTAAGTAAACGTAAAATTCTTTTTATTAAAGTTTCACAAAATGTCTGGTTTTTAAATTGAAGATAGATAAAACATATGTTTGCGTAATTTGTAAGATTATGATATGGGTTGCCAACCAAATATTTTTAAAGTATTACAAAAAAAAAAATAAAAATCGATAAAAGAATTAAATTCTTTGACAAAGTTGCACTTAAAAAAGAAAAATAAAAGGTAAAATCAAATTAAAAATATAAAAATTAATTAATTTAGTAAATGATATCGCATTATGTTTTGGTATGTGTTCAATTCCGAAAGAGCTGCTTTTGAAATTTTCAATTGTTGGTTTCTTCTAGAAGTTAATATCATTCAATATACTATGAGACGTTGAATTGTTTTCGAATTATGTAATCTGTGATGATGGTGGTAACCAGGAAATTGATATATGTGGAATCGTAAAGCCTGAACAATTTCGGCCAATCAAAATAAAATACCAAATATAAAGTTAGTTTCATTAACGTTTCAGAGATTAGTAGATTCATCATTGGATGAAAATATCGAAATAGGTTTATTATGAATTTTTATAAAATTTTTATTGTACCGATTCAATAGCATAATGAACATCTTCGTTTTGTAGGAGTATTATAAAAGTAATAGTTGTATTAGAGAAATATTTTAAAAATTTTACATAATTCTCAGATTTAAATGTAAAGTTTCAATTTACTTAGCGTAAATTGTTTGCCGCTTGTAAAAAACAATAATCTGAAATATCAAACTGAATTTAAAGAAAGCATATATTTATGTCCTAAGTTTCGTATTGATCACAGGCAATTGAAAATGAGCTTTAATTTGGGAGGAGGAAATAATGGATGTTCTGCTTTAAATTTAGCGCTTTTTGAAAAAACTCGTTCACTAAAGAAAACCTTTAATTTGATTTATTGTTTTGTAAAATAGAAATTATACATAAGAGACGACAATAAATTCATCGTCTGCATCTAATGTAGGAAAATGCAGGCATCGAAAATAACTTAAATTAACTTCAATTTGGTCGCAGCTATGCTCAGCTTCTTTTGAACCGTCACGGTATAGGAGATATTGTCCTTTGAATCTCTTGAGTAATAGGCGATATAAAAAAAAAAAATAAGAATTTACATATATTATTCATCAATATAATTACAAAATGGTGATGAGGTAAGTACACTTACGTGTTAAAGTTAGAGTTACCTCTACCAATCTTTGCAAATACTTCCAACATTGGGTGTCACCAGTACGATATTTCTATCACCATCACAAAATTAACTTACGTGCATTAACAAAGTTATGGTTGCTACTTTTTCGTCGCTTATCAAAGAAACTGATCTAATGTAATACAAAAAGTAAACAATTTGGTCCTAATAAATTCACTTCGGAATGATCCGAATAAACGTTGCCAAAATTAATTTATTTTTCCTCATCGCTTGCACTATATTCTTTTTCACATATCTGCTAAATCATATAAGTCAAAACTATCATGTGCAGGGCTTTACTTCAGCCAAGATAGATACAATAAGACTAATGAAATCTTCATTATCATTAAATCATTTTGTAAAACTAAAATCGTATAATAAAATGAAATATATATTGTTCTAAATTACACATATATTTAATTCAAATAAAGAAAAACAAATTGCTGTCCATGTTTATTTATATGGTTTTCCTTCAGTTTCCTTTTAGTCTTTCAGTTAATCAGCTATATGAAAATAATACAAATTTCTATGTTTTAATTTTTTTTTTCGATGTTTGAAGGACTGAAAGGGCATATTGATTTTTTAATGCGTAAGACAGGGGTTTTTGACACAAACCAAACGGAAGGATGGTGGGAGAACTGCCAACACAAAGATTTAGTACAAAATACTGTTCGAGGCCAAAACCTCATGTCCGCTTATTCGATTAATGGACGTTTTTGTTTGTAAAATATTTTGACACATAGATGGCCGAAATCACAGATAGTTGGCCAAGCCGAAAGCCATATGCAAGTGCTTTTTTAGATAGTTAAGCTTTTGAGCGGAGTGGTGGTATGATTATTTATGCTGATAAACCTCATTAAGAAAAAAGTTTAAACTTTATGTTAAAAAGCTTTGAGATTGTAAACTAACAGAAGGAAAGAAATAGTTTTTATTTATGCACATATAAATATGTTCTTCAATTACATATATACTAATATTCACAACACATTATTTTTACAACTTTTGCTTACATGAGTGTGACCGGTTGAATTTTTTGTTTACGTTCCTTACAGGTTACAATTAAACTGTGTTATATTGATAATAATAACAATAATGATGACATGATGACACCGTCATCAATACATAAACTATAATTCATAAAATCAGTAAATAGTCTTTTTTCTATAAAAAGTTTTCCCCTTTTTTTTTGGTAAATAAAAGTAAAAGGTAGATAAAAAATGTTAAAAATCCCAAAATACATAAACAAAATGTAAAAAGAGAAAATTTGGAAAAATAAATTTCTTATTCACTTTTTTATGATCGATTATACATTTTAGAATGTAAAAAATGAGCGCGGAAAGGCAACCACATTTTTGATCATTTTATCTATTTTGTAGTACATTTCTTTAAGTACTTTCTGTTTTCACGTTATAAACAAAAATGTATTTTAACACATGTCGTTTTCAACGTTTGACTGCGTTTTTACTGAATGGTTGTTGAATGTAGTAGTAGTTCTGATGTATGTTACGATGTATGTTGCAGTTGCGAAGCAAAAAGCGAAGCTTTGATTTATAATTATTTACAGTATTATTATGTAGTAAAGTGTAGGAAAGTGACTGGTGAAGTTAACATACTATACTAGAATATGTACCAGAGGCTATTTCCACCGTATGTCAAATGCGTTATAAAAAATTCCAAATAGGGAGAATACAAATAGAAAATGCCTTTGCAGCACAGGCAAAAGAATACTTCACACACACACACTGCCATCATTCAACTTTTTTAAGCAAGCACAGGAAACAAGGAACCTTGTAACAAAGATTAACCCGAATAATATTACATTCTCCTTTTAACAAGCATAGCCGACTACAATTTTTGATTTATGTTGAAGTATAAGCGAATGAACGAATCGATTCCCTTACTGTGCTAATGTGTACCAATCTAAGAAATTAACATCGATAACTTTTAAAATTCTCATATTTTTTAGTTTCGAGTTTCGGTGTTTTCTTAAAATCCCGCAATCACCTACAACATTTTTGGTTAATTTGTATATACTACTGCGGACAAAGGTAATGAGCTTGAATCTTTTTGAAATGGCCGCCCCAGCTGCGAGGCAGCTGACATAAATTGCTAAACACGCGCCCTCTTGGGTTAGTAATAACAGTGTTTTTTTTAAATTTATTTTTGGTTCACCTATAGCACAATATTCACTACATTGTTAAGCTGTTTCCGGATCGTAAGCATAAACGCACATTTCATAGGTAGCATTTCTTTTGACATCTCAATACGATGTTGTTTATCAAGCAAATGCAAAGCTTTTGGAACAAGATGGGAAGACAAGCGTGACAAGCCGAAATCATTCTTCAAAATTGTGTGTATTGATCCTTCTGATATATCAACCACATCAAACCATCTCGAAACCGCTTTCGCATTACCTCCAGATGGACCCTTGTGAATGTTTTGTCCCCATTATATCATCCTAATCCTCCCGTCCTCGTCTCAGATTACGGGTTCGGATGTCACCTTCGTTTGAAGTGTGCCTTGCAAAAAGCTGGTGTTCATTAACATGGTCGCTAGCAGATTGCCTGGCATAATTTGTACTTACAGAGATCTAGAAGTCTGTTTCTGTTGACAATGGTTTATCCGTAACCTCCTTAATGGGTTCCGCGAATGTTGGCTTCGTATCTAATTGCAGTCCCAGATGTCTTCAATTACAGCTAAATTGCATCTTGAATTACAGCTAATTGAATCATGTGCCTCTGTTTTTGGCGCTTGGAACATCCTTATATCCGTTACCAGTATGGGTCTGCTTTTTCTCATGGCAGGTTTAACTTTGGACTTATATAGCCACATACTTATACGACTTAAAGTATCGTTAGCTACAAGCCCTATTGCTTGCTGCACAACCAGGGTTTGTCATCCGCATAACCTATCAATTTCGCTCCCCGTGGAAGATCCATATTGAATAGGCCGTCACACATGAGATTCTCCAAGATAAGAGCTCAGGTGAAGCCTTGTGGTACTCTTGCGGTAATCCTGTGTTCTCTTATGCCGTCGTTTGTGTTTGCTATACAAGTGGCTGTGTATCATTTTAACAAAGTACGGAGGAAACCTTGGCTGCTTAAACTTTTTATGATGGTTTCCTAGTTAGCCGTATTAAATATGTTTCTGATCTCCAACGCGATGACAGCGCAGAACCTCTTTGCGTCCATGCTTTTTTGTGCTACCGAGACCACTTTCTCAATAGCACCAATTGTTGATCGCGGTTTGACAAAGCCGAATGGGTGCTTAGCAAAGCCGCCCTGGCTGTCCTGACCTTTTTCTAATCTCGCCAGTAAAAATTTTTCGAAAAGTTTGCCAATGTTGTCCAGGATACAGATAGGTCTATAAAAAGGCGGACTATAGACCAGAAGCTGTCTTTTCCTTAGTGTTGCAAGGGCAAGACTGACGCACAAATTATATGTAATGCTGAGTAAGTGCGGCCATATGTTACTAACTAACCGTATTATTTCGTTTGGTATTCCATCAGGCCCCGGTGCTTCTTCGCGTAATTCTTTTCAACATCTCAGTTTACTGCTTTTTATTGCTACTCTGAGAGACTTCCTCGCATTTCCGTCAGACTCGAAATGATTTACATTTCCGCTGCACCTTGTCGTCCGTCTTTTAGATTTTAGACACTCCGACCTCAGTTGGCTTATGAATACATTCTTTCTGACGCAGGTTAGTGTGCTGTGATTGGTCCTTTTTGCAGAGAGCTGGTGCACTCGCCTCCTGGTTTAGTTTGCGTACGTTCAACTTTATTGACTTGTTATATATTAGTTGTACTGTCTCATTGTCTATATCGAAATAGATATAATGGTGGTCAGTTAACATTCCACTCTCTGTCAGTATCTAAGGTCCTGTGTTCCTGGAAAGTAGGGCCGGAATCAGCATTTAATACGATCTATCTAATACGACCAGATCTAATGATGCAATCATTTCACTGACTGTAACGCTGGTGGCTTGCTATTACAGCTTTATTACTGATTTCATTTGCTCCAAGATGCCAGCGTAGGAGTCCCCGGCCGTCGTCTTAATCCAGGGTGCTTCCCCTTTTATTTGGTGGCCAGATACTTGTTTCTTTTCCGCTTTCTTATGGCTTTTGACGATTTGGCAACTTTGTTTGGTTATTCTTATCGTATCTTCTGGTTTGAATTCCTCTGTGTGGTTGCGGTTGATTTTTTCGACATAGCATTTTTTCCGGCTTGGGCTTTAGGATCACGCCTTTAGACGCTTCCGATAATTGTTTCATCTGAACGTATTTGCTTACTAGCGAAGGTTTCTTTATAGGTATTTATGCCGTTGTTCTCTTGGGTCTATAGCTATGATTTTCCTGTTTTCGATTCCCATTTGTTTGTACATGGCCATAAAATGCATGAAATTTTCGGGCATAGTCTTATGTAGCTTTTTAGGATCCGCTAGTACCTTACTTACGTCGTCTAATTTACACCCTAATTTAGTGAAACCTTTTCTTGCTTCAGGCACTCTTAAGACTTTGGCGAACGAATTCCTATTTGCGTCGCTGGCCATTCTGTAGGTAAGGTAGCAGCACTGCTAACTAGGGGCCTTACACTGAGGTCAAACCGTCCGGGAACCGCTTTTGCGTTACCTAGACATGGATTCTTGATCCTTATTATATCATCCTACCTCATCCGTCCTCGTCTGAGATTAGAGATTTGGATGTCGGGTTCGCATTGTTTCATACCGAAGCGTGTCTCGCAAAAAACCGCCGTAGTTCTTCCACCTCTCTGTGTTCATTAACATTGCCACTAGCAGGTTGCCTAGCGTAGTTACTACTTCCAGAGATCTGACAAACCTGTTTCTTAAACATGCTTAAGCCGGCGGAGACGAAGACAGTGTGCTGCGTATCACCGTTTGTGGCACAGGTTGCCTGCGTTACCAGGTCATCAGTTGGAACGGCACAAATAATTGGAAAAGTTTCCATAACCAAATTGGGTTAGGAAGAAATTAACTTCTCCGTGTTTCTTCTCCACCCATTTTTACACGTTTAAAATGAGGACACAGATCCTCCTTCTTTTCGAGTTTTCCCGCTGTATGGATGTGCGTACAGAAGAGCACATATGTAGATAAGTATATGTGTATCAATGTATGATTGAATGTATAGTTATGTTTGTATATTAAATTATTTGTTTGTTTGTTCGCTTGTATGTGCTTAAATGTATTTATGCAAATATATATTTTTTATGATGGGCTGGTTTGTATGTATGTATGTATGTATGTATGTATGTATGTATGTATGTATGTATGTATGTATGTATGTATGTATGTATGTATGTATGTAAGTATGTATACTTGTAGGTGCATGTCAGTTTTTCTACATCCGCGCGAGCTGCTTGTTTTTCCCAGGCGCGACCGATGGTCGACTAATATGGAGTGTTTTACCACGGCCGCGCTTACCTACGCTACACTTTAAAGTTTTGAGCACTGTTAGCTTTTCTTCCAGGGAAGGAAGAGTGCGTCCGCGCTAAGCCCAAAGATGCTTTTTCCGTTGGCAACAGCGTCGCTATGTCTTTTTGTTCTATTTTTGCTCTTTTTATTCTTATGGACAGTTGCCACTCAATACTTCAACAGGTTAAAGAAAAAGAACAACAGGTGGAATCACTGAAAGAATGAACGAATTCTGTTTTCCCCAAAATTCCTTTGGCATATCAAAATACTGATAGCACAATCTTTTCAGATGGCTTCAACATTTAAATACTCTTCTGTAAGTTGTCCTCGAAGAGCAAATGGGGCATTCATCTTGCCGACAATTTCCTTACGTGCAAAGTATTACTTAAAATCCTATGTGCTGATCCACATGAGATATGTACGATCTTGGCTGAACTATGTTCAGTTAATCGGCGGCCTTCAATTGCCGCATTCTACACTTTACTATTAACACTTTTTGTGTGTTTTTTTCTTTATCTAAAACACGGTCATGACCACAATTCAATTTGACTAGTTAATTTTCATCATGTAAATTTAAGTTTCCCCCTTAGATGAACTCGTTTTTTTTTAAGTAAGTGTCAGCACTGCATCGCTACGCCTTTTCTGAATTTTTCCATTTTTAATAAAACTCGACTTCTTTGGTAGTAAAAATTTTATTGTTCACCTAGTTTGTTTTGAGAGTGCAACGAAAGCCTTTTTCTTATTGTAAAATTTAGTTTTGCTCTGTTGATATATTATAGAAGTCGTAGAAGCCTTTCTACAGTCCTAGTAAAATAAAATCAACAAATAATCATGTCTGCTTCCAATGCAAATGATGCGGCAATATTAGCCGCTAGCGCTAGTCCTGCAGACGCTTCAAATATTATTCAAAGACACTTACAAGCCAGAGGAAAATGCCTCAAAAAGTGGAATAATAAAGTAAATAGTGAAAAATCGACGCATGTTACATTTAGCCGAAGAAGAGAAGATTGCGCTTCTTCTACTTTAAATGGCGTAACAATTCCACCATTCAGCAAGGTGCAATAACTTGGTCACTATGTCGACAGAGCACTACGTTGGAAAAAAGCATATACAGTCAAAACGACAACTAAATATGAAACTAAAGAAAATGCGCAAAATGGACAAAAATCCAAGCTCAGTCCGACTAATAAAGTTGTATTTCACAAAGCCATTCTAAAGCCGGTATGAGTATGCGAAATATATAAAGACATTTCGAAGAAAAAATTATATATATATTCATGGCCAACAGTTACTTGCATCTATGTGCCGTGCTAGAAATTTTCTCAACGAACTTGTAAATGATGATAGATGTGCCGAATATCTTTTTCCATCAGATTCATTTTCTTGTAATGCCATACAACGATTCTTATTTCTATTTTAGCTAAAACACATACCAAGTGCCTAAATATAATATAATTCGATTATTATCATTACGTAAACTACGTCAGGATTGTCTTTTACACAACAAGACGACATAAAATGGTATTCAACATTTTTTATATTATATCAACAAATACTTAAAACTAAGCACATAAAAAAAGCGACGAAAAAAGAGACAAAGTACAATATTGTAAAAATAACATAAAGTACTATATAAGAAAAGGTGTGTCTGTTACTTTGAAAAAAAATTTGGCTTGAGTATTAAAAATTAGAAGAATAATATTGAAACGATGTTTATGGACGCGTGTGTGTGTATGCTTAGTTGTTAAACTTAAATGAACTATGAAACAAGCATTCCCTAAAATTACTATAGCCTGCTGCTCTCACGTATTTGCGCTTTATCGGTTCCATTGATTTTTTGCAAATGATTGTTTGTTAAAATAACCGGCAAATTATTATTATAAGGAGGAACTTCATCACCAGTAAACACTGAATTATCATGACCTTGTATATGACGGGTATGAGCTTCAATATCTTTATCATATTTATTGGTATTTTCTTCGGTTTTCGGTTTACCTTCTAACATGAAGCAGGTGATGAGAAATAAAATCGAACCTAAAAAAAAGGAAAGAAAAACTTTTTAATGTTTTTTCCCTTTTATTATGTATTTAAAAATCAATTAATGCCGAATCAAACTTACTTATGCCATACATGCCGGCATAGAATATCATAATGGCTCCTCGATATCCAATTTGTTTGGCCACTGGATCAACAAAGATGGGGAGATTGCCGCCAATATTATTCATAACAAACAGGAATACACCGATTGTCGAAGAACGCACTTTTAACGGTACAATTTCCACAACAATGGCAAAAACAATGCCAAACCACATTTCCGCAAAGAAATATGAAAGACCCAAAGTAATCATAGCCCATAAAGGATTAAAGTACACAGAGCCAAAGGCCGGTAAGGTAGCTACCAATTGACTTAACGCCAAAACAATAGCTCTAGATCGTACGCCCATCTTAGCTACGATACGATCGGAGACAATACCGCCCACCACAACACCAACACTGCCAATGCCAATAGTTACGCAAAATAACCACCAGCCCAAATCCACATCAGGAAAATAAATATTATAATACAAGTCCGCGTTATAAGCAAAAGTCATACCGCCCGAATGACGTATAGAAGCAGCGATCATTAGCATAATCATGGCAGGATTTTTTAGAACTGACCATAAGTTGCCCTTTTTTCCGCTCTTATCTTGCATATTGGTTTCAGCAATAGCTTTACGTTCAGGCTCTTTCAGAGTGGTTCCCGTTAATATAGCCATCAGAATAGCCAAGATGCCAGTACCTAAATACGTTACGCGCCAGCCCAAATTAAAGAAATTGGCTTTGGTAATGTAACGACCCACAGGAAAAGCTATACCATAACCACCGTATATACCCCAATTGAAAATAGCCATCACCAAAGCTCGTTTAGATTCGGGAAAAATATCTGACATAATGCCAGTAGCTAAAGGATTGCAACCAGATTCTCTGTTTTCCAAAAAAAGAAAAGAACAAATTTTAAATTTTAAACATTTAATACAAACACGTAAGCAATTTATATTCGTCCAGCAGCGAATTTCAAAACATGCATTAACCCTGGTTTAAAGGTTTGGGGGTCATTAACGCATATTTTCCTACTAAGTTTTTAATGAGTTTCGTGAATATTTCCAGCACAAATTATAGCACAGATTTAAATCAATAAAACATTGATCGATGCATTTATTGGATTATTATAAGTTCTATTTGAAACTAACAAAAAGGAACGAACCAACGGACGCTTTAAAAGTATCTTTTTCGTTTCGTTTAATATCACAAGCGGACTGACCAAACAATTTAGTTAATATATGGCATGGCCCATAGTAGGGCAACATACATAAATTGTACTTATTTACTCATAACTCACCCTGCCGCCATAATCATTCTTAATAAAACCAACTGCCAATACTTTTTGACAGTGCCTTGAAGAATAATAGCTATTCCAAATATTACAGTGCAGACTGTCAACATTTTAACACGATTATATTTGTCAGCTGCCACACCCATAAATACCCCAGCAATAGTAAAAATCAATATAAACGTGGGGCCCGCTAAGATCTGATATTCAATACCTAAACCATTGTAGTTCCATTCACAGTAAGTGGTGCCATTGATATCTAAAGCTAAGCAACTAAAAGATAAATAAGAGGAAGCATTAATTAAATTGTTTCGTTTTTTTTTCTCAATTTCCTTACTTACCTAGTCTCGTTCGTTACCGCCGAACATTGCTCTGGAAGCTCTGTTCTCTCGAACATTGTTGTATTCATCTGACACGCTATGTCGCCATAATCCAAATCTATGGCTGTCTGTTTCGATGTTACACCAATAAGGTAATGACCTAATTCTCCTAGAATATAACCGACTGTTAGTACTCCCAAGACATAGGAACTATAAAAAGAGCTCAGGCGGGATAGTATCGATATCATTCTAACGAACAACTAGAAACGAAAAGTATATGTGGAGAACGGATCGTTAAATATTTTTAAATAATTTAGTTTAAGTTTGCTTTAAAATTTCTTTTACCTCATTTACGCCCAAACAAAGTTATCTTAAATATTATTCATAAGAAAAAGTAGAAAAATCATACTCGACTATTTGCGAAATGTCTATGGTATACACGTCAACATTTATCTTAGAAAACTAAAAAATTAAAACTTAAAATTCCATAATATCAGATGCGCCTGATCGACTTTTGCTCTAAGATAACTTGTAAAGTGTGAACGGAACTTTTTTCATCGTTTGGAAATCGAAGAGACGTTCTCCACTGATGGTATACCGCAGACGTATCCCTTAAACGAATTTGAACTATTTTCAAACGAACCAACTTGTTAGAATTTGCAGTGTGTTCGTCAAATTTGAAGGTGATATCTTCGCTCTTGCGACTGTGACAAAATTTACCACAGAAATTCGCAGGGACAGACGGAGATGCCCAGACCGGTTCAGAATTTAATTCCGATTGAGAATATATGTACATTCTAGGGTTTCTGAACGATCTTGCAAGATGTTGCAAAGATTTTAGCAAAATGACTTTATCTGAATCGTTTGGTGTAATGTAATCTTAAGAAATTACAAGCGTGTTCACGTTAAGTAGATTACTCTTCAAAGCGTGATTGTTCGCAAAGCTGATGATACTGGCTTCGCAAAGTTTTTCCAGTCAACTTTCAACTATTTGTCTGCTTTCGAATCGATCATACCTGATGACGTTAAAAGACTTTTTGTTCTCGTCGATCGCATGTATACTTGTACAATTAGTCGATCGATTACTCGGGCGATAAGCCGGATTAGTGCATGCTATTTCGTTATCAGTTTGGCTAATTCTCAAACATTTGAATAGAGTTTTTTTTTTCACATGGGAAAGATTGTTCAAGTGAAACACCCATTTCCCCGTTACAAGTTCTAAAAGACGTAGAGATGGGGAAGTCTATTTGTATTTCCAATTGTTAAGACAGTTTTTCATTTTTCCCTTTATTTTGTCACAACAATATCTACGTTTTAGTTCGCAAAGAGTTATGGAAATTTTGGTAGCTCTTGCATAATAATTATTGTAGTATAGAATCACTTATGCAAAATGCAATGAACTGAAATCTGAAACTTTGTTATTGAAATTGAACGTTACAACAAATGCCTCCTAACTTATGTATATATATATATATAATAGATGGAATATACTTTGTAACATAGAAAACAAAAAATTTATATTATTTAGAATAATAGAAAAAAAGAGAAAAAACAAAAAAAACTTGTTTTTGCATTCCAAAGCAAACATAACGGTACGTACAACTGTGATGTAAACTATTTCAATACGAGGCAAAATACTTTTCAGAATACATTGGACAATAATTGTCTTTGGAAAAATTGTTTCTAATCTTTCCTAAACATGAGTAATTTTGTTCCTAAAAGGGTAAGTATGTAGTGTACACGTTACTTAACCATTTAAAATAAGATGAGTAACAATTGTTTTGAAACTCACCAATGAATTGTATCGAATCAGCATATTGATTATTTTTAGTTAACTAACTCTCACTTCGACAATGTAACCTGAAAGTTATTTCGTTTTGCACTAGGTACGGCTTTCTGCATTCGATATTTATTTCGAAAAAATGAAGGGCAAATTTCACATTTGCTTGTTTATACATAATTTGTACCCAGTATACCTAATATGTTGAGTGATCAAGTATTATTTAGAATAACCAGGCCATAGCTAGGAAGTTCAGCGGTAAGTTACATTATAAAAATAAGGTATATAGGCAATGTTTTACTAAAAATCAGAACAAAAGGAACGTAGCTAGGATCGAACTGATGCAAAGAATGCTGAGCCTCTAAGGACTTTCACGTATTATGTGAAGACATGGACTATTATTTTTTCGTTAAAATAAAAATATGTATACAGCAGCCAACCAAGCCAAACTTGTACAACCAGTGAACATATTGTTTTTATGTAATATATTTAAAACTAAATGCCGTATAACAAATAAGAAAATTATATTATGTAACATATATATTCGGTCGTGACCGAATCTTTCATACTCATCGTCGTTGTCCTAAAAATGACAAAACAAACTAAGAACGGTAAATTTTCGTGCTCTATAACATGGAATAAGCGCGGCTGATTTTTTCTATTTTCAAAATAAAAGCTTTCGTCGCGTAGGCGTAGGCGTATCTCTGGAAAAGTTTAAGTCATTTCCAAATTCTTTTGCAAAATTTGTGGGCGGTATCTTCCAACCAAACTTGAAACTGGCTAAGAATTTATATACTTTATGCGGTTTTCGAAGCTTGTTTCTGCGCGTTACACTGGTTATGAAAAAAAAATTAAATTTTGATACACTATAATATAGAGCAAGCGTGGTAAATTTTTTCCATTTTTGTACAGATAACATAGCGTCACTAATAGAATATACTTCCAAATTTTTGTAGTCAATTTTTAATCGTCTTGATAGACAGCGGTGTCCTTATTTTACGTAGTTTTGTAAGCGTGTTCTTCAGCCGATTCGGCCCATTTTCAATACAAGCGTGCGTGGCAGAACTTCCAATGTTCCTGCCAAATTTGAAGTCGATAGCTTCATTAGGCTTCATTAGCTTCATAGGACGGACAGACGGATGGATGGACAGACGGACATGCTTAAATATATACTTTTCTATGTACTTTGTGGGGTCTCTGATGCTTCCATCTGATCGTTGCAAACGTTTTAACAATGAGAATATGCTCTCACTCTTCAGTGATAGGTATAAAGCCATATGCAATGGCCTTTTTATTACTTCAACAATTTCATATGTGACGTTGCCAGATATGAATATATTTATTCAATATTTATTCAACCGCAATCGCAATAAGCTCTAAAACGTAGCCTTGAAATAAATAAACAGACAAAACATAGATATATATGTTCGTGTGTCGCGTCTTACAGGTTTTCAAAACTTCAGGAACTCGTGTGTTAAACTAATTTCAATTGGAAGTGTTACAAGCCTGACTACGGTACGCAAAAATAGTTGCTTCCCTAAATATGTAAGATTAGGTGAAAACTTTCTTGATTAAACAAAAGAAAAAAGCTCACGTTTTCTACGTAGCAAAAGTAAAAGGAAGTGAAAGGTATCTTTTGCGATTAAAAAGTTGTTGTTAAAAAATTATTCTCAATAAATTTTAAATTGACGTTTTCTTTGTGCAATGTTTAAACGCTAATTGACTATATTAAGTGTATTGTTTAAACGTTTAAAACACAATAATTTATGAATCTTATATTAATAATAACTAATCCAACTTTTTAATAGCCGGTAGCGTTAACATTAAATCCATATAAAGAATAAGTATCTCAATTATGAAATAAATTAGATTTAAACTTTACCTATAATGAGGTTTTGTTAAAAAAAATTTCAATTGCTTCTAAATGAAATGTTTGCACTGTAACGACATTATTGAAATTTCCAAATACTACTCATTGCACCTGTCGCACTGCTCGTTGATCTTAATGAACATTAAGTTGTTGCATTGTTTTCGCACTAAATAAAATACTAAATAATTTATTAAAAAATAATCAAAAAATTACTAAATAATTTATTAAAACACATTTTGCTTTTTTTTAATGTTTATTACCGAAGGATGGAAGGTGGTGTAGAAGCTTTTACAACATTTAGAAATATACACTAGAGAATGCATAAATTATATATGAGCTTGATCAGATTCCGTGTCGATTTAATCTCCTTCGTCTTGTCGTGCTTGTCTTTCATTACATTATTAACGTCAATCTCTGGGTTAGCAAAAATTGAGATAGAAAATGAAAATCTTTGGTTAATAACCGCGATTTAAATTAAAAATATTCGTAATCTATCCGCATCCATATCTGTAATGAGCAAAATATTCCTATTGTATATTTGTCTGAAATTTGGTACAAATGTATATGTGGAACGAGTAAAATTTTACTGCAAATATTTTCCAAGAGCACCTAAGTAAGTAGTAAGCATAGAAAGAAAAATGCGTAATCGACTTGCAATCACGCCTATAATGCACAGAAAATGTTAACTTACAGTCTGTAAGAGACGTCATTCTGCTAACTGATGAATATGTTTCCTAGAGACAGCTTAAAGTACTTCTACCAATTGACATTTGAATATTTAACAGAGTAATTTGCAATTCCAATTGAGTTTAAGAGGGTGGCTGTCGATGATGCGTCGACAACTTTCTTGTTTTTATAACATAGAGAGATTTGAGATAGAGCAATATTTTGTTATACCGATCAATTCAAAATCATTTTCTAAACCGATGTAAGCATTATTTTAAGATATTTTGATGAAATTTTGCACACTAACGTGCTTTGACTCAAAGACGAATTCTATTGAAAACGATTCGGATCGGACCCCATTTTTGACCACTTCCCATACAGCGCCTCATATAGTTTGAAAAGCCGTTATATGAAAAAAATTGCCATTTTGAAATTTTTTTTTATGTGGCAAAAGGAACTAATTTTTAATATTTCGTGGTGAAAATTGACAAAAAAATCAACTTGACTGAATTTCGGCAAGTTAGGTCTATTTTTTTGGTATGACCCACCGCATATAAGGATTCTCAGGAAATGTAAAGTATGTAAAAAGACCTAATTGTTAATGTTTTATGATAGAAATTTGTTCGTGATACTGTAATAATTTGACATAAACATAAAGTGGAGCAAATTTGAAACACATGGATCTATGCCTTGGACCCCATTCCCTATAAGGTTTCTCATGGATAGTAAGTCCTTTAGAAAAAGATTCAATTTTTAATATTTCATGAGGAAAATTGGTTTATAGTAGTAATTAAGCAAAAAAAGATTGACGGTAGCGAATTTCGATCAGGTAGATCTATTTTTTAGACCCAACCATATGTAGGGGTCATCACGAAGAGCAAACTCTTATATGGAGAGAAAGTCTGTTTTCTAGTTTTTTATGTTGCAAATTGCAAATTAATAAAATTTTTGTTCGAAAGTAAATTAAGCTTCCAAAATTTAGATTACATCGTGTGATATTTTGGGCATCCTCCAATATGCGGGCTTTCATGAAAAGTACGTCTTTGCAGGAAAATGATGGCTAATTTTTATTTTATTATTATTAGTGAAACGAATGAACGACTGCATTAGGCGAAGTGAGGTAGGGTATCAACTATTGGTTTTGCCCGACTATGAAGTTTTTGTTTCTTTCTTTTGTTCTTCAACAGTTTCATAAGTGCTTACGTCTCGCTCGACAAGCTATCGTTTAAAAAAAATATTTATTGATATAAATAACTGAACAAGCGGAAAGTTTATAAACATTTTACATATATTTCTTGCTTTCTTCCTCTTATTTATTTTCTATATAAAACCGCGAGTTTCATTATTTCAAAGCTTTTATATGAGCTCACTACTAACCTTTGAAAAGTCGAATATTTTGCAAAACCGAATTATCGATTGACTACGAAGAGCATATCTTTTATAGCTTTTAAATGGAAAAAAGGTAATAATTTTTTATTATTAATTTTTTATTAAATCTAATCAGGTTAGCATACCTAAAATATTTAAAATGAAATCTTCTACAAAAATAGGAAAGTCGGAGATACAGAAAGTGTAACTGCGTAACTTCTTCTTCTTCTAAAAGAAGTGAAAAACTATACATCGATAAACGTCTTATGAAAATCTTTCTATGCGACATGAACCTGTGAGTTGTACCAGAAACTAGAATCAACCAAGAAATTGTTTGCGACAAGTGAGATTTTGTGTTTAACCAGCTTCAACTGTTCTCAAATCTGAAGTCTTTCAGGTCCAAGAAGGTAATGAAAAGTAAAGATTTTCTATCTGTCGCTTCATTAACTCTACTATATAGTTGCTACATGACATATATACGATATCTGCGACTACCCTACATGAAGGGTTAAGAGAAGCCAAGACACTACAAGGCTCTCATTTAAGTGAAAGTGGTATGTAAATAAAAGACACAAAGGGAAGTAAATGTATTTAGCGTAGTCAGTGCGACGATTGAGCTAAGAGTGAGCTGCATTAGCGTAATCTATTGTAATTTCCTATATTAACGTATCGTACCGGGCTCCCATTCTAAAAGTAACTACAGCACAATAAACAAAATATCAACTATAAAGCGTCACATATTCGCTAATTCAGGCTCCAATAAGCGGTCCATTATTCTATTATTTATTTTCCATTTGTATCGCCATTTCAGAAATAGTATGGACAAACATATACGTAGTATATATAGTAGTATAACATATACGTAGTATATGTTTGTGTATATATATACATACAGACAGGTAGGTAGAAGGCAGAAGAATATAGGTAAAAGAAAAATTTCGTGGTCTTTTTTAGAATAGTTGGCTTCAGAGCCAGGTATAGTATTATCCTATACATGTCAAGCACATGGTATGTATGGTAACCGTCCGTACAACGAAAAGGGCAAAAAAAAAACAGTTGTTAGGTTTTCTTAATCCAATGAAAAATAATTGAGTTTTGAAAAGTGTGAGAAATCGCGCTGAATTCGAAAATATTACCTCGATCACGGCAATAACGCTTTGTAGACTTTTGAAAACATTTGTGATGTTTGTGGTAAAGATACGTTACCAAAATGTGCAGAACACAAATGGTTCGCTTATTTTTACTCTGGAAATTGCGGTGTTAAGAACGTTCCGCGCTCTGGTCTGTTAATCGTTACTAACACTAGAAAGACTGAAACTTAGAATATACGTATATTGCCCAAAAGAAGTCAAAAGAATAACTAATGCCTAAAATAATTTGGTTGAAATTGATTTTTAATATTTTTTACATTATTTAAAGTTATTTAAAGTACATAACACGTTAGTAGTAAATATTAAATAATAAAACAATAATAGAACAAGAAAAAAGTACTCTTTGCACTTTTCACAAACATTACTCGTTTTGTTGTTACGACAACACGTCGCTTCTTTGTAAAGGATTGAAGCACTTGTAGCAGTCAAATCTGAAACATTGAAAAATATTTGTAGGGGTCGTCTACGTGAACTGGCTTTTACTGCATATTTTCTGGCCAATTGATCGGAGATATCAACTTCAAATTTGGTGTTATTATAAAATTTAATAGTTTCCGGTAAGTTTTTTATTACTCTTATGAATTTCCACAAATTTATGCTTTGAATAAGAAAGAACAGGCACTCATTTATTTGGATGGCTTTTATATATTGTAAGAACACAATTCTTTGATTTTTTTGTACAGTAGAGCGAAAAAACGAGACATGTCTTCTTTCTTTGTTTGGCTGCTATTGGTAGGCCCTTTTTGTTCCAACTAGAGTTCCTTGCTTAGCCAATATCGACTCAGAAGCATTGATGATGGTCGTTGTTCATATTTCCCCAAATAAGGAAAACCACTCAAAACATATTTGCTGCTGACATCTGATGCAAGCCAGAATTTGATGCTAAATTTATTCGATTCGTTAGGCATAAACCGCGTAAGCCTGTCCGTGGCTTTTGAACGAAATAATTGCTCGTCAACTGTTATATTTTGACTTGGTTTATAGCCAGCTTGACTCTTTTCAATGAGCTTATTCCATGTCTTTGGAGACAAGGCAAATTTATCTGTTCTTAGGCGCTTACTTCTTTCGGTTCTCCTGCGATCCTCCCGGGATCCCACATTTGTTAACCATAAATAGACCGATTTAAAATTTTTTGCCTCGTTAACTCCACGGCCATACAGAATTCCAATAAATGCACGTGTTTCCGTTAAAGATACTGACCAATCATTTCTCAAAATACGGCGCCCTTTTTCTTCTGCGCGAACTCTTACATGCTTCATAATGTGGTTGTTTATTACGACCGGAAATGCAGTGACATAAGTTATTATCTGCCAAAATATTCTCTCTAGTGTAGCACGAAGATGATAGTTCAGAACTTATTACATCTGATTCTGATGACGTAAAATGATGTACAATAAACGATTGTAGAGCAAGTACCAGTGCATAGAATAACAAGTAGTACTGTTAGTACTTACTGAACAGCTGCAATCCATATAGTGTCCGTTCGCATCGAGAATTTATCATGTACCGAAATGTTATCAGGTAACGGGAATAGAAAATAATGCTATATCACTAAAGTGCCGGACACACAATATAATA
This sequence comes from Glossina austeni, assembly GCA_000688735.1. NCBI lineage: Eukaryota > Metazoa > Arthropoda > Insecta > Diptera > Glossinidae > Glossina > Glossina austeni. The sequence goes on from KK502507.1 coordinate 762,881, forward strand.
AATTTACTGAGTTCAATAATGAAAGTCATTTAATTATTCCAAATTTCTCAAGCAGTCAAAATGACTGCTTTGGGCAATGCAGTAACGCAATAACACATACATTTACAAGAAATAAAGGGGGCGGGGATATAAATAGAACCATTAATAAATGCATTTACAACAGGTATAAAAAGCCACAAAATTGTAAGATATTGTAGGCCTAAGGTGAAGCAAAAACGCCATTGAAAGGTATTGAAAAACTTCATGAACGAGGCTTTTATCAAGATATCAGACCATTGCGCTATAGAGCTAATACTGTCCCAATGGTTCAGGGGGACCATACCCCCGATATTGCGCTGGGACGGGCAAGATTTTGAACCAAAGAAATAGTAAACTGACGGCTCAAAATTGGAAAATGGCAAAACTAGGGGTTTGTGGCCCGAATTTTCGGAAGGCAATACCAATGGGGCATAGTTCCTGCATATTTCAAGGAGAAGTCTATGCTATCACCGTATGTGTCTCTGAATGCTTAATAAGGCAGTGCAAGAGAGAGGGGATCTGCATTTACTCCAACAGCCAAGTCTTAAGTTCCTAAAGGGGCGAATGATAACATCCAAGCTTGTGTTCGAAGACCTTCAAACACAGAATGAGGTAGGCAGGCACAAAGAAGCGCTCCTAATATGGGTACCTGGCTATTGGGGTGTTAAGGGCAACGAAAGGGCTGGTTGTCTAGCCGACAAGGGTGCCCGAGGAATCATGATAGGTTCTGAACCTTTCTGTTGCGTACCGAAAAGCCAAAGGAATAGACTGGTATCGCAATGGGCACAGAATAAATCGGATTGCCGTTGGAAGCAATGTGTAGGACAACGGCAGGGTAAACGATTCATAAAATCTTCCGCTACGGTACATAAACTACTGGAATTGAGAAGAAGCGATCTACATTTAGTCACCGACTTCTACGCGGATTATAATCCCCTTAGGTCCCATTTGAAAAACATGGGTATGTTCGATACCGATTCATGGAGATTCTGCCAAAGGACGAGTGAAACGTCGCATCACCTTCTACGTGAATGCGAGGACATTTGCAGAATCAGACACCACGTGTTTGGCGAGCATTTTACAACACCGAGCTCTGTATGCTGCTCCGATCCAAAGAAGGAGGCTGAATTCATAAAAATCCTAAAACTGGAGGGCTACGGGCATGGGCGTGTACGGTAGATCTTCCCACTGGCGGTACGGTTTGCCCACGTAATTAATTATAAATTAATAAGATATTATATCATTAGAAATATAATTTTTTTTCTAACTCGAATTAAAAATAGTCAAAATGACTTCTTTGGGCAATCTAGTATTAAAGTTGATGAAATTTTCGAGAAGTTGACGAAGGTTGGCACTTTTATCTGCGAAAGTAAAAATCGACCTAAAAAACAACTTTTAAACCATTTCCATAAGACTGCATAAAATAATAGGTTTTTGGTTTCCAATTGAGTTAGCAATTATCGAATCGAATTGAATCGAGTCAATTTCCATCTGCTAAACGAAAGAAAAGCATGCGAGTTTTGAAGAGATTGATAACGAGCGATGCGAATGTCATATATAAGAATAATATCCGGACTACAAGATAGATGAAGATTCATAAACGATTAAAAAGCCCGGATTTACGAGATGGAAATCATATTTGAAATTGCAATGATGGAGAATCGTGCGTCACAGGGTGCTCTCCACCCTCTACTGTCAACTAATGCGTTTAAAGTGGCCAGAATTGATCATTAAAAAAGGCATCGTCTTCCATCACCACTTATCTTTGTCGGTAAAAAGTTACGGAGCATAAATAGGAAACTTTGGAATATTCATCGAAAGCTTGCTCGTACGTTGTTTAGAGAACTATCTTATTGAGCGAAATTTTAGATATTCCACAATGACGGCATGATGACAATTTTTCAGACAAATTAATGAAGTTTATCGATCAAAATGACACTTAATTGATTTAATGAAATTCATTTAAAGTGTAAGAAAAATCTTCTCTTGCCTTTTATAGCGTAGCTTGCAGTTGCGCTCGCGGGAGAAACTTCGTGCTTTCGAGCCGAAATAATCATCGCTCCATTTTCGCACACTTTCAACTTTACTGAACCGCTGACTTGTTAAACATAATCGCGTCAATCTGAATCAGCTGTAGCCAGAAGGAGACAGGCGTAGAATATATTCCGTAAGCGGAGGACGCTCCCAGTCCAAATTGAGGGTTACTTTCCGCTTCGCTTTTGCGAATGACGCACGGACGAATTTCATAATTTTCGAAACGGAAACTTTTTGCGCAAACGCTCGCAAACTGCCTTCGCATTGGTTCGTAGCTTAATCATTTGCGTAGTTTCAGTTGAATTTTTTCCAGTTTAACGCAGAGTCGTCAAAGGTCGTCTATCTTATTACACTTTCAACGACAGCGTGTAAACAATTGAAATTTATACCTTACAAATACCAACATCTAAGTTACCTCTACCTCTAATGTTGTGAAAATTGCATGCGTTATGCACGTTTTTTATGCACGCCGGTTTATCCATTCGTTTATGGTATCGATGGCGTATTGTCTCTCCTCGAAGAGTTCACATGCATGACGAGTGAAAACGCCATAATGGCACGCGGCTCGCCATTAAATGACCTACACCATTTCGCTTAATACTATTACTCATATAACAGCTTTTCAAAATAAGGGGGTTATTGAGAAGCGGGCGAAAAACTGACGCGATCTGCACGATTTTTAACAGCGTTTGTCCTTGAGCCAAAGCATGTCGGTGTACGAAATTTCAAAAAAATATCGGAATAATTGCGGCATTGGACACAAGAAAACAAAATGGATGGGAGGACGGATGAGCTTAGATCGATTCAGAAAGTGATTCTAAATCGGTCGACACAATAAAAGGTGCGTCTATGTCAAGTCCTTGTGAGTGTAGTATACATCTGCACTAATTTAATATACCCTTTTTCGTGAATTGTTGGAGTGTATAAAAATGGAAAAGGAAAAGTGAAACTGAAGACGAGGCTAATAAATCCCTTTACAATTTTGTGAAAACGTATAATTTGTAATTCATAACAGGGAGTTATCGAAAATTTGGTGCAAATATTTACGGAATATTGATCAGATTTAATAAAATACTTTGGGTTTTTCGCAAAAAGGTGTTTACAACTTTCATGCTTGTTTTAAATTATAGCGCATAAGCGAGTAACCATGTTTTGAAAAGAATTATGTAGGCATAGAATTTTCTATGCAATTAATATACAAGTCTGTCTGTCTGCATTCATTGCTAGAGTTCATTGTATTCATACGTTCATGCGTATAATAATTTAATAAAAAAAAGAGAAGACAAAAATACTCAGCAATAATAACAACAAAAAATTTCATGAATGAATTGCATCTGCTGGAGTTGCTGTCGTGCGACAGCAATTTGTTTAAAAGGAAAGATTTATACAAATTTAAATATCTATGAAAATATTTATAATATGTAGTTGATGTTGTTATTGTCACAATTTATACACAATTTCATGTTGAATATGCCAAGCGTAATAAATCTGAGTAGATTTTCTTGAAGTTTGATTAAGTAGCAGTTAACAATGATTACAATGTCAAGGTGCCCGTATGCACAATGTAAACCATGTACACCATGTACACCATGCACATTTGCTTACATAATTATGTGCGTGTGTGCGATTACAAATCTATAAATTACATATGCACAGAGGTACGTTGCTTCGCAAAAGCATGCTTCAGTGGTTTTAAACGCATAAATCTTGACACATTTGGCATTACAGTGTGCAATGTGTATAGTTGTATATTTTTTTTTCTTTTCCTTTTTATTGGCCGTATTTCACTATTGTATATAAAAGCAGCAAACAACATTACAACAACGTGTTGCATTTGGCATATAAAGGAAATACCGATAATTATAATTGTTAACCATTTTTAAAAGTAAATCAAAAAATGTTAACTGAATGATAGATATGCGACGACTTTACACTTATATCGATCGATTAAGTGTCATTTCAAAAAGTCTTTATCTCTTATGTTAATGTATGTACGATTAAAATTTATTTATGCCATGTTTTTCGACTTTAGTATTAAAAGTAAGAAGAAAAACAAACAAATGAAAAGAAATGTTGTTGAAGCGATAGAACAAATGTTTACTACTCGCTCCCTACAACGACGACCTAATGTGCGCACTATCGTTTATTATATATTAATATATAAATATGTATATAAGGCATCTCTTATTATACATAGTGCATACGTCATTAAGACTAATTTGTAATACGGTCGCAATTTTTCACGATTCGCGTTCTTTCCACAAAGCTGACCGCCTCCAAATGGGTGTGTCACGGATATCGAGTTTTATAGTCAACATAAATGGTCCGCTTAGTCTACATCGTAGTTAATTTATTGATGTTTTTCATATTGTAACGTATTCGCTATTCGTCGACCGTACCGATCTTTCGAATCAACTTAGAAATAGGATGCTTTTTATTTAAAGCTTTGCAGAACTATTTTATGTACGCTGGGGCGGTATAATTTACACTACTGCAAAAAGATAGTCCTTTGAGGTGAGGTACTCACAGCTTTATTCAGCACCCTATAGTGCTAATTATGAGAACTTAATTTACGTCGCAATAATAACCAAAAATAACAAAGTCCGGAATGTTAAAAGATCATCAGTTGTGAATAACCTGACCATAGAAATTGGTGTCATTTAACTCTGTGTGGACCCGGCTTTTTGTGAGGGAGCAGCGACTTGTTAGTGGGATAGAGTAACATGTTTTTTATTTGTCGAAACTTCTAAAATGGAAAAATTCCATAAAAATCTCTCTGTTACCTCCTCTCTCTCTCTCTGCAAGATGTGAATGTAAATACTTGTCGTTTTTGCGGCTACATTTTTGTTCCTGGCGAAATGTTTTTCTTTAGAATAGAATCACAACATTTTGGGGATTTAAGCGGGCGTCAACTTGTTCGGAAAATATTTTCCTCGGGCGAGCCCTCAAAGTCGTATTAGTCGATATAAACACTCTTCTGCGCATCACACGCACACATACTTAGAGCGAAAACGTTCGTGGGCAACTCTTGGGCAATTGGAAACGCTGGCATCAAAGATCTCCTTGTACATTCTGCATTTCTAATAGTCTTCTAATGTTTCTCTTGTTTTTTGTAAAAATTTCTACATCGCCAAATATAGTCTCCATTTCGCAACGAACTTTATGCATGAATGATCGACAGTTCGCGAGGAAATTGAGAGGATCGCAAATTACTCCGAATCGATGAGTTTCAACTGTAAAACGACAATAAATGAAGGTCTCTTTACTTCTTGTAGTTTCGCACTCCCTCTCATGCGGGCCTGAATCGAGAAAAAAACAATTGTTCTCGAAAAATTAGAGCCACATATGTGGATGTGTTCATATACCCTAAACATCTAATTTTGGGATACTTTTGCCTTATCATTACACGTAGACGTATATGCGGCCACTAAACTTCCGGAAATATTTTATGATCGCAAATTTTAGAGATCAACAGTGCGCAAATAGGAAGACCTAAGTCACCTCAGAATGCAAGCCGAAGCCGAAATGTTGTAAATTTTGCGGCAATTCACCTCAGTATACATATATTATAAGAGAAAAAAAGAGCAAATTTTTTCTTAAACGAATATAATAAAATTAAACACAAAATGCATTTTACGATGAGTAAAGAATTCTTTTTCATTATTTGCTCTTGATTTTATTAATCCAATATGTAGTTCAAAGTAAAATTTTGATTGTAACTTTTTATTGAATCGCCATAGATTAATATGAGAAAAGAAGCGTGTTTTCGTCATGTTATGTTTGTTCCCAATTTGGAAATATCGGCATTTTTCACGTGTGAAGCCCGTAAGAGATAAAGCATAACACCGTATCAACGTTTGGAAGGTCGCCGAGAACTTGTAATTGCTCCCATCGATCCATCGATGCATTAGTGTCGTAAAAACGCGACATACACATTTGGACAGAAAAATAGGTGTATGTTGTTTTATGTTGTTGGAGAATATTTTTTCCCATTTTCCTCCTATTACGTGTTATACTTATTACGTATTTATAAAGCAGGAGGGAGCATTTCCATATTTAAAAATGGTTTTAGAGCTATGTTAAGCATAAACAAAAACTTAAAAGAAATTCACTTCAAAAATATCGCATGTTTCCGACTCGACAGTAAAATAGATGTATACACAAGAACTTGAAAATTACGTAACAGTTAGTACTTAAAAGTAACCATTTTAAGAGAAATCATTTCGGACAGTCAATAATTGATATAACCACTATTGGTTGTAAGGACAGTTTCGATTTTTGTAGGCATGGAAGAAATCAATTATCGCAGATCTCTCTACTGGGATATTATACCACACTTTTTGAACATTTTTCCACAATTCTGTTTTATTGCTACAAGGAACAGGACACTTCAGTCCGCCGCAAACATTGCCAGAAGGGCTGAGAGGGCTGGGGAGAGTGACATCCAAGTTATGCTTCCGGTGATGTGCTCGATCTATCTAATATTACTATAAATATCAATTCATATTGCACGTCCTTCTCAAAAAATGCGATTTACCTTCACAATCCATCTTTGCAGCAAAATGTTGCGCAACACCTTGCTTTTCACAACTTTAAAGAAGGGGCACCTATTTCACTGAAAGTTAATCTGAAAAACCAACTAAAACAACATAAGAACCCTTAACTTTTTACTGCAAGAACTAGCTCACGTGGGATTACGGGATTTAATTTTGAATAGTGTAACCACATTTAAATACGTTTTGTGAGCTTTGTGGAAGTTCAATAATTTTAAAACTTGGAACTCATTATAATTGCGTTATGTAGAAAGCGAAAAAAGTCGAAAAGAACGAAAGCATATTACATAATATTGACAATATTGTGGCTACTCAATTTCATAGTACCATCGTTAGGCTTCACTCCACAGCATATACGATCTCTCCTAATTATAAATAACGTTGTGTCCTACATCACTCGTCGTACAGTGTATATTAAGTTTGTACGAACGTATGAAGAACATCCAGAAGGACGAAATGCGGCAGACCCATATTTCATATTATATCAATCGACCGAATTGTTTTCTGAGGCGAGTTAAGCTTGCCTATTTCTGTCCACATGTAGCGTATTATTTTGAAACGGCCGTTATATGAAATATCAGATAAGTAGTTTATTGAACATGATACATATAAAAATTTCAGTGGAAAGTAAATCTTTTTATGGCGGAGAGGTTTAATTTAAGGCAATTGACAGTAAAATTTGCTCGGTAATATTAATTTCACGTAACAATTAAGTGCATCAAATTGGTAGTATGTAAGTTAATTTTTTGTATCCCACGTCATGTAAGGACTCTCATCGCGAGTAAGCCCTTCTACGGCAGCAAAGTTTGATTTTTAGTACTTTATGACTATAGGAGGTACTGAATAATAAAATTCTCGATAAGAAAATAAATTTTGCTACATTTGAACCACACAAGTTGAGGTTTTTAACTCCTCCTACACAATTTCTTTCAGAAAAATGAAGCTGCTACATGAAACATAGTACATGTTATTTTATCATGACAATAAGTGAAGAATGGCGTTAGACAAAGTAGTATAGAGTATCTAGTGTTTGGCCTTGCCAACTATAATGCTTCCCCTTTCTTTTGTTCTTTAAGGTTTGAATAAACAAAGTTAAGTGCTAAAAAGGAAGAACAGAGGAAGGAGTATTGTTTCTAATTAATTTGAAGAACAACCCTGCTAATGCCCTCTCAATGGCTCCGATTCATCTGGTGATATTGAAACCTCAAAACTGTTTGCTGAATACTTTCCACGAGATTTTTCAACTGCTGATTCCGATTTAACTGTTAGCTATCCGTATCTTATAACTAACTCGGTTTCGATTCATAACCTTGTCATTTAGAAAACGACGTTTTACATGGTTTAAGGTCTCTAAAACATAGTTGTGCGTCTGGGCTTGATGACATTCCATGATGTGTACTCAAATCATGCTCTGACGACCTATGTCGTGTTACTTCAAAGATTTTTAATCAGTCGTTGGACTCAGGCGTGTTCACTTTGTATCGGAAGAGTAGTTTCCTTGTTCCGCTTCAGAAATGTAGAAAGAAACATAACATTGAGAACTATAGAGGCATTCCCAAGTCGAGTGTCTTACCTAAATTGTTTGAGCGAATTGTCACTCACATTTAGCCTTTGCTATCAAATCTTATATTTCTCCATTTCAGCACAGCTTTCTGAAAGGACGATCAACTGTTACGAATCATTTACAGTTTACTTGCCATGTTTTCAAGGCTTTTTCTAGTGGTTCTCACACGGATGTGACATGAACTGATTTTAGCAAAGCGATCGACTTAGTTAACCATAACTTATTGATCTTCAAACTCCAGGGCTCCGTCTTCGCTTTGTACTTATTAAAGCAGGTGATCATTCAGGGTTTTGTTTAACACCACCATCTCAAATGAGTTTCCGGCGACGTCTGGTGTCCCTCAAGGCAGCCACTTAGGGCCCCTTTTATTTATTCTATGCATCAACGATCTCCCTTCGGGGATTAAACACATATCTTAATGTACGCTGACGATGTTAAACTGTTTTCTTCCGTCTCTTTAGAATCGCAATCGTATCCGCTTCGAATTGACTTAAATAATTTGGTTACATGGTGCTCGTTAAATATTCGATCAAGGATTATATTTTAATTTGCACATTGAGCTCTCTTTAAGTAAAGCTAGATCCGCGCTAGGCTTCCTTAAGAGGTGGTCCAAGGAGCTGAAGAATCCCTACATTACAATGTGCTTAGTTAGACCAATACTAGGGCATGCCTCTGTTGCGTGGTCTCGTTCGTGTAGATGTTATGTAGGTTCAAATGAATCCGTTCAAAAACAATTCTTGCTGTTTTCCCTTAGGAGTTTGGTTGGGACTTGTCTCTTTGCCTCCTAATGAAAATAGCTTGATTCTGTTATCATTACCGTCGCTTGGTAACTCAGTCAATTATGAATTGTTTAATCCGTTCAGAGTTGCTTGCGGAAATCTAAACGATGTCTATCGCTTAATCTCAATATCGGACTCGTTAAAGTCTATAAAAACAATTATGCTTGGCTATGTTGCATTTAAACTAACATTCAATCTTAACATTTCACTATGATTCGAATATTAACTGGCGTTGTTTACTGGTATCGAATGCCAAGCTTTTGCGGGTTTGCAATGGTTTAGGGGTTCACTTGCAACTTGGATCTGTACCGCTTGTGGGTAGGCCTCGGTCCTAGTTTTGTACATGCTTTTCTTTTTATTTCTCTTTCTTATTTATCTATATATAAATTATTATTTTTTCATTTTTTTCTCTTTACTTCCCCTTATATACTTTGTATAAGTTTCCAATATTAATTAGTATAAGACTTCCATCTAAAGGCCAATTGAATTCGACTATTAACTGTATTTTAGCTGAGTTTCACATGTCAGTAAATAAATAAATAAATAAATAAAAGTCATCGAAAGCTTTCGGTGATTATATTCTATACATTAAATCATTTGAGTGCCGCGTCCCAAAGCTTTTAGGCGCAGTGATTGAATGAAAAGTTTAAACATAAAACAAGTAAAACCACTATAGCGGGTGATGGCACACCATTAAATGTCGTACACCAATTCGCTTAATGCAATTATTCATATAACGCCTTTTCAAAGTAAGTTGTTATACGGGAAGTGGTCGCAAAAGTGTTCCGATCCGAACCATTGTTAATGGCGTTTGTCGTTCGAACAAGACAAGTTAGGATATCAAATTTCATCAAAGTGTCTCAAGAATTGAAAATTTTTGTTTTGACCAAAATAATTTTCATAATTAATGCACATTCTCCCCATAGCAAAATATATATAAAATGTATATTAATAAGATGGAGATTTAGCTTTTCTCCATTGCAGCACTTGACAACAGTATGTTATTAATGAGCAATTTTTTTTTTTTGTGATGAATGAATAATTAACAGAAATGATTATGATTTTCAAAAATAATCTTTTTCTCTTTTTAGTTCCTATGATGTAATTTCTTTGCTTGTAGACAAGATTTTAAATGGTTTCACCAATAAATAACATCCGTCACTCTGGCTATGATTTGATAAACATTTTTCTCCCAAGTGTAATAAGAACATTTTTAATCGTTAATGTTTTCCATACATTTGCATTAATTAAAGTTAAATAACAAAATTACGTAAATATAAAAAAAAAAAAAAAATAATTAATAAAGAATAAACACAATAAACTGAAAGAATTTGAGAAGAAAAAACATAACATTATTTGTATTAGAAACATTCATTAAATAGAAGAAAATTCAACTCTACATCAATACAAACTTAGATAATTGTAATTAATATCGAATCGACCGAGCCACGGCTTTCTTTGAAGCAATTGAAAACCTATTAAAAAAATTATAACTTTTTATAAAATAAAAACCGTCTTAGAATTTCGAAGGCGCGAGAAGCATAAAAAACAAGTTTTCCACAACTTGACAAGCAGCGGTATTGGTACATACGATAGGCATCAATATTTTTATATTTATGATTGATTGTATTCTTAAGAAAGGTTAAATTCATAAATTCATAAAAATTCATAAATAAAGAATAACATTAAAAAAGCAACGACAATGAAATAACACAGCATTGTAAAATTACTACTATTTTTTTCCATTAATTGAAAAGTTCATGGAACGAAAACTGAAAACAACAAAAAAAATTCAATTTATGCAAGTGTTAGCTCCTCATCAAGCTAGTTAGGTAGCTAGTCACCAAACTCGTCGTCTGCTTTCTACATTTTAACGGAAAACACTTTTTGCGCATTGAAGTATTTCTTAATGTTTAAAAACAGATAAAGAGGATCGAAACTTATGAATACATGTTGCGATGGTTTGACATTTTTATATACCGTTCCTTTCTATTGAAAATTTGTAATATTTTTTTTATAATAATGTTTTCAAAATAATGCACTATATGAAGAGTGTCAGACAGATAGATGGACAGGCCAAGAGAAATAGGCAATCTTAAATCGATTCAGAAAATAGTTTAATCGATTGATATAGTAAAAGATGGGTCTGTCGTCCGGCGTCCTTCTCGGTTTTACATATACACATGCTTACAGGTATAAACTTCATGTACACGGACACCACGAGTGTAGAGAGTTTGACTCTATCACATATATTAATCCGAGAGATCGTATGAAGTAAAACCTGAGGATGGCATTTTGAAATTGAGTGGCCACAATGTTTTCCTACACAACGTAATATTATGCGTCCGCTTTTTGCATAATGTAATTATAATGAGTTCGACATATATGTCGCGGTTTTTACGGCACTAATGCATCTATGTTTGGTTAATGAAGCGAGTTACAAGTCTTAACGAACTTTCCATATGTTAATAAGCATTTTGCTTCTACTTTTATTTTTCTAGTGTTTGGAAAAGATAAGTTTTTCTTTGCCAAGTGAAGACTCTTTTCATAAACATTTTTGTTTTCAATGAATACAAAAAGTTTAGCAAAATGCATTCGCGTCATTGCGTAATCAAGTTGAAGGTAATGCGTCTTGTGCTCGAAAAAACTCTTATCATAATTGTTTTGATTAATTTTGACTGCTCAACTTGCTCAACTTGACTGCTTCGAAGCCCAGCAATTATGTTCAATTCGCTCAATCGCATACTAAGCTTAATCTTATTAATTAGAGAATTGTAGAAAATACCAAGTAAGTGACAAAAGTCAAAAAGTACAAATTTGAAAGTTTTCCTTAACATTTTCAGCATAGTTTTTCAAAGCTTTTTTATGTCCACCAGTCCAAGATGGGGGTATACTCATTTTATTTTTTTCCAAAATATATGTAACACCAAAAAGGAAGCTTCGGAGACCCTATAAAGTCTATATATTCTTGATCAGCATGAAATTCGGAGTTGATTTACCCGTGTCTCTTCGTCTGTATGTCTATGTGTTTGTGTGGTGAGTGTTGTTGACATTCTCCTGGTCACAAAAATGAACATATCGACCTCAAGTTTGGTAGAAACATTGAAAGTTTCTGCACGCAGGTTGGTATTGAAAATTGGCCAAATCGATGGGAGCAGAAGAGCGCAGGGGAGCGTAAACTGAACGCAACTCCGTTTTTTTTAACAAAAATTTTTGGATTTTTGCTCCTCAAGGCCCCTGTTATGTTTAACACTATTTTGTGCCTCCTGCCAAAAAATGCGTTCATTTCACTCCAATTAATGTTTTCTTAATAATACCAGCGATATGGGCATCAAATAAAAGAACTCGGAGAGTAGAATGCGAAAAACATAGTGGTGGGTATGCAAGATACGGCCCCCGCCGAATATAACTTTCTTACTTGTTTTTTTTTTTTTCAAGTATGAAAAATCTATTCAATTGAGATGTAAATGCCTGTCACTTACTCATCTTATTTAAAAATCGATTAATTTATTTCTCTATCCTGTCCTCATATCCATGCTATGTAAATAATTAACTTTTGGTTCAATAGATGCCTTTATTAAACGTCCAAAAGGGGCTTCTAATCACGAAAATCTTGAGAAATTTTCAACATTTTTCCTCTTTTCTTGTTTTTTCATTAACACGAGATTACTGATTACTTCAGCGAATTCATTAATAATTGCGCGAGTCGATTGGCAGAGCTACCTTAAAACGTTCATAGAAGAGATCACATATTTAAAAAATGTTAGTGGATTACATAGTTATTTTATCTTTATGTATTTGTTGCGTTCCATGAACGTTGCAAGTTACTCTGAAACTCTCTAACATCTCTTAGGTTTCACAAAAATATAAAACAACTCGCAACAATAATATGACAATAAGAAATGTTATTATTTTAAGTCCAATTTCTGTTTGGAGATCCGGTTTACCTTCAATACGATTAATATGTTGCATATGTATAGTAAGTGGATAGTATTGAAATTACTTTTAAGAAGAAAAAACGGAAAGAGTTAATACGCACGTATTTACTATTGTTAGGGGGATATACAATATCTGGCTGCTTTATATGTTCGTTATTAATGTTTCTATATATTTGATTGTTGTTTTTTTTATTGTATTAATCTTTTCATTAATTACTATAGCAAATGAGTACAGTTTTTATTAGTGCTGCTCTAAGATATCATGCCTAGACAACATACGACGATTATATTTCATTTTCGTACATGCATACATACTTATATTGCGTTTATATAGCTGTGCAGAGAATCAGATAATTTTTGTGTATGACCATTCAAATGTTTGGAGTATGACGACTTTGTTAAGTCATTTGTAACACACAGAAATAGTTATAAAATATGTGAAAAACCTACCGTTAATCCTACGGAAGTATCTTACTTAAGATCTAACACTACTGTAAATTTTGGAATTAGAAAAAAACTTTTTTTTCTTTTGCTTAAGAGATGCTCTGAGCCTTCTTCAATATATGGAAACGAATTCATAACCGGAAAGCAGGTTATTTTTTGGAAATTGTAAGTTTTTACTTAAGCTCTCCACAAAGAGCGTCGGGGTCAAATGAATTCCTGCTGGGAAGTTGCAGTCTCATATTTTTTCTTTTTTAAAATCTAATATAGTAACGGATTTCTTTAAAAAGTATTTATATAAATTGAAAAGTAAAAATTGCTTCATCAAGACGACCGTTGAAGGAATATAACGCTGAGAGCGATTCGAAAGCCTTCAATGCTTTTGCGGAGAATGCAAGGAATGAATTTGGCTATAGAAACAAAAAGCCTCTTGCCATTTTCCCTAACATTTCCCACAGCCGCTTAAAATAAGGAGTTTATTTTTAATGCGAACCCTTATATGCAATGATGTCCGAAAAATATATTTTTCATAAAGTAACTAAGCTCGTATCAAACTACTCTTAGTGACCAATTTTCATCGCAATGTATTAAAAGTTAATCCTTTTTCCTTAAAACGACCTATTTTTCATGGGAATTTTAATACAATGTCAAATTCACCACATGAACTTCTATGTCGAATTATTCTTGTGGACCAAATCTGATTATCAAATAATGAAAGTTAGATAATTTTATCATATGAAGTATTAGTTTTTGTAAGAGTGGGGGATTATAAGGGAGTGGGTTAGAAAAATTGCCCCTCCGATCCCACTTTTTTAATCATATTAATTTGGAATATCGGATCTTTCGGGAAATTTTGGAAATTATGATTTTTTCAAGTCACCATCTTTTTAAAATAACACGTTATACGGGGTGTGACACCAAAGATGGTCTGATTCAAAGCATTTTCCATCTCGCCACTTGGTCTCGGGGCAAATTTCGCTAACCTTTAGGTTGAATACAAAAATACCTGTACAGACATCAGATGGACAGACAAGCTTAGATCGATTCAGGAAATAATTCTGGATCGATCAGCATAACAAAAAATTGGTCAATCTTAAGTTCTTCTGTTAGATCCATCCGCACACACTTAATATGTCGTACATCACAAATAGTGTGGGGTAAAAATTGACATTTGACCTTGAAAAGCACTCAACCTTTATAAAAATATTTGATAGCTTCGAAGACTTAAATAAGTACTAAGCATATATTTACGCATTGAAAATAATTATATTTTTAAAAGTCAAAAAAAAAATGACAGCAAAAATACCCTCCACGTAGTGAATTCTTTATAAGATCCAAAGCATTTGTTAAGCCAATTAAACAAATTTTGGATTTTTTAAATATCTAGGATGTTTTAAGAAACGAATTTCATATTTTACAATATCCATGTGTTTTGGATAGACTGTGTTATTCTTAGTACGTAATTTACTTGAAATACAAGCTTAAGCTTAATTAAATAAGAGATTAGAGAGAAGTTATGCTCTCTTGCCGATAAAGTTGAAAATCATAAGATCGATTATATAAATGGGTTCTGAGTAAGACACTACTCTAGATCGACTCTTATACATATATATGTGGGTAATTAAATGGCGCGTAAATGTTTGTTATTTTCCATCAATACATTTCGTATATATAGTTAAGAATTGTTAACATTTCAAAAATTCCATTTGAAATACATTATGCTACACCTGTTCTAAATTTAAAAATTCTTAATTAAGCAATCATTAAATTTCACTTAACAAATCTTATGCATATATTTGCATGATTATTTTTTGTGCACGGTTAATGTTATCTAACAATTTAATATGCATTCTATTGCTGCTCGAGCTTGACTCAGAATTTGGAAGCAATTATTAGTGAATGTGTCTTTTAGTTAACACATTATGAACAATAATATACGGAACACGTTTGATTTTATTGTAGTCGTGGTCTATATTTAGTCTAATTGGGCGTGTTTGAAACAATGCAATTAACAAACTGCAAATCTAGATACAGAAAGGAAAAGAAAAAGAAAAAGAGTTCAAAGTTCTACTTCTCACTTTCAATATTCGTTGAGATATGGTACGCGAGATACCGACGTCCGACTTCGAACAAAATCATTTTAAATGTTTATAAACAACGTATTAATTATTGGACAAATATTATAATGATTAGCTGATAGATGATAGAATTGATCTCTTCATGTAAAATACTAGTCCCTTCACCTTAACCCATTCACGTTGAGCGTTTTTCAAGTCATTTTTAATTATTTCGCATTGTGTTTCCAATACATAGATTTTTATATTTTGATGAATTTAAACTATGAGAAAAAGCAATGACACTCCGACGTCGAGTCACATCATGTTCGTGTTCGTTATTAAGACACATGTACGGATTAGGGTTAGGCGGAAACGTGGAAACAATATAATGCAACTTTTTTGATCACTGAGATTCAATCAGATGTTTGAGCCAAAATTTCATTGATAGTAACAGATCACACAGCTAAGGGTAAGCTATTAATGGGTGATATAAAAGATCTCCGCAGTTTTTTGGTCTTATTTTGAGCTTCTTTTTACAGTGAGCTCTTTTTCAAATAGTTCCAAACTGTCATGTTGTTGATGTGCCTCACCTATTCCTGACAGCTTACGTGCCGGTCTTGCTCCACCAATTGCAAAATTTCATCGATTTGTTCGACCAGAGCAAGGTACATCTTTGACATTGAAATTTCCGGAACGGAATCGAGCAAACCGCTCCTGAGTTCTTTGTTAATCCACAGCATTCTCACCGTACACTTCACAAATTTTTCGCCATATTCCTGCATTGTTTACCTTTTTATAGTAAAAAAGCATCACGTAGCGTATTTCTTCAGATATTTCATTCATTTTCAAATCAATATAACTTTTTACACGAGCAAAGAATTAGAAAAGTATCGTAACAAAAAATGTAAGCTGAAATGTCACCTCTTAAGCACATGTTGGTTTAAGACAATCAGATGAGTGTTGCCCGATATATAGGCAGCAACATCATCAAGAGTGGCAAGAAGCCACGGAACTCTTTTTCATCACCCATTACTTTAAAAATGTACAAATCTTTCGTCATAAAAACACTGAAATTGTCGAAATTGTTGTTATGCAATTAAGATTTATTTTATTTATTTGAAAATAGAGGTTCTTACTACAACAGGCCGTTTAAGTTACTCCTTCTCCTACTCCTCCTACTTCTTTCTTGGTATCAGTCGACTTGAATTGTCTCACGCTAAAATTTCACAAATCCGTTTAAAAGAACGGAAGCAAAGAACTCCAGCGTAAAAATAAAAAAAATTTTTTTTAAATTTTTTTCTGAATGAGATTAATTAATACTAATCGGCTTCAATTACTTGAACTATTCAATTCTTTCGAACTATTTTTTAGCAAATTAGTTAACTTATTTCTGCATTATTGCAAGAAAAATCAAATTCGTTTCGTCTTTTAGCCTCATCCGCTGCAACGTATTTATGCAAGAAATATCAACCGCCGAAACGTCCGAAATGGATTCCCGAGATATATTAGCGCTTGAAAAGCTTCAATGAATAGCACTCTTGTCTCAGTTTTCTTAATGGCTTTCTAATTGGAAAGTGACTAGAGCGAGGCGAGTATTTTAAAATTTCATAAGTTCCTAAATAATCAGAGGAGAATATAGAAAGACGATTTGAGACACGTCTTTCTCGAAACACGTTTACTCAAAACTCTCAACGTAACTCCAAAAATCTTCATTTTCTTTTTTTGCAATGCCTTTAAAATAATATTCTCTGCCTAACCATGGGGGCATTTTCGATTACATTTTTTTTTGGCAAAAATTGAATTCGGCGATTACATAAGAATTCAAGCATTTTTTAATCGTAATCAGTGATACACTATTGTGCCCAATGCTACATAATAAACCCTGTTGACGAAGTTGGATTGAGTTTTCGCTGAAAAGGAATCTGGAATGTCGTTCAGATTCATTTACAAAATTAAACACCAAATATGGACGGAATTGCGGATATGTTGACTTCCCGAACGCTGGATGTGAAAATTTCTGACATATCGCTTATAATGCATTGTTGTTGTTGTTGTTGTTGACATTTCTTATTTTGTTTTTTGGTTTTTCATCTAACTCTAAATTTATTATAATTGCAAAAAAAGTATTCAATGTATTATTATTCACATTTATTTTCTAATTGTTGTTGCTAATGTTGTGTGACCCTGAAGGATAAATTGATATATTAAGTTTGTTACACAGTTTGTAATGCTTAAAAAGAAAAGTACTTTCTACGTATTTTTTTGAATTGCATTTATTTGCATTAGCCAGGATTGTCATTAGGAGGTAAGTAAGAGTTTAGAGGGACCAGCTATACAAATAAACAAAATAGAATATTATACAAAATGCGATATAAGTGAATACGTATGCTTATCCGAAATCTATCCCTTTTATAATTATAATGTAATAAAAAAAAGGATAAACTTGTAATACCAAGCATGATCTTCTAGTCATCGTTATTCATAGAATTATTGGTGACTTTCAGGGCAACTGCTTCATAAGGCATAGCCAATTCCCTATCATATCATAATAATAGTGATTCCAAAAAATTCCAACTCAAGTCAGAACTGTTTACCTCTTAGTAGGAATCAACTCCCCTTTCTAATCAGATATGTAAACATACACCCTATTTATGTAAAAACTTTTAGTCCACACATTAAACCTTTAAGAAATTAAAACCCATTCCAATCAATTAACGCTCGGACTTTGTGTGCTTACGGTTGCTTGGCGAGCAACGCAAACTTTTAGATTAGTCATAATATGTTTTCGATAATCTAAGTAAACTTTGGTTATTGAGTATCCAATATTCACCGTAAAACCAAATAACTACGTCCTGCTTGCTTATAATCGAAATGAGATAATTTTATTTTTTAATAACTGCTACCGAAGGATTTACATTCACTATATTTACTTTGTCAAAACGTTTGCAACACAAAGAGGAAAGCTTGGGACAACTCTATAAAGCAAGTATATTTTTGATCAGCAACAAATTCCAAGTCGATGCAAGCATGACCGTCTGTCTGTCTGCATAATATATGCGGTAAACATACTCGTCATAGCTGCAAAGTAGCTATCGGTTTGAAATTCGACAAAAGGATTTAAAGTCGGTTGGCTGATTATTGGGAAAATCGGCCGCTGAACCCATTCACAATACAATGTAAACGAAGAATACCTTTGTTTTCAAAAGCAAAAAAAAAAAAATTGTTTTATTACCCAATACCTATAAGCTACAAAAATATATAACAATATTTCAACATAAAAAAGTTGGGTATAGAAGATTCGACCACAGACGAATAAAAAGTTCTTATTTATTTTTTTCTTCCTCTTACTTCTTTTTAATTTAGATAAAACGTAACCATTGAATCACTTTATATGGCAAAGCATTTCAGCATTTCATCTAACCTAACAACCGCACCATTAACTTTACCCTCAATAACTATTAATTTATACATTAAATCATCGTTAAGATATAAAATAAAATAAAACTAAAAGAAGAAAAAAATTGAAAAACATGCAATTCATCCTACAATCGATACAAATGTTTGATGGAAATAATATACGATTTGCTAATTAAGGAAAAAAAAATTTTATTTACTATTTCTCTGTAAAAAGTAAGGGCATTACTAGATAAACAAAAGAATCGAGCTTTAATAACATTTAATAATATGCATTGAAAGCGTTTTGGTGACACGTTTATTTCAAGTCATATACAAGTCTTCTATATTCTATTCTTTAAATTGCTTTCGCTTTATAGTGTAGTGAAAGAGCTTTGCACACGAATTTCACTTATTTCCAAACTTGAACTGCAGTGCCAGCAACAGGAGACAGCCGTAGCCAAGAAAGTCGATCAATAACATAGAAATTTTGGAAAATTTTTCACCCATTAATCTGAATGTTGTAAACTAAAAAAACCTATCCCCGGCCGCCCTTCTTGCCGTCAATTCGAAAAACTAAGGTAAGAGTAGTAAAAGTGTGTAAAGCAAGTGAAAATGTTCTAAACATTGGAATCTATAGAATAGACAGTTCGTTTATGTAGAATTATCGGAGATTGTAAATGGTAGTCCTGAGAACGTTACCGTCTTACCCAACGATACACAAAACTGATTGCTCGTATTTTAACCACGTTAGTCGTCTTTGAAACTTTCTACCTTTTGTGGGTTTTTCCTGACGTAACCCATATTCCTATCTTCTAGTCAAACGTAAACAAACATTCCTTTCTCCTCTCTTTCCCTCTTTCTCTTTTTAGAACCTTTCTTATTTTCATCCTGTTACAAGGTATGGAAGAAATCCCATGAGAGGTTGACTAAAAATAATATATCGACAGATTTTAAATATGAAAAGAATTTACTTATTCCGTCATAAATGCGACTCGATTAAGACCCTTTATAATTTAAACCAAATCTCAACTTTGTTTATTATTAAAGGAGCAAACATTTGGAAACGTTACGAGAAAGGAACGAAGAGCGATAGCAATAAAATTGCTTCGAAAATACCGTCGATCGATAATAGTATCTTTCAGTTTCTCACCCGAAACAATAGAAAGAATATTCGGGAAAAGTACAGTGCAATTAAACGTATTGTTTTACCTATTAAAGTCTAGGCAGAGAATATCTGCCATATGTGACGAGGCGATGGTGGTCAGGTAGGCTTATAACCAGCCACGTCTTAAAATTCTTTATTACGCGAAAGCTCAATGAGATAATTAAACGTTTTTATGCCTTATCAGTTGCCTGGCAGATTTTTCTAATTTTTTCTAATATTAGGCATTAGTTTGAAATCGAATTAGTTTAATTTTTCTGAATCACAAACTTTGAATGTGCGGACTTAAAAGTGGAGAACTTGAGCTTTAGTGAATTTTTTTGAAAATATTTATGGTGGTCTCACACGCAAACAGATAACTGCGTAAAGCTAAAGAAGTTCTGTCGAAGAAGCATCGTGAACTGATAAAAGTAAAGCATATTTCTTGATTAACCAAGATTAAGGTTAGGAGGATTTGCTTCAAAATAGATTACATTTGAAACATATATGAAAACTGAAGACAAAACGCAAGCAAACGAAGCATTTTTGTTAACAATTCGCGGGAGAGACATAAATTCTTTGTGAAGTTGTCTTTTGGAGTTGAAAATACATACTTTAATCAAAAAACACTACAACACTATTACGAAGCATGGCCCGCCGTTCACTACCCTACAAGACTCTACAGTTATCAATATGTCGATTTTGCAAAGTAAGGCGTTATAAGGGAAATGGTTGAAAAAATGGTCGGATCCAAACCATTTTCAATTGCGTTTGTCCTTAGGCCAAAATACACCGGTTTATCAAATTTCAACGAAATATTTCAAAAATTAAGGCCCGTAGTTGCGAGACAAAGATTAAAGATAGACAGACGGACAGAGAAGCTTATTCATGATTCAGATATTCCGGATGATTCCGAATCAATCGGCATAAAATATGATGGTTCTGTCTCAAGTTCTTCTGATTGTTACATACATCGGCACAAACTCAATATACACTTGTGCCACATGTGTTGTAGGGCATAAAATAGAAATAACGTGTACACAGCCGTGCTCGGTGAATAGGTGACATTACATAAGCAAAAGGCTCTAGGCTAGGCTCTTTTTTTTTGGAGTACATTAGGTTTCCTTCTACACAAAATTGACGCGTATCGGTTGAGAATTATCAATCGAATAAGTGAACAGATTCGTAAGGAATTTTAATATCTTTAACTGAAATGACTATTTTTTCCAATAGTTTCAATAAATTCACGTATAAACTTGATTTAGCACAAATGCACAAATTTAATAACAATTTTTTATGAAAGAAAGTTTAGAAATCGACATTATTGACCTTCACGTTTGTTAACATGAAAAATAATGAACAATTTTTTCGGAAACTTTCTCGAAATATTCTCGTTCATTTGATTGCATATGTATTTTGCTATGGGCTGAGCAATACACACCACTTTGCATGGTTTATATAGCTCAGTTTGGAGACACGATCAAGTAAAACATTTTCGTTCGAAGAGCGTCCAAACTTTTTCGTTGTGATTCATATGCAAAAATTTATGCAATGCATGTGCATACTTCGCTGTTTTAATTACTTAACATATTTCTCAGTACTGTTAGGCGAGATTAAAGACTTCTTTGTCGTTAAATTTATTCCACGTTTCATAATGCACGTAATATTTTTGGTGTAAATTTCGACTTCAAAAGTGATTTAAAGGATTTAAAAAAAAAAAACATACAATAAATTGAGTTTAGTCTTTTGGACGTAAAGCAGGGATCGTTTTCTCTCGTTTCATTTTATCCCATATACTTTCTACTACACATCATTAACTTATACACTTACCTTTCCTTTAATATAACTTAATATTTAAAGAAAAATTCTCGAAAATTAAAAAAAATGGTGTTTTTTATTTTTAATTCTTTTGTTTATTTTGTTTATTTATTTGCTAAAAAAAAAAAATGCTTTGAGTAATTAACTTTTATATATTTTTTTAATTTCAACTTTTATAATCGAATTAATTATTTACAATACTTTTTAAATGAAATTTGTTAAAATACTTTTTAAAAAAATCTCCGCTTTTACACTTTTTATTATTATAAATATTATATTTATTCACTTTTTTTGTTTTTATAAAACGATAACTATTACAATTTCCCTTCTTCGGGTTTTTATTAATCAACGTTTTATGGCCTGCGTTTTTTGTTTTTTGTTTCCTTTTTGTTTTTTCTTTAAATCGATCTAATAAAGCCGAAACGAAACTTCTGGGGGCTCTAGAGGCGCAGAACTGATACTAATGCCATAAGATACAATGAATTTTAAAGAAAGAATTGTTTGCGTATAACTGCAAACAACCAGAATGACAGCAGCTTTAACAACAATAACAATCGCACCAACAATGCAAGGGTTGTGTCTGGTTAATGTGGTGAAAAAAGCATTCATTTTATATTATATTTTATTATTAGTATTTAATATTTCCAATGGTTCTTTATTGTGCTATATTTAACCAAAATATATATTTCTTGTTCTTATCATTAAAACATGTTGCGTCAAACCCGGTCGATAGTGACGTTATAAGTTTGATCGGTGATCATTTTGCATAACTTTCATATTTTAAGAGTCGAAGATCCTAACGTATGAGTAACATTAAATTACTATAAATGTATTGGGCATGAATTTTCTGCCATTTGAATAGCTTTTCATTTAAGAAATTGTAAGATATCGTCGCGACAGAATTAAGATGTATCAACTTTAGCGTTTCATTTGTAACAAACAGGAAATTTCAGTCGCAAATTGTTGTTCTGTGCGTTTTTAGAATAAAACAAAATTCTAGTTTCCGAATACGGTCCGAAATGCTTTGTATTCGATCTTGTCTGACAATGATTTAGCTCTAACACGATCTTAACGATTTTGTCATCGAGTAAAGATAGTTGCCGATAGCGTCACTTATTAGAGAGACTTATTAGTTCGAAGTCACCTATTCTTTTAAAAACTGTACTTTCAGAAAACGTTTTCAATAAATTCCTGGTATGAACCATTAAAGACCACACGTTTCCGGTAAAAAAAAGAAAAAGGTTTAAGAAAAACCAATTTTAAAACCGTCGATCATAACGTATTGGAAAATGAATTCAAAAACGTTTGCTTGTAAAAATATTCTAGAAAATATTGACTCCATGTCAATGTCGGTTTCAAGGACTTGTACTTATCTCCACAACTTTTATGGAAATTTAGACGTATATGCTTAAAAACACTTGCAGGTTATTTAAAGAAACTCAAAAAACTAAACTAAAGCTCCTTCATCTAAAATGGCAAGTCTTCCTGGCGAACATCCTTTACGTCAGAGATGATGAATAGATAAAATTCGTATTTTACTGAAGGCAATAAATTACGATCCAAGTAATCTATTAGTTTTAATCAATTTTAGTTTTGCGCCAAACATCGCTTAAGGTCGCTAATGGGGAAGTTAATGGTTTGTTTTTGATTTTAGTTTTGTTTCATTTTGTTTTCTTTTTTATATATATTAAATACTTTCCTTCCGTTAAGTTTATTATAAGCAAATCACATATTTAGGTACGTAATTGAAGTTTACTATCGCATATAATACACCTTAAGGTTAAGAGAAGTCATGTAATGTTGGCTAGCAACATATGGCACCTCTTAAAAGAAAACAGAGAACAGCGAAGAATTTTCATTTTTCGTTTAGAGATAAATAAGTTTGAAATATAAAAGTTTAAGAAAGTAAGAGAAAAAGCTGCCATAGCATTACGAGTTTGTACGAAGTGATTTACAGTCCGTTAAAAGGAATGCAAAGTCCATTTTAGTTTCTTTCATTCTCTGCGCTCCATGGTTTATTCTTATCAAAATTTTGAAGCCATACCTCGCTACACCGACTCTTAAAATAGATATCGTTCGTATAAACCTAAAAGTAAGTGACCCGATCTTATTATGTTCATGGAAAGTGCACGTCGATGATATTTTATTTTTCACAAGCTGGTTGCAAACATTCCCCAAAATAGTATATAGAATCGCGAAGACAAGCCTGAACAAGATTGGAAGAAATTTTTACAAATTGTCAATTGCTTACTTTCGCTAACGGTAAAGTAAAATATAAATTGTACTCGTCTTAGACAGGAAAGAAAAATGCATATTAAATTCAAGACTCACAAGAGCAATGCAAAAGTAATATGCTACGTAAGTATAGGCATGCTGATATGCAGCTGTAATAAAGAATACATATCGTAGCATAATTCACATGCTGTGAAAGTGTATGTGAGTGGTCAAACGTCGGAAATCAAATTTAAGAGCAAAGGTGGATTTTAGATTGTAAGAGCGCTGCACTGCAGTTTTAGCCACTATTGCAACTAACGCAAAGAACGAAATCAAACGTTAGACTAAAAGAAAAAAATTGATGTTAGATACTGAGCACAGTAGTTTGAAGAAAGGAACATATGAAATTGATATTACGTTTCCTAGCTGGTTTCCATGCTGGTTTCAGCATGTCCATAGGATTAATTGTTCCGAATGTTTTTCTTCTAGTCACAAAAAGATGCTTTACGGTAAGAATTTGTCTGCAATTGACAACCCAAGTCGTCGCATCGGATCTTTCCAAATTTAGCGAAGCTATGAGTAAATAATTTTATTACTTTTCTTTTGTTATTTGCTAGATCGAAAATTTTGTACATATAGTCTCGTTAAGCGTTAAGTTTGATTTTAAATTGTTGTGTTAATAGAAAAAATTCTTATTTCAAGGCCAAGAATTAGCTAAGGTGGAACAATGGACTTCGAAAAATCAATGTTTAATTTTCTTATTTTTATTAATTGTGGGCGAATCCACAGTCTTAGTTGAGCCTGCTTGCTGCTATCCGCCGGGGACTTCTAATATTATTGAATTGTGTCTGCTAAATCACTCTAAGGTAAAGTTTCTCTGATAGGGTAAATGGAAGTTGCTGTAAAGTAAAGATTAACTTGTTTTAATTTACTATAAAATTATTTTAGTAAAAAATACAACTTTTTTCCAACTGCCCACATAGATGCTTATGCATGCATTCAAATAAATTAAATTCTTTCTTTCTTTCTGTTTTTTTATTTCTATTTTTATTTTTATATTTTATTTTTGCAATCAACTTATATACAACCGCGCGCACAAATAATAAAAAATCAACACCTGGTGAGTGACAACAATGAGAGACAAGTTTTAAGTCGTGATCACAACAGCAACAACTATGTATATCAGACCGCACCAACAATCAATGAAATCTCATGTTATTGCCATTTGTTATGATCGCTCTGCTCACTACTCGTCGTGGTTATTGTGCTTCGAGCCGAAATATTTTGTCATTACGAGTGCATTTGTAACACTTGCTTGAAGGTTTCTTTTTCAATTTCATTGACTAAGACGTCACATGCAAATTATTTCACATATTTGTTGGCCTTATAGCCACGAACGATAGCTTTATGATATATAATCACGCCTGTACGCCTGTACTTATTGGATTATTTCTGCAGAATTCAAATAATTGCTCATTAATTTAATTTAAATTGTTACGGTCTGTTGTTGTTTTATTTTTTTGTTTTCATTTTTTTTTTCTTTTCTAACATTTTTTTATGTTAATTCATTTGGACTGAATGCAATTGAAAAAATAAAAAAAGATAATAGACAACCATTGGTATAGGTTGACATAAGCCTTGAAGTCTTACGTTATACGGATGTTGCCAAAATTTAACTTTGCGAAGACAATAATGGCAAAGCAATCAACAGCCAGACATTGAAAATAACGGTAGGAGAGTAATTAAGGCAGGACTGACGATTCGATTTGAAAAACAACGCTCTTTTGTAGTAAACTTTATACGCCAGACAGTACGACAGCTTCAAAATTGTTCCTGTACCATTAATTAGATTTCGATTTGAAAGCAAATTGAATTTTATTGTGAAATTTTAAAGTGTTCACGGACCGGGCTAGAGCGCGTCTTTAACAAAGCGTAAGTAAAGAAAATTTAATTGTCACGTCTTATTGCACTTATCTTCGAAGTTATAAGAGGTTTATGGACGGGGGCAGGCCACACCTCGAACGAAGTGTAAGTAATGAAGGGCACTAAGTTGCCAAGTTTTAGAGCGTCAGTAAGTCAGACCACGCCGTAGCGTTAACGATCTTTAGCAATTACGAGAAGCTGGGAAGTTTTAAGGCGTCCACGGACCAGGCCTGGTCCCATTTTCAATGGATCGTTGTCCATTAAGAAATCTCATTTCCGAAGTCTTAAAAGATCCATGGATCGGGCGTAAATAATTAAACGGGCTCACTTTTAAAACTTGTTGTAATCCATAAAGTGACAATGAATCTACGGCTTATTATTTGCTTTCAAACTCGGCAGAAGTTCCTTAAACTACGCCGACTTACCTATAAAGGAGGCCTATGCAATCTAGGATACAAAATCTGTCAACCATCGACCATAGAAAGAATAATGCTGTTAAAGCGAAACTGACATAAGATCACTGAAAAAAATACTGCAAACATATTATACTTCCATAAGATTATTTTTCAGCAGTAATAAGTGAATTTTCACCTCGATTATCTTTTGGAAAAGCACAGTTAACTACGTAAGCATTTGCTGGACGGGGTTCAACGAACAGGTATCAGAAACTGAAACTGAGGTCAGAATTGTGATTTTAGTTTCTATTTTAGTTTTCCTTTTTCATGGGGGATTTCAGTAAAATTTTCTAATTAAAAAATATTCAATGATTCCTTATTTACTCAATTATTGATGAGATTTCAAGTCATCCTCAATCATTTACTGTACGTTTGTACGTTGTTTGCGGATAAGTTATTTTTAAGCGAAATTTATCCCTATAGGAAAGGGGAATGTGAAGGTAGGAAGTTCACCATCAATACTCGTAGCGTTTATAAGCAACACGGAATTATTATTTGTTGTTGTTCTTGTCGTTTTTTGTTTTGTTTTGTTTTGCCTTTTGTTGGAAAGATTTATTTTTAGAGTATGAAGCTTGCAAAAGGCTTTAAATTATGATCACTTACCACAGTCATACCAGATTTGATTTTAGTTTAAAGAAATTCCCCCGCTTTTGTTTCTTGATTCTTTTAAAAAATGTTTGGAAAATTTAGCCGTTTGTTTTGTGCTTTCATTTAAAAATAATATCTCGTTAAATGCATATGCCGTTGACTGCTTTTACTTCTCCTCCTCGTCCTATATCGAAAGGCGGTAATTAATAAACTTAGTTTTTATCTCTATATAACAAATAATATTAGGCCGGGATGACGAATCTCATGGTAAAGTAGTTAGTCGTACTTGTTCACAAAACTTTCACTTTTACAGTTAAACTATTACTGAAGATTTCAGAAGCTGTTCCTTTCATTTCATCGAATAATCAAAAAGAAAATTGGAGTTAAACTCGAAATAACTGTTCTATAGCCACGATAGAAATGGATGGCTTTTAAATTTTGCTTAAACATTTGTGACAAGCGACGTATGCAAAATAATTTTCTCATTTCCATAATTTATGAGGAAAAAAATATTCATGCAAATCGTTCGACTGCCACGATATTTATTATTTTTCAAAGATCTTTGAACATATAATAAAAGAACAACTTATGATCTCGACATCTCGACAATAATTCACTTCTTTTTGAGTCTTAGAATGGTTTTAGAAAGAGTTTAGGCACTACTTCTCTGTTACGGACTACTACTGATTCAATGCGGCGGATAGTAAGCGGTGTGGGCGCTATTAAGCCTGAGCTATTTAAGCTACGTAGTGGTGTCCCACAACAGTCAATCATTGGACGTTTGCTCTTAGTGACCTAGCCTTTTACCTTCAATTTTGTTTCCGTGTACTACCTACAGTAATAATAATGTGCGATCAATCGTAGTAGGTCTTAGTGACTCTGTTACATAAGCGTTAATAAAATAAACGAAATAACATTAGTCATTACTGTTCCATAAAGTATACAAATAATTTTGAAACGAGTGGCCAACAATCCAAACCTACTTTTCAATGGGATCTTTCAATTGTTTTTTACACTGCACCCATCCTTGCAATATCCTTTTATTATATATTTAGCAGGAGGGACGTTGAGGGCATTCGAAAGCCAACTATCCAACAACAAACACATTGTCACTCTCCAATTAATACGGAACTTTAGTAGGTCCGATTAGCATCCATCCATCTTTGGCAAAACGTCACTGAACAACGTACCTTTGTAATTCAGGGAGCGCTCAAAACAATTTCTTTTTCTTAAAAAGTTCTGCGTCCACTCTTAGCTGATCAATTTTAAGAATGCTGTTTAAAATCCATAGCATATAACATTCTGAAACTTGAAGCAAATCGTTAACACGATCATTAAAAGTTTGAATCCAGATGATTATATGCCTACAAACATGTCCTTAATAGTTAACAAATTTTCATCTATATGACATATAAAGGATATTACAGAACTTTTATTATAAATATTTCCTAGAGGCATCTGGAAAATCGTTGTAAAAAATTGCGCTTGGCTGAGCTTTAATTTATAGGTATCGGTTTGCGTGGTGAATATCAAAATGTCGACTTTTTTTACAAGTGCTTCAGAGATTTCTCATAAAGAACTGATCAATGAAAGAAACTATAGACAGACGAACGAAAGTAAAAATGATGAGAAGAATGATCGGACAGAACGAAAGAAGGGATAGAATAGAAGGACAGATAACCGAAACAACCAATAAACACAAAGGCTGGTCAGCTGTTAAGCCTTGTACTAAAAATGTAGCGTTAGTGAATTCTAAATTATTTTTACTTATTTATTGTTATTATTATTTTATTATTTATTTATTTTTTATTTTATATTATTTATTATTTATTTTATGTTATTATTTATTTATTGTTCGCAATATGCATATAGTCAAACATTCCCGACATCACATATTTTTGCTTATACATATAAATTAAAAAACATTAAAGATGAACAAAACGGGATTCGGATTCGGGAAACGAATCGTGTCGAATAAGGTCTTACATTACAACATTTTCAAGTGTTTGATAATATTCGACTTTATGGTAGAAGCACTCACGCAAAATTCGATCACGTTGTAGGTCTCATTATATCGTTTACACACTCTACGGTCATTGTTACCATAGTTCGTTCTGTAGTAATTGATATTAAGCAACCAAGAATGCCTGGACCCTCGCTGTGGAACATTAAAGTATATTTTAGATAATAAGTACTCGGAATCAGATATGCCAGTCAGCAGCTTGTGAACAAATAACACGTTAAGGATAACAGTAGGCAGCTTTACACGCGCTAAACGATTCCTATATGATGGAAGGCGGATGTCAAGATTCCAGTCGACACACCGTAAGCAAAATAGTAACAATTGTTTTTGTACAGACTCTATCTGCATAGGGTAAAGATCATATTGTGGATCACAGATAATCGAACAGTGTTCCAGAAAAGGTCTCACAAGTGCAATGTATAGCAACCGAGTACTGTAAGGATCACGAAATTCTTTGGCCCAGCGCTTGATGAAGCCCAATGTGCATTTTGCCTTATTAACGGAAATATATTGACGTGTGCAGAACTCCAGAATCTGGCTTGTAAATTTGCGCGTTATTGATTTCCTTTAATGTATTGAACGCGTTGGTCCGGCAGAAAACCATGCGCTTCAGGAACATCAGATCAATACAGCGCCATTTGTAAAAATTGTCAAGGTCCTGAAGATAGATTTGTGCATGACAATCACTCGAGCGGAGGATCAGCTTAACGTCATCGTCATACATCAACACACGAGGTTATTTTATTACATTTGGTAAATCATTTATAAACAAGAGAAACAAAACAGTACCGAGATGACTACCTTGAGGGACTCCCGAATGTACTACGACTTCTTTAGAGGTTACATTATTGCACTGTACGCGTTGAGCACTTAAGGTTAGGTATGAGCATATCCATTTTACAAAATATTCGTTGAAGTCAATATCCTTGCATTTATTTAGAAGTACGTACTGATTGGCTTTATCGAACATCTTATTCAAATTTGTATAAATTACATCACTTTGTTTCCGATCGATGAAAGCTTCGTTTATTGACGTTCGAGCAAGTTGGAAGTCGTTGATCTATTTTTCATAAGTCCATGCTGCCAGTTCGACAGAGTGTGTTTAAAATTTTTCACGACAACTTATCAGTTATTGGGCATCGAATTTAGCATAGCAATAACCGGATAATTAGAAATATCCGTTTCACGACTTGAAGAGTGCGAAAATAAATGATTTTTTTGTACTGTAATGTGAATTGGTCGGAACCATGCATATAAATTTACGGCACTATTTCTCAGCACACCACTGATGGTACACTATCAGGACCAGCCTTAAATTTGTTATCCGTATGTAACATATTACTGTAAACCATATGAGAGTCAAGCAAATTCAATGTTATATTGTCATTGTACGGAAATATGGTTTTCATATCTGGGTTTGTACTGGTGATATTGTTACCAACGAATACCGATTGATATAAGTTTACAACTTCGCTATCATCCGCAGATTCAAAGTTGTTTTACTTCCTTTCCCTTCTCTATTAACGAGGTCATAAAAGCATAAAATAGAACTTTCCAAAGACAATTTAAGCCTTATCTTTCTCTTCCTTATACTCATCACTGAAAAATGAGGGGTATATTCAGTTTGTTAAAACGTATGCAGCGCCCAGAAGGAAGCTTCAGCGACCCCACAAGCTGATTCAAGCGTGTCCGTCTGTATAATGCCTGTTGTAAACATTCTCCTGACCGCAAAAATGAAACTATCGACTTCAAATTTAGCAGAAACATTGGAAAGTCTTGCACGAACGCTTATATTGAAAATAGGTTCAATAGCAGAAACATTACGGTAGGTAAAAAAAGGAATGTTTTAACGTATATTTTGTGGGCGATGATGTAGTATCTGTAGAAAAATGGAAAAAATTGGCCAGGCCTACTCAATTTTTTAGTGTCTATTTTTGTGTGTTATAGATTTTTTCAAAACCTTTATAACCGACAAAATCATGCTTAAAAAACCCGATAAAATATATAACTTCTGGGGCAGTTTCAAATTCGGAACACACCTAACCATGTCCGTCCGTTCACCTGTCCATCTATCCGGCTGCGCAACTGTGGTGTACAATAGTAAATGTGATGAACAGTCACCCGTTTACAAAAATGAAGACATCGCCTACAAATTTGCAAAGAAATTTGAAAATTACGTAAACCGGTCAAACCACACCTCCACATCGCCCATATGCCTATCACTCTCACAAAGTACAACACATACACCAAGTAAATTTCTGCACTTTTATTTTGAAAATAGAAAAAACCAGCCGCGCCCACCGAGTATTGTAGAATATGAAAATTTAGATCCTTTACTTTGTTTTTAGTCTTCTTTAGGATAACAGTGATGGATATAAAAATTAGGTCAGGACCAAATATAATTTTCTTACTTGTTAATATTTATTTGGGTGGTATGGCAGCTAAAATTTAAGCTCTTCTTATTATTGCTTTTGAGAGCGCATACATTGTACGAGTTAATATAGCGCATAGATACAGGCGGGGGTTCGAATATAAATCCTGGCATTGCTGATGTTAATCTAAGTAAAACACGAGAAATTAATAGCAATCAAACCTTCAGTGAATATTGACAAGGAAATAAAAAAAAAAAAATAAAAAGTTTATTGAACTCTACTGCTATGGATAAGTGTGCTTTTTTTTAAGATTATTTATGAATTTGTTTTTAAATTTTCAGTTAACAAAAAATAATCAAAAATATCTGTTTAATTACAAAGGTTGTTTAAAAAAAAATACCGAATCCGCACCATTCAATTAGATCCAATTAATTTCCATTTCCTTTCAAGTTCGATAAACCGCAAGATTCTAAAAAAGTGCGATAATAAAACAATTAATTAATTGAAATATGAAACTCAGCGTTCCCCAATCTAACCATTTTACACAAATCGCACTGCGCATTCAACAAAGTTCAACAAATTTTCTACAAATAATTTCGAATTTTTTTTTTATAAAGTTCTTCGTCCGATTGTCGATATAATTCACATCAGCGCAAGTTTTTGCGATCATGAAATTTAGTTCAAAATTTTAGTAATTTGAAAGGTTTTTGAACGTTTACACTCTTCCCACAATAGATGACAGAGTTTCGCGAGTTGAAAGAGCAAGATAATGTAAAAGAAAGCAACAAGCAAGAAAAACTATCACGAAGGCGAGACGTCTCTATGTGATCAGTTAAAAATTAAAGTTTAGCTCGAGTACATCACTTTTGGTATAAAGTTTGGGCAGAGGTATGCAATATCCTGGGCAATTTTAGAGACTCGCATCAATCGATTCAGAACAATTTGTAATCTTATGCATTTGTCTATGTATCTGATGTCTGCCCGATGCATTTTTAAGGCACAAGGCCTTATTGTAAAAAACTCGTTACATGATATCCATTTTGACAGTCAATTCTTTCTCTAAACGATTTATTGTTGGAAAGTGCAGCATTTAACTAGGCTCTGATACTGTGTGCATTTAGATCAATCAAGTCAAATTATTGTATCATATGAAGACGATAAATTTTTTCACTAAGAGCCTACACTTTTAATAGCTGGCAAATAAATACAGAGTCTTCAAACTTGAAGCTTGGGCTTTATAAGGTTGGTACTTCCGACCATAGTAGTTTTTTTTGAACAACAACTGAAATCTATATGTCACGTCGGATATTAATTAGTCTAAGTCCCCTTCGTGGTTTATTTATAGATTCTAAAAGGCAAAACAAGTCTAATACAATGAAAATAAAACGAAATACAGTGCGGTAGAGTTTGCTTTAGACGTACCTGTAGTGATGCAGTGAATATTCAGAGAGTAAAGGCTGGCTAACACTTGCCGATTGGACACAAATTCACTAGGCTGCGGACACCGTCTTATCGCTTTCTTCACTTCTTTCTTTCTTATCGCTTTCTTCGCTTCTTTCTGATGGACATTGACTTAGTCTAAGTGATTTATGCTTGCTAAACAAGCGTAGCTTTGTGTTAAGCATTGTCTTTATGTATAAGGTGCTGAACGCAGAATTGATACATCAATCTTATTAAGCAAAATAACATTAACGTGTCTCGTCACATCACTCGCGTACTTTCAGTTAGTTCGACTTAATCGTCGTGAACTAAATAACGAGTTATTTAATACCTTTCGTGCTCTTCGCAGTAACTTTAATAGTAGTTAACATTTAATTTCGATATCGAAATCAAAGAGCGGTTACTTTATTATTTAGTTTTCAGATCAAAATTATTACTAAACTTTGCTTGTCCATGCTAATGTAATAACTTTAGTAGCACACTTACATCCTATATTCATAAAGCTTCATGGTTAAAAGTTATAAGCCCGCACGCATTTTGGAATATGAAGATTCTTCTCTTCTTTTCTCCGCTTTTTCCGCTCTCAGTTGTTATTTATTTAGCTGTATACATATATTTAATTTAAGGTTTTTTTTTTGCTTCTCTATCTTGATTTAGTTTAAAATAACCGCCACATGTAAAACCTCAGATTAGTTTATGCTCGGTTGATAGCGATCGTCGCGGAAACTGATACTGATATGTAAATAAATAAGAAGTATGAGAATTATATTCGGTTATGACCGGATCTTTTATATCAATCATCGTTATGCTAAAAAAGGCAAAAAAAGTCAAATAATTAAAATTTCAGGCTTTATAACATGGAGTGGGCGCGGTTGATTTTTCAATTTTCAAAATAAAAGTTTGCACCTCATAGGCATGAGGACGTTGGAGGCGCGATCTTTGAAAAGTTTGGGTCACTTCCTTCCTTTTGCAGATTTGTAGGCGATATCTACATTGTCGCTAACGAGAGAATGATTATTGCGCATGCCACACAGTTGGACAGACGGGCAGACGGACAGGCGGACATGCTTAGGTGCATTCCAAATTTGAAACTGGCTAAGAATTTACATTGTTTTACATTTACATTGAGGCTGCTTGCACTTTTTTATTTTAATTTAATCTCTCGACCCGCTTGTTACTGTAGAGAAATGTACATTTGACAAAAAATATTATTTGACTTTTTTTTTTATTTAAACGCAAAAATAACTTACGAGAATTAGAATCCGAAAATTCTCTCGCTCTGTCTAAGAAAGAAATTTTCGCGTTCTCACCTCAACGTATATTCTGCATGGAGTTTTTGAAGCTTATTTCTACGTGTTATAGAGATTATGAAAAAAAAGGCTAAACTTTTGGTACACTATAATATCGAGCAAGCGCGGTCAATTTTCCCCATTTTTGTACAGACACTGTAGCATCTTCCAGAGAATATACTTTCAAATTTTTGTAGATTTATCTGCTGTAGTTTATAGGTAATGAGCAAAACCAAACTTTTATCCTTTTGAAAAACCGCGTTCTCCTCCCTTTACGTTGCTCTATAAGCGCGTCGTTCGAACGATTTGGCCCAACGTGCGTGCAAAAACTTCCAATGTATCTGCCAAATTTGATGTGGACAGCTTCATTTTTTCGGCCGGGAGAAAGCTTACCACAGACATTACACAGACCGAGAGATACTCAGACGGCTAGATGGACAACCGGACAGACAGATAGACGGGTATATTTAAATCCATTCAGAATTTTATGCTCATCAAGAATATATATACTTTGTGTTGTAGACGAATATAGTGAAAATTGTAGAAATTGTTGCGTAGACTTCGTGTTTCGACAAAAGCACGTAACCACGGGAAGGAAACCTCAAACACCGCATATATATTTTTGATCACCATCATATTCTAAATCAATATAGGCATGCCCCTCTGCTTGGGTAATGTCTGTTGTAAACACTCTGCTGCTCGTAAAAAGAAAATTATCTGCTTCAAATTTCGCGAAAAGATTGGAAGTTTTTGCACGCAGGTTGGTGAAAATCGACCCAAATCGGTGGCAAAAAATGCAACCGCAGTACAGCATAGCCTGGGACCACCTCTATTTTGAAGAATAAAAAAATAAAAGACTATTTTTTTTTGCTCGTTACTTAAAAACCACAGCGATAATAATTGGGACAAATCGACGACGCCTACTCAGCATTATAGGATATTAAAATTCCATTTTTTATTGAAACGTTTGCATCATTCAGAGAGAAACTTCAGAGACAATATAAAGTCTGTGTTAAAGACAGCGTTAATAAGTATCAAACGAAGACGGGCATAAAAGGTTCGACCGCAGTCGAATATAATTTGCTTACTTGTTACTATTAGTCTGTAATTACATGAAACCATAAAACTGTTATTCTATGTTCAAATATTTTTCCTCAAACTCCTCCCTCTAAAGTCTTTCTCGAAAAGGTACCACTCTTTTGACGCATATGGCAAAGGCACAAGCGCCCATTACAATTCGTCAGATGACC
Organism: Glossina austeni; assembly: GCA_000688735.1. Lineage (NCBI taxonomy): Eukaryota > Metazoa > Arthropoda > Insecta > Diptera > Glossinidae > Glossina > Glossina austeni. The sequence goes on from KK502507.1 coordinate 798,174, forward strand.
GTGCTACGCGAATAGGGGACGTCTCCTCAGTGATTGGTCACATAAAAATAAAAAAACAAAAAACAAAAAAGGGCGTCTTGATGAAGCTGCACAAAAGAATTTTTGCTTGGAAACCCTTTTAATGTATTAGTGGAGCTAGAAATTAACAGATATGACACTAGGCTGCAATTTGCCAACAGGAATTCATTGGATACACGTTACCTTTTAGGAGCATTTGGCGGAATTGGGCTCAAAATTTCGTGAAAATAAAATTTTAGAAGATCCATCCACATGGGTGTAACGAGAGCTTATTTTGAATAAGTTAAACAAATATTTATAAATAAATAGTTACGTTTGAACATTAAAACAGTTTTTATTGTAGTTCTACACACCAGTTTAGCTCAAATGAAAATCAGTAAATGAGGGCAAATCCTTACTAACTAAAAGAAACGCAAGAAACGCAAAAAGAAAATCCTTTCGTATCATCTTCTTGTTCGTTCGGCTTTGAACTTTCTCAAGGGTCTGGCAAATATTAATTAAACATCTTTTACAAATTACACCATATGTTCCAATTACTTGCCAATGATCGGCGACAAACGCGTTTGTTTTTGTGATAAGGCGAATCTCGGCTGAGAAGTAGCGAAGAGACGTTAAGAGGCTAAATATATCACTTAAGAGCTTTAGGCGCATAAACAATATTTGCGTAAGTGTGTTAGAGTTTCTAACGCTTGGTTTCAGATAATAAAATGAAACCAAATCTGATGTATTTCTATCATTTATTATTTATTTTTTATTATTATTATTCATAGTCGTGAATATGAAAAGATGGCAAACGATTGCACCCATACACCTTGATTGCGCACTATCCGATATAAGCACGTGATGACATAATGACTTTATATTGAAATAATCTCGCTCGATTTCTGTGCGGGTCTTTGCGCCGCGACACACGCATCGTAATTGTGCCACTAAGCGGATTAAATAATCTGCCAAAAATTAAAATTCAAGTGCTAACTAAATGCACACAAACAGACAAATTGATGTTTCAAGAGGGGCGCTGATGATAGATTCGATAGTCGAAATGTCATTAGAGTTGTTGGTTGGTTGCTTTCTTGCTTGATTGTCAGTTTAGCTTTTTTTTTTTGCACCCTATATTATTTCAATTCACGTGGACTTATTATGCAACATTAAAATGGACTTAAAATAGACACACTTTTCACTAAATTAATCGACTCGGAACCATTTTTTGAATCGATTTGAACATATCTGCGCGTTCCTATGTCTATTTATATGTTTGATATCTATCCATGGATTATCACGATTAGCCTCTTTCGAAAATGGATTGAAATGCAAAATTCATTTTCATTCATTCCCGATCGCTGGAATATAGCAATTAATAAATAAATGTAGAAAGTTTGAATCAGATTGGATTACACATAAGTTGTCTTATCAAAAACCAAGTAAAAGGACCATGGTGAGTCCCTACAATACTTCGCTTAATACAGTTATTCATATAACGACATTTCAAAACAACGAGTTATATGGAAAGTGATTGAAAGAGTGATCCAATCCGATCCATTTTCAGTAGTGTTATCAGTGTATCAAATTTCAAATTGCGACATCGACGTTGAGCGCAAGAAAATAAAACGGACAGACTGACAAACAAACTTAAATGCATTCAGAAAATGATTCAGAAAGTGATTCTGTATCAATCGGTGTAATAAAATGTAGATCTATCTCAAGTCCTTCTGAGCTGGGTTGCATATATCCGCACAAACTTAATATATCCTTCTACCAAAGGCCACAATAAGCCTTTCCGTGGGAGGAAAATTTAATTTTTAGTGCTTTATAACGAAAGTTAATCCAAAATACTGAATATTTATAAAAACTTCTTACGGGCCATTGTGGGCTATATTTGTTACCAGATATAACTTGTGATATTTTATGGCGAAGCTATAGATGAGAATTTGTATTAGGCGAAGTACTGTACGGTGCATTTTATGTGCGACCTTGGTCGTTTAAAACATTTTAACTTGTTTTCATTCATTTTTGTGGAACATTATCAGTGTTTGGCCAGCCGCATCAATGTATGTGAAAGGCGCCAGTGCGCGATACTAGTCGCGTGTCCTCTACCAGCAACACGCGTGCAGTTAATCATTATTAGAAAAAGTTTAAGAGCATTAAAAAAGCAAATGATTAAATTAAAAAAAAAATTTTAAAAATGTTATTTAAACTATTTTTCATTTTTTTTCTTAATTTAACTCTTTTATATTTTTTAATTAAATTTCCTTTTTCCTGTCCTCTTCAGGTTTTTTCTCTCTTTTTTTCTAATAATCTTCTATTTTTTATTTACCTTTTTCTTTTTCATTTGCAAAAGAAAAACTGTCACGCCTTCTGTGTTTTACTGTCCGTTTTAACTTTGCAAACAACTTTTTAAAGAGTGCGTGTCGTTTATGCTATTATTTGCATCATTATCAGGGTTATTAACGCGTGGCATTAAGCACAAAAATCATTGAGTTTTATTAATTTGCGGGATTAACTCTGAGTGGGTATGAAAATTTTTATGTTACTTAAGGGTATAGACGACAAAAAGAAAAGGAAAAGAGCGTAAAAAAAACAATAATCACTTTGATGTGAAAACTAATTGTGAATGTTGGAAAGATGCTAATAAAAGCAACAAAACCCATTTTCCTGAATGAGAAAAATAGTGAATAAAAATAAAAAAGTGAGTACAAGCAACTTTTTCACAGTTCGGAATTTTCATTGGAAATCTTACAAATCCTGGATCAATCGTTTATACCTTGGAAACGCGTTAGAAAGAATATGATGTTTGTGGCGAACTTATTTGAGTTGCAAAGATTTATCGAGAACTCTCCAACATAAACTTTTGATTTCTAGTTCCCGACAATAAGAAATCCGCTAAACGTCATCCCATCCAACTCATTAGAAGATAAAAGATACCCTGATTCATCTTTTCAATCCTTAAGGCTATGCAATTTTTTTTTCAAAGAAGCCTGGAAGTTTTAATTTACTTTGGCATACGAAAGATTATGCTTGCCCGTAAAGGTTCCTTCCCTCCTTTCTGCCCATCTAATGTTCTTACTTTTACGTCAAATGTATACAAACATTCGCTCGCTCATTTCTCTGTCTCCCGTCTCTCTATATAATTGTTTCTGAATATCGTCAAGCTTACACTTATAGGTGGCATCTTCTAAGTAGCTAATCCTTTCGAAACGGAGAAATAATAAGAATACAGAAGTTTCCACAGCAATTAGTTGCTATAGGAAAGCAATCGGACCTAAATAGAGACGACGTTTCTTTAGTGCAAAAGCGATGAAGAAATATTTTCTAACGTTAAAAATCAAACATGAGTTTTCTATGGGTTATAAAAAGTGAAGTCAACGCCCGCGCAAACCTGTTTACAACCTATTATATACATATTATATATTTAAAAGAATGTCTTGAAAACTTTTTTACTTCACTTAATACAATCCATCACCGATATTCTTCACAAGATAGCAGAAATTAGGCCTACAACACCAAGAAGAGCTTGAAATGGACCCACCTTTTATTATACCGAACGATTCATAATCATTCCCTAAATCAATCTAAACTTGTCTGTCCGTCTGTCCACCTGATTTCCCTTCATTTATTCTGATGTTCACTATATAGACCGCTATTTTCGAGATGCTTTGATGAAATTTGGTACATTGATGTGTTTCGGATCGGACCACTTTTTCAACCACTCTTTAACGCGCTGCCTTGATAAGTCGTTATAAGAAAAAATATTGCAGTTTTTAGAATTTTTGCGATAAAAATCGCTTAGTTATAGTATTTCGGCATCCTAAAGTGTTGTGAGAACTTTGAATCGGATGGGGCAATTTTTTGAACTTCCTGTCATATAACCATTTCTATGGTAAGAAGTCCTAATTTTCAATACTTCTTGATAAAAATTCGTTTGTAATAATAGTTTGACATAAAAATTAATCTTACCGAATTTGCATCACGTAGATTTATTTTTTGAATCCCAATCCATATAAAAGTTCTATTTAAAAAGTAAGGCTTTATATGCCAAAAAGATATTTTCTTTTAATATTTTATGATGAAAATTTTTTCTTAATAAATCCAAAATCAACCATTGGTATTTGGTTCATATAGATCTATTTTTTAGACTGCACCATATATCGGGATTCTTACGGCGACAAAGCCTAATTTGTCGTTTCTTACGACGGAAGCAATTGGGCAATAATAAACTCTTTGACAAGTAAATTGAGTTTGCTAATTTTAGACCACGTTGACGTTTGTTTATCCCCCAATGTGAAGGCCTTCATGAAAACTATGCATGTACATAGAAATAGTATGTAGGTTTTGGTACATTATTAATTAAATGAAGTGAAATATGGTATTTAATGGTTGGCCTTGCCCGCTTATAGCATCCTTAACTATTTTTCCATATAAAGTTTTGCAAAAAAAATAGTTATGTGAAAGAGGGTTCAAAAAATTATTTCATCCCATTCAGATTTTCTATGTTCTTTCGAACACCGAAATACTATAATCTTTTTCATCGATTTTTATGGGAAAATATCAGAAAGGAGAAATTTTTTTTGGTATAACAACTTGCTGAAGATATGTCATTTTATGGGGTGAAAATGATCTGATCGATTTCCAATCCATTTTCAACTTCGCTCATCTTCGGGTTAACGTATAGGATCTCATCAAAATATCCCCGGCAGGTACACATTGAACACAACATAGACCGAAAGACAGATAATCTTAAATCGATTCAAAATGATTTGCTGCTGCGTTTATCTCAACTCGTTCAAAATTTGCGCATATTCACTTTTTACCACATATGGTATAAATATAAGAGTACCAAGTCATAGTAATATCGTGGAAGCTTGTCATGCCTTGCCATAACAAACAAATGCAAACGTTTTTCTCTAGACTTTCTTATGGCCGTCATTAAATTGTAACAAAACTTTCGAATGATTTGTCTTCAAAGCAAGCATCGAACTTTTCTTAATATCTGCTTTTAATTCAATATGATTACTATGAAGTGATGTCTTTAATCGTCACTCGAATCCCTTACAGGTGAATAATTAAAAAATATACGGCCTTAATTATGATGGTATGTGAAGGCACCTTATCGTGATGCGTCAGAAACAACAAAAAATTTTGCCATAAATTTATTCTGTTCTCTATCAGCTATTTAAATTTCTGGAAAGAGCTGTTTGTATACAAATTCTTTAAAAAAAATTAACCTTAGTTTTTGAACGCAGTTATGTACCTTAATCAGTAACATGTATTTCTTAAACTTAAAATTAACTGATAGGAAAATGTAAAGTTTAGAGAAGAAGCAAACATACAACGAAAAACATCTACTTTCATTGCCTATATTTAAACACATCCAGGTATATGCGTAATATAGGTATGTATATAACTATATATGAATGCATCCCTTACTATTGTTCTACCCTTTTCATGGCTACGCAATATTATGCTTTTAAGGGAGCAATAGTGTTTTTACTTCAGCACACGAGCAAATCGTTTAGGCCTTTAGTTTCGGGACTTCTCATTTGCCCGCGGAATAACGACTTGCCGTTGTTTGTGTATTTTTTAAATTATTCTCTAAAACTACTCTAAAAATATGTTTAAATGAAATAAAATCAATAAAACAAAATTTAAAAAAAAAATAAATCCAATTATTTATTAATTAGCCTTAGTGTTAATTGGCTTTAATCGGGATTATATTCTCGCTCGTGAATATACATGACAGATTTGGAAATGACTTATGATCGGTATTACTTCTAAACTAAATCATTAAATGGTTTTAAAATTCTACGCTCGGAAATATTTTCATTTTTGCGTCTTTTAACAAAAATAATATACACCATTCGAGTGGATATACGAGATGGGTTTTAAAAAAAAAGGTTTGACCCCTTATTTTACTCGAAAAATATTTATTTATTCGTCAATATCTACTTTGTCCCTTTGCCAGCGCTTTGACGATCCACGAAGCACTTTTAGTATGCGCCTTTGGTATGGCCTTGACCGAAATTTGAAAAGTTATTTATTTTTTTCAACATATCTCGTACAATTTACAATGCAAGAAACTCCCATTTTACTACACTCTCCACTCTGTTCTTCGAAATTTTCTCCATAAGAAATTTAGAGGTAAGGTGACTTTTATTCTCTTAGGAATTCTTGAAATCTCGAAATCTGTAAAAGCCTTTATTTAACAACTTACTACTCTGACAGTTAAGCACCGCCCCTTAGGCGGAGTAAAGCCACGTATTCATCTATGCATGCGTGAAAATTCAACATGACTAACCGTATTGTATGTGAAATTTTAAAGGATGCTAACCTATCTTACAACCACACATCATACTTAACAACTGAAGTGAAAGAATATGCGGAAGAAATTGTCAAAGAAAAATTCTATCAAATAATTGACATATAACTAAAACTGATTTCAGAAATCAGATAGAAGGATGCAACAAAATAAATAAATTTAACAAAAAAAATATATACATGTATATGTAATTAATTGAAAATTAATCAAAATATAAATAAAGTGGAATTACAATTAATAATAAATAAATGAAATAGAATGGCTTGGCCAAAGGATAAGGAGGAGCTATCTGCTTCCAATTCTAGTGCGGAGAATAATGCAAAAATTTCCATAAAATCTAATTTAACTAAAACGGGAATTATATCGTTATCCGCTAATGAGAATTCTCTTCAGCCCGTGACTGAATTAAGTATATTCGGCAAACCGCCGGCTTTGATACGTCATCAACCTGTAGTAAATCCTAAGACGGAGTCTCTATCGGATGGCGAATTATCTGATTTTTCTTTAAACGACACAGAGGAAGAAGAAGAAGAATATCGAAATTACATTTTATTGAATGGTAATCAAACTGAAGGTATAGCGTTTAATTAAACCGCTTTAATTTAAACTGTTTGCGAAGTTCTGGTCTTTTTCCCTTTTATCTCTCTCTCTCTCCCTCTCTCTCTCTCTCTTTATCTATCTATCTATCTATCTATCTATCTATAGCCTCCGCCAGCAATTGTTTGGGTTCACCGTCTAGTCTACCTTTGATAGCTTCGCCTCCTATATTTCAAACCGCTACATCGCCGGTAGAAGTGTATCCCAAGAATGGTTTTGTTATGGGCACCGTACGTAAAGTATTTACTAACACCCGCGAAAGATGGCGTCAACAAAATGTGTCCAGCGCTTTCGCTGAGCTCCGAAAATTAGTGCCAACTCATCCACCCGATAAAAAATTATCGAAAAACGAGATTTTACGTTCAGCCATCAAATATATAAAATTATTAACCGGTATACTCGAATGGCAAAAAAACCAAGCGGAACAACATTTACAACAGGAAGAAAATGAGCCAAATAACAATAATAATAACAATCATAAAATGACATTAAATGGTCACGTTCTTGCTAAGGCTGCTTCCAAATTAACGTCGCAGCCTATTCACGCTCAAAGTTTACTTATGATAGCTCCAGTGGTAACCTTAACGGCTAATCATTTCATTAAAACGGAGACCGTAGAACAAAAAGATAAAAATAGCAATAGTTGTTTGCGGGCAGCCCCTACCCGTTCTTCGACAGTCGGCGCAGGAAAAATCTCCAGAAATCAAAAGCGTAAAGCTAGTGAAGTTAATGTGGCATCGAACGTTAAAGAGGAAACATTTAAATTAAAAAAAGACAACAACTCAGAAGCGGTCGTTAGCTCAACAAGCAATCGCCTGTCATTGTGAAAACTTTACATACCAGTGAAAAGGTTTTTCAAGCACTACAAACTAAACGATTCTGAACGGGTCGCACAAGGTATGAAAGTGTCGAAATTTCGATATTACTTTAATGTGAATCGCAAGAGGAAAGCCCTGAAATATTAGATTACATTTAAATTTTCTTTTATTAAAAAATTTCAAATCAGCCTTTCCAACTACGGAGAAAATGAATTTAATTCATTTTGCTCAAAATCTTCGATATCATCTTCAAATTTTCGTACTCTTTTATACCACTCCGGATCGGAGTAGCTCGCTTCCTCGGGCCGCCCACCTTTATGGCGATACAGATACTCGGTAATGCCGTGACCATGTCTACCATTGATGCAGCAAGCGACAAATTGATTATAGATTTTAGCTTCCCAATTCCCCCCCGCGTAACGCTCGGTTGAATCTTGAACTTTTATTTGAACAAAATAATCGTTATCAACTGTGTAAACAATAAAGTTTTGATGTCGCGGCGGTATACCCTTCTCACCGTACGAATACAATTCAAAATTGCAGGCCGTTATAGGTTTATAGTCACCATCTTTGGAACATATATAACCCACTTTTAGCGAAGAGAGGAAAAATGAGGGTTGGCTTAGAATACCCACCACCATGCTGGATCCATCTTCTAAAAACAACGCCACATAAACGTAACGATTAATAGTGGATAGACAACGTTCGGTACCGAAACTATGATCCCGAAAACCGCTAAGTGTTAACGGAATATTTCCAGGGAGTTTATCAGTCTTTTCATAAATTTCCAAGCTACCCGTTAGTTGACCATTTTGTTCATAGTGCAAACGTTTTTGCAAAACTTTGTCAACATTTTTCAGCATTGTATAAAAACCTTCATTCCAAGCTTCGCGAGCTAAAGAATCAGCTATAACTGCCAAACTTAGATCACGGTTGTAATTAAAGTATTTACCGGTTGACTTAAAGATCAAATTCAATTTAACCTGTAGGAGCTTGTTTCCCTCATCTAATTGCTTTAGTAAGCCTTCATATTTAATACGCCAACGTATCATGGGCTCTTCGGGATAAATGTGAAAGCCAATACCTTTAAATTCCTCACTCTCCGTGTTACCATCCGTTGTAAAATGTAACATGTCTGGCAGTTTGGGCAAAGCCAACAAACCGTATTCTGGAAGCCACAGGTAAAAGCAAACTTTCATAATGCCTCTCCGACGGCGCTCTAAATTTATTAACAGCTTTTGTCCGTTAATATTGGCCGCCATAAATGAAATAACGTCATAGCTTTTCGGATGTTCATCCAAGACTTGAGGTTGATCGTGTATCTCAAAACTCTCTGGAGAATTTAAACCGCCTTCGTTTTTATAATAAAACTTATAACGTAAATGTTGCAATAGCACCTTAGCTATAAGATATTTGAGTTCGTAAAAAATTCCTTTATCCGGATAGATATCGAAAATTAGCTTTGATTGTAAACGCAACAATAACAAAAATACGGTAATAACTGCAATAACAAAAACAAAAAAATAAACGGACAACATTAAAAAGAACATTTTTATTTTTAAATTATTTTTCCCCAAATTTTCCGAAAATATTGATCGACGATTTTATTTATTTCCTTATTGCATTATTAAAATAGTGAAGAGACTCACTTAATGCTTTTCTAAAAATTGTTTCTAGATTGTCGTTCAATTTATTAGGCGATAACAGAAGCTTTATTATACGTATATTGGGACTTTTGGTGGCAGATAAGATTCCTTTCTTTATTATTAAAGGGGTTTGCTTTACTTTTCGCTGATAAAATGTCTTGCTACTGGTATTTTTCTTTCTTAACAACCGCTGTTATAGCAACGAGTTCATCGAGTGCAGTGAGCGGTCCACTCAATAGAAAGTATGCTAAGTTTGGTATTTTATTTAAAACAATACAGAAATAAATAAAAAAATTTATTTTAAAATTAAACACCTCTTCGAAAAAATATTTCATTTGAACATAATTAAGCAACTATCTAAGCCTAAGCACACCTAATTCTCTTTTTACATGAATTTTTTTTGCATCAAGAATATATACGTATACTTTTTGGGACTCTGAAGCCACCTTGAAGGTGTTGTAAGCGTTTTGACAAAATAAATATACACTTCGCCCTCGTGGTAGGTATAACAACAGAAAATAAATTGCTTACGATCTAATCTGCATTTTTTCGATACCCAGCAGTACCAGTGTACAACACACACGTATGTGTATGATACTTGATCCTCTTAATAGCGGGCACTTTGTTATAGTGTGTGTGCATGATCTTGAAATAGTATCGGTTTTTGCTTTCCGTCATCATTCTCTAATATTTATTTTATGTATTCTTCTCTTATTCCTATTATTGTGTTCTATATTTTGTACGATTACGGGCGTGGTGGGCGAACGTTTTCTTTCCAAACTTAATTCGCTAGACTGGCGCTCAAGTATATGCGCCGCACGGCTAGTTTATTAACGACGCCTGGCCCAAGTTAAAACAAGGACATAATGCAAACCTAAACCGAAATATCCCTCTTTTGTGTAGTCCATAAAAAATCTTATACACTGTACTTGCTATCGCAACTGCGACCTGGTGCTGAGTAACCAACTATTAAGTTTTCAAAAAAAAAACTTTCAAAATGAAAAAAAAATTTTTTTTCTATCAACTTTGCCTAATATTTTTTTATTAAAAACTGTATTATTGAAACGTGTTTTTTATTTTTTATTTGTTCATAAGGAAATTTAGAAAAATAACTTTCTTTTGACATGATGTGATTATGGTTTGGATCATTTTTGTCATTCCTACTGATTGAGTGAAAGCTGAGCATTTCCGTAGATTGTTAAGTAAAATAAACGGATTGTTACTCCAACGACGAAGCGCTACAGTTACTACTACTATTGCTAGTTGCAGATTTCTTCCATTGTTCATGTGTTGTTGAGGTCTATTACCATCCAGGCAATCCAGACAACTAGAACTAAATTGATTCTCTTCCAAATCATCTAATTCCTGTATACTATCAAAATAATCTGAATGACTAGAAAAAGAAGAGTCCTCGGCAGCAAGCCAGTAAACACACCACGTGTCTTTGAAGTCATTACTTAAGCAATTGACATTTTTTCAAGAGTTTTTCTTCTGGGAGATAAATTTAAATGTTTAAAATGTCATTGCGTTTTGCAACATTTACTGCCTTTTAAGAATTTTGCAAATACGTTTGAAGGAGTGAACCCGTCCTCGGCTTCATATGTTTAACCAAATATCGTCTTTTAAAGGTGTTTGTTTAAAATGCAATAAAAGAATTTTAAAATAATTCTGTGTCATGAACACTAACCGCGATAGATAGCCAAACATTTTTGGTGACTTATCGGTATGCCCTAATTATTTTCTTAAACATATTACAACCGACGTAGAAATTGATTCACTTTTAGGATATATGGATATGGTAGAGAAGAAAATGTCTACGCTTTCTCTGATCCATTGAAAACTAATTCCCTGCCTGGATCCTTGACATTCTCACGTTGTACTTCATATGATCGCTTGTCGCAATCGGACAGGCAATCGCCAGAAGGATCAATCTTGTCGTTGCTAGAGGCAAATGAATGCAAAGGGAGTTGTGTTGTTTTGAGAAATTTTGGAAAAATATTTCGTACAGATGCAAAAATGTTCTTGATAAATTTGTAGGCATCCGCTACGAAAAGAGAATAAGAGTTTCACTTAAAACTGGAAAACTTTTAATAAGGATGTGAATTTGTTAAGCCGAGGCGTAGTAACATAAAAAAGAAAACAAACCTTTAAAAGCAGTCTCAAATCGGCTCCCAAAAAACTATAGTTACCTATTAGGGAGGCCTTTTTCAAGTAAGTAAGAGAAACCATGTAACCAGTAAGTAGCCATGAGTAGAAATTAATTTGGGGACGATGGCGGTTTTGCTATAGAAAAAAAAAAGATAATAGTAATAATAATAATAGATTATATCAATTAAATACCAATTATGAAAAATATATTTGAATATATTTATGATGATTTGCAAAGGAAAAACTTTTAGAAATTGTATTAATTTCTTTGTCTTGTTCTGCTTATTTTTCTTATAAACGAAAGAGGTTAAATCTGGGACATGCTTGACTAAATTAAAGATAAAAGTTAAATTTGTAATGTATCAAAAAATTCGCTTAAAAGTATTAAGAATATTAAATCATAAATTTGATTTTTTGAAAAATAAAAAAGATGAGGTAAAAATTGCATTATTTATAACAAAAAAAAATTAAAATAAGAACCAAGAAAAGTACTCGGGAAAAGTAAGAATTTAAATTTTCTCCGCAATTCAATAATTTTTAGTAAAAAAAACGCATATCTTAAAGGTAAACATTCTAAGTAACAAGTAAAAGCGCTTTATTCGCTTCTGATTATACGCATTTTAAATATTCGTCACCAAACGGTTGCGATTGATGGATGGATCAATAAATCGATCAGCATCTTCTTTTATTCCTACTATCATTTGTACTATCGCACGATTTCAGATCCTTACGTGACAATATTTGCATGTAATTCATGAATTCTTTTAAAATATTTTTTCTCATTTTATATTGTTAATCTTACTAAAGGAAATTTTCAACTAAAGGTTTTAAAATCGAAAACAAACTGAACTACTAGGCAACTGTGACTTCTTGTTCGGTATCCAATAAAGAGGACATGAAGTACTGATCAAGCTGACCATGACCGTTGCTGGATGTCGAAGGCAGTAAATACGCGTGATTCCCGGATATGTTTAGATCATTTTGGATAATGCCATTGATTATGTTATCATTAGATGAATGCGCAAAATTTATACAGCTATTGTCGATAACGTAATCCATCATCATTTGGTCGTCTGAAGAATGCATGGTAAGGGCGTCGCTTGTTGTAGTTGCTGTAGCAATTTCGGTTACTTCCTCCACGTTCCGATCCATAATATTAAAAGGCAGTTGGATTAGATCATTATAATTCCCAGAAGAATTATTGTGATTTATATCATTATCATCGTTATCATTAATGATATGATTTTCATTGATAAAATTATGCTTCAGTTCTGGTATATCGATGTCATTCATTAATGATTCAGCATTCATATCACCTATTCCTTGCACATCAACATCACGCAATTGGACTATAATTATTAAAATATTTATAAAAAGTTTTAATCACCAAACTAACTTAAAAGCTAATCTTACCCGTATGATATAACTGATGATCGTTGAAATCTTTCTTAAAAGCAAAACATTTACCACATTCTTTACAAACATAAGTGTTTGCATTCACATGAGCCATCCTAACATGTTTCTCGAGATGCCATGCACTACTATAATGAGCCTCACATTCTTGGCACTGAAAAGACTTCGAATTCGTGAGATCGTGTGCACTGACGTGTCTTTGAAATTGTGTTTTCACTCTGAAACGCCGTGGACAATGCGGGCATATGTAACTGCCTTGACCTTGTTGGCGCCTTTTGCTGTTGTCCTTTAAATTATTAACTGGCAAGTCGATGCATTTACCGTTTTGATCTTTGGATTGTTGCATATGTAAGCAAAGTTGTTGTAAAGTTTCAAACTGAGCTTCGCACCGTGGACATCGTAAAAGAGAGGAAATATCTTGGTCTGAAGATTGCTTAAAATGTGTTTTGCGAATATGACGCTGCAGATACGAAAGTGAAACAAAGCCTGCAATAAGAAAGGGAGAAACTGTTCTTTTATATGAACCGATAACTTCATATACTAACCTTTATGACAAAATTCACATTTAGAAGGAATATCACCCTTATGTTGCACGTATTTATGATATTTCAAGTTATATTCGTTAGAAAAGCCTGCAAGAAGAAAAAGTTATAAGTCCGAGTCATTTTTGTAAGATTTTTTCATATTTCTACACCTTTCGCACACTCATGACATTTATATGCGAGCAAATTATCATTCGCGTGAGTTTTCTGATGAGCTTCCAAATTAGCACGGCGCAAGAAGTTACGATCGCATAAAGTACACTTTAATTGCTTTATTGGGTCATGGCTTAGTTGATGCAATCGAAAACGTGCAAGACTTGTGCATAGAAATTTCTGTTTGCAATTATCACATTCCCAATCACCCACATATAGACATTGCAATTGATGCTTAATATGTTGACCAGGTAATGGATCCACGGGCTGATGGCAAAAATTACATTCGCGCCCCTGATTAATTAAATGTTGCAAACGATAGTGATTGTCGCGCATGTTTTGGGTTCTATATGTCAGCGTGCAATCAGGGCAATTGTAGGGACGATTCGGGTCGTGTACAATGAAAAAGTGTTCTGAGAGATCTTCATCGTTGGCAAATATTATATGGCCTATGGCGCCGACGTCAGGACAATAACAATAATAGCAGGCAAAGGTTATACCAAGTAAGCGTTCATTCACTTTAGGATCATCACATTCATTATCTGAATTCCAATAATCATTACTAGAAGTCATTATTGTATTGGGTTCTGTCAAAACTTCAACCTTTTGAATAGTTACTTTATTTTTTTCAATTACTTTTTGGCTTGGTTCCTCGTTTATATTTACACAATCATTTTTGCTTTTATTGGGAATAATACTATGCTGTAATAGTGCCTCAAAATCCTCAGTGATGACTTGTCTTACTTCGGTCTTAGCAATCGTTTCTGGTTCCACACTTTTAGTTTCAGGTCCACCTTCATTTAAATAGAGAGCATTGGCGGATGGGTTGGCTGTTGTAAGTGAGCATAAATCTGCTTCAGTAGCTGCTATTAAATCCAACTCATTGGTCGAGTCCATTATATCATTTGGTAGCATCATCGACGAAGAGTCCATGAGTTGAGAAAAATTACCTTCAAATTCAGAATACTCATGCAATGGGATTTGATTTTGTCCATTTGTCAACAATTGATGAGATTCCTTATGTTCTGAATTGCTAAAAAATTGTACGCATTTTTCACTTTGTACAAGATTATCGCCAGAGTTCGCGAATCCTATATCATTGGGTTGTATCAAAGTTTGCATGAGTTTCTGCTGATCCTCCAAACATTCTTGACGAAAAGTTTCAATACTGCGAAATTTGGAAAAACAGTTTGCACACATTCTCTGTGGTAAGCCGTCACCGGGTGATATCTGCAAAAGCTCAAACATATAAAAATGGTACAAAATTTACTCATCTTTCTCACATTTAGTTCCCATGTGTTAATCTCTTGTTGAATGAATAGCAACTCTTTGGAAAATTCCTCATTAATATCGAATATACTGATGAAGTCCATTTCGGCGAGTGGAAAACAATTTACACAAATGCGACATACTTCCAGTTGTATGAATTGTTCTTGCTCCATAACTCCATTTACTCAGAGTTTATAGATGATCCGTCTATTAATATTATTAACTAAAGATTATTTTTACCACAATCTGCAGTGTTCTTATTCTTGCTATCCATATACAATTTTTGGCGTAATCAATTATAAATACATCTGTCTAATATTTTGAATCGCAGCTGGCAACACGGAATACTCAGTTATACTGATAAGTCAAAAAACCAGGGCGCTAAACGTGTAGCTGAAAGCTAGCTTTCGCTATTGTATTCAGCTGTTTAGTATAAAAAACAAACGCTACCATGTATTCTTTCACGTGAGACAATTATAAAAGAAATAAAACCATTTTTAAAAACTGAAAATAATGTGATCTTATGTAAAGTACTCTTCGAAATGTAAACTAAAAGCTTAAATTTGAGTGTTACTCTAAATATTTCGATAATAATTATAGCATACATGTACGCTTAACAAAGCCACGCAAAATTTACTGTCATATTCTGTTTATTTTTTTTGTTTAACAAGAAATAAAATCATACAACTCTGCTAAAGATTGTTTACATTGTGATAAAATGTTGGAAGGATTTTACATTAATTAGGAGAATTTAAATTACTAAAATTATTT
>KK502508.1:6328-259506 GCA_000688735.1 Glossina austeni
AAAAAAAAAAAAAAAAAAAAAAAAAAAATAAGAAAATTTCAAATTTATTTAAAGTTAAGCCTGCGTAAAACTAACTTGTTCCCCTACTATATAATATAATGTCGACATTGATTTTAATCTACTTAAATGAGTTCACGTGCGCTGAGTATTTTTGATTTTTTGCGCTAAAAATATTTTTTAAATTGTTTTTAATTAATTTTCTACAACAACGACTGTAACAATCAGCAAAAAAGAAGTTTCTTTGTGCTTGTTGAGATTCATTATGAGTAGTTCGTATCAACTAAAATTGTGAAGAGGAATAAACGAAAATTATGTAGACAACGATTGCACCCTACATCAGCGCATCATCATTATATTAAGTAAAGACAACTTATTCCACATCTTATATAAGAAAATTTACATCGCTGTGTCTCTAAATTCTGCTATGAAATCCTGCTGGAGCTCTACTTGCCTTAAGGTGTTATAAATACGGCTCTAGTCATTTCAATAAAACACTTTTTCTTCCTCTCGAAGTTATCCTCGGCGTGCTCGACATATCTTTGACAAGCGCTTGTTTCTGTCGCTTAATAAAAAAATTAATTTCCTTTTTATTCATTTATAATAAATAAATAAACACTCGCGACATTGTTAATGTTTTATAATTATATGCAAATGTAAATAAACATGACATTCTTTTAATGGCAGCAGCTTGAGAAACAAGGGCCAGTCTTCACAATGTGCGGATATATCTTGCGATGTATTAAAGTGAAGCCGCCTTTTTCTGATGTTCTTTTTATTATAGTATAGTACCCGTAAGTAACGGATAAGATGTATCCAGTTCTCAATTCTATTTGTAACGTTCATTAGCTATTGTTGAAGTTTCACTGACATAAAAATTAGGGTAGAGGGGCAGGTAGCAAAGGTATTGCAGTCATTCGAGAAAGCCTATACACATACACACAATCATAGTTGTTACTGAATTTGCTATTCGCTTGCGACAGCCATAGATTGAAAGGGCTGTTCTCTCACTAACTTGTAACTTATAGTGGATAGCAGTATAGGATTTTAGAAGAAATCGCTCGGTTTCTACAGAGGAATAAACAAAAAACCAAACGCCAATTAGGGCGACTAGAAGATCGGACAAAGTAAACAAAGGATAGAGAGGAGGAAGCAAAGAACTAACACATATAGCACGACATGTGGGGAAAGTGGAGCAAACTGAAGCTTTCAACAAATATTTATTATCAACTATGTTGGCTGTCCGTCCATTAGCCTGTTGCAGTGGTAGATCTGCTGGCACTTTAAAATTAACGAATTCTCCATTGTTGCATGTTTGCACGAGATGGTGGGTATCCGAAATTCGTTGCATGGCGACTATAACTTTTTTTGCTGTTGCTCTTTATGTTAAAACAAAGTTAACAGTAACACTTACCAGATGCTGCTCTTCTGCAATACAAATATTAAATAATAAAATAAATCATTACGTCGTCTGTGATAGGAGAGACAAGGTCGGAATATGTTAAGTGTTTTATTACATATGTAATTTTGTGAACCTCTGGGTCATATATCTGGGAATTTATTGAATTTTGTTTCAAAAAACAAAAACTTTCCTCTGTCCTATAAACATCTTCTTAAGATGCGCGGTTTTTAAATACTGCTCAATACTCATAAGTGCATTAAGAATTTTTGAAACTCATTCATTAATGTTACTCGTATGTCATTTGTAAATGGCTTTCAATTAACAAAATATGACAATTTTTTTAAAAGGCAAAAAAAGAGAAAAATTTGCGAAATATTGTAAAATGAAAGCGTGCAAAAAAAAAAAAAACGTATGTGTTACAGTTTTATAGCAAACAATTTCTTAAGTTCTTAAGTTTGAATTGTCCGCAAAAGAAAATCAAAGCGAGAACTAAATAAAAGAAATTAATGATAATTTTAAATATCTCTCTAGTTTTTCTTTATCGTTCCTGCCTGCTTTTTGAAAAGAAAAACAGGAAGCAATGATCTCTATAGACGCTTATAACGTATGTACAGATTCACAGATACAGATACAAGATACAAAGCACAGCAAAGCATATTGACAGACAGTCTGGCAGTCAAAACAAACCAGTCAAACTTTACACATTTGCAAAATAAATACAACTACAAACGAATTCGTATGGATGTGTACTCAAGCGAAAGACAACACTTTTCCCTTTTACTCCTGCAAGATATTTTGTGCGTCGATGTCGGCTTTTCTAAATTTCTTCTTCTTCTTCTTCTTCTTTTTTTCAAAAAATACAATCTTATTGAATGAATGTACGCGGACTAGCGTAGTAGAGTGTGGTGGGTGTCATAAGCAAGACGGTGTTTAGCATTTATATCTGCTTAGTTCATATAGTAGAAGTGTGTTAGTTTCGGCGATAACATGTAGATCTCTGGATCAGAACGCCACATACAAGAAAATTAGAAACCACATTAATTTTTAATCATTGCATTCCAAACCTTTGCCAACCAAAGAACGTAGTTTGAACGAGCATACGAGGCTGCTTCCCGAATATGGGGCATTTTGTTGAAAGCAAAGCAAGACATAATAAAATAAAAAAAAACTCCTCTTAGACAAAAGGAAATTGTGAAAAATTTCCATTTTATTTATGTACGGATGGCACTAAAGGCCTAAAAACGCGTGACTCCGCAGTGATGATGACACACATTTGATTGCATAGTATTTTTATTGTAACTCCAAAAAATCAAAAAAAAAACCAAATATGTGTGTGTTCGTTTCTATTATTGTTATAAATAGCGTTAATTAAATGATAATTTATCGGTGAATGCGTGCATTTTTCTTGTCTCTTTTAATAGCATAGAAATGTATAAACAACAACGAATGAAATAATTTAAAACAAATTGTTAAAAAGTCAAAAAGTTAAAAAAAGAAGTTGTTTCTCCACATGAAACACATACCAACAAATTGCATTAATTGCGTAAGGTAACCAATTAAAAGAAAATAATAGACATTGACACGATAATCAAAACGTGTAAATACGTGCAGCACAGAATGCAAAGACGCGAAAAAAACGACCTTCAGCATTATTAAGCCTGCATTAATGTTCTTCTCTTAGTCGCATTACTTCACCTCAGCATCGGCTAAAACAAATATAAAACAAGTAAGAATAGTTATCAACTTAATAATTCCAAATATTTTTATAGCGAAAGTATAGATGACCTTGATAGATATTACCTTTGAGGCTTTCTGCAGGGACTTTTTATACCCGCCACTGCACGATAGGACGATAGGATCATTTTTGTCATTTGTGTAGAACACTTACATGAAAGATTCAAGAGCCCATGCGAAGTGTATACGCGAATCCATTTAAACATGTCCATCTGTCTGTCTGGTTGCAAAATTGCAGGGGGATATTGCCTCTTCTTTTTCGCAGATTGCTAGTGAAAACGGGCCAAATCATCCGAAGAAGGCGCCTAATGTAAATTAAGATCTATTTTGTTCATCATTGACGAATTTGAGCAGATGCACAATAAAAATTTTCAAGTGTTTTTTTATAGATTAATAGAAATATCAGAATCGGTTATAGCTGAATGTGACTTTCCTCCTTATTTCGATTATTTAGCTATTGGAGGATGCTATTGGCGTGTGCGGATTAAGTATCTTCTTAAACTTCAGGAGTGATTGTTCATCAAAAACGTGTACGCGCAAGATCTTAAATTTCTCTCTTAATTCTTGAAAAGTTAAGAACTGCAGAGCGAGCGGGTATATGCCCATGATAAGCGCAGCAAATAGTTCATTCAATGTACTCATGTCATGTACTAATAGTTCTTCATTGGTATAGTGATTTGCATTAGAATAATTTGGCCTGGCGCGCCTGGTTCTTCATCGATCGATCAATCGCTTTAAAAGTATTGAAAATTGCTGCATTTATTCATAATTCCTTCCTAATGATTAGATTTTGAAATCTGCATTAGCGAAAACTAACCTCAAAAAAGACTCTCCTAAGAACTCCTAAGAAATTCGTCGCGAAAATTTAGTAACGCTTTAGAGATAAAGCTTAGACTGTAAATCATTCCTATTAGAGAAAGCATTCGTCTTTGGATTGTTCTGTGCTTTGGCGCGAAAGTGAAGTATGTTTTACAACCGAGGCTAGCCAATGAATCCAGAGTCTTATTATTGTTGATCCTACATTGCAAATGCAATTGTAAAAGTGTAGCAAATGTGCAAAAGACAAAGTTTTGTTTGATATCTGTCGGCTGTTGTCTCAATTTGTCCTGATTGTTTGGTTTCTTATGTTCACGCGCTTTTACGCAGTTTTTTTTTTTGTATTTATGTTTAGTAATTTTTTCTTTTTTTGGTCTTAAGACCCTTTTACAAAATGTCTTCTTTTCTGTCTGTTGCCTGTCATATTTGTCTGTCTAGTATTTAAATATTTTTATAAACATTAAACATATGCGATTAAAAAGATGCCTCGCTTTATATAACACACTGTGGTGCGGGGCATAGCCTCCAAAAACTCCGAAACAATTAAAATAATATTGCAAGAATGGCAGGAGTTAAAAATAAACTTTAATAAATGCATCCATTTCTGGGTGGAGATTATAAAGACGCGCAAATATTCCCAGCATTGAATGCGTGTACAAAAATTTGCTCATTTATTAACATAAAGAAGGGGAGAAGACACCACAGAAAGGGTGGAAAAATGTGCGATTCTTTCTTGCATGCAATTCTTCTATAACTTCTTCTATAATATATGCACATGCCGGCACGTACACGCAGTTAGAAGATAAAAACAATCTCATAAAAGTAGACCTTGTGGTTGCCAGTCAGTAGAGAGAGAGAAGTCCTTGAAAACTATTTGTAGTTTTTTAGGCGAACGCTTAGATTACTTTGAAATATTGCCTTTAATATATAATCGCTTATAGTGTGTCGGTCGGTCTTGGCCCCTTATCTTGTGTTTATATAAATAAACAAAAAAATATATATGTATGTCTATATGTACTTTCTGTTAACGCAACACAATTATACACAATATATATATATACATATGTATTGTCTTGGCTAAAAATCAACTAAAATTATATCACAAACAAACAAGATTCCTAAAGACATGTGCTATGCTATCTGCTTGATATCTTAGGTGGCATAGAGAATATATTTCTATATATTCTACATTAAATCCTGGTTAAGCAAACATTTGATTTTCCCATAAGCCAGCCTATCAACAAAATCGAAAAAAGTCATAAACCTCTAAATGCATGCACATACATACATACATGTATGTGCAATCGGTTCGCTTACCGTACTTACCGTGTGCTTGCCGACTTACAACCAGAATCAGATTCCTTATAATTTATGCGTTGCTTATGCGGTTTTCTTGATTTTTTTTTCAGACAACTGCGGCACGATGAGCAACAGCATGACCAGCTCAACAAATTCGTACAATATGGACGACATTTTAATAGTGACTGCCAAGCACAGCGAACGCGCTATATTGAGAGCGAACTTTTTGAAAAATCACTTCGATAAAATCACCAAACAGCGTGGACGCAAGCCCTTCAAGTAAGTTTTCAATTTTAATAAAATTTAAATGAATTTTTCAAATTTAAATAAAAAATTGTTGTTAGCTTCTTGCACATTAAAATCGAGGATGGGCCATTTAGTGAGCAGATCGCTAGTAAATACCAAAACACTGCCTTACAAATTGTAATACTCTGTCCGGCTCTATTGGCCCTATCGCACTCACTGCTTATGTCCCAACTATCGGCTATAGTACGAGTTGAAAAAGTGTTGGGCATTCTCTTAGATGTTGCTGACGAGAAAGTTAAAGAAATTCATAAAACAGGTACAAGAGTTTTGTTAAATATTTTCCGTTTAAGCTCCAGCAAAAACTGTTTTCGCCCTTTCTTAGCTCTGCCCAATTATCTACGATGGCGCCGTTGTGCTATTCGTGACAACGACCAAGCACAGATCAGTAACATATTGGGCATCGCTACCGACATCTTGGGTCGCGCCTTGTGTCAACGCCCAGTCTGCAATGAAAGTGCCGGCAGCATATCCCGTAGTGTTTCGAGTTGTTCAGATGGCTTCACTATTTTGCCAAGGAAAGTTAAAATTGGACAAAATAAAGTAGTCGCAATGCTTAACGAGCCTTTGGAGAGAGACGACATCTTGAAAATTACTGTTGAAAAGTCGGGCGAATTAATCGAGTTACGCAACTTCAAATGCCGCAATCCGTATACGGTGCAATTTGCTATACCAGGTAATTAAAAAACACAACCACTTATCTAACAGCACATGACAGCACATTTACGCCTCTTCCTCTTCCTGTGTTCCTCTATTTTTGTTCGATTTAGAGTCGTGCATGGAAATTTCTACCATGATTGAAATACGTATTGAGAAGAATGATAAGAACCTTGGCGCAAGACCTATTAAATGCGAATCACGACTGCGAGAGTTGGAACAGTTGCTCCGCGCTGAGAATTCCCCGATTGAGTTTATGTGTCATGCACTAGGCATTGGCCCGATAGAACGCGATGACTTGGATTTACATCTTTTGCAATGCTTTCAAAAGAATATGCCACCAAACTTTCATTTACTCAATGGCCCGTACGAGAAACAACATCAACATCAACAGCAACGACATCATCACTTGTTGTCGATGCGTGAAACAAGCCCCGAAGAATATCCGACTCTACTGCATTTTGCTGCTCGCTGGGGATTGACCCGTTTGTGTATGCAGCTGCTTGAATGTCCGGGTGGCGATACCGCCTGCGGAGTCCGGAATTGCTCTGGTAAGACGCCAGCCGAATTGGCCGAATCTGAGGGCCATCATAAGCTAGCTCGTAACATAATGAGCTTTTCGGAGTTCCATGAGTTAACCACCATGTACCACTACTTCAAAGGCATTACAATCAATAACGATAGCAAGAATAATCAAAATTCCGGTGGTAATAAATGTCATAATGCCAAAGTTATCATCGAAGCCTCCAAATCAAATCCCGCTTCTCCGCGAAGCAAACAACCGAAATCGCCCAGTCATCAATTGCTCGATAAGGCAACCAATGAACAGCCAACCGAGTATATGGAAATGTCGAGTGGTTCGGACCGGGAAAATACCCCCGAGACTAAGAGTAAAACTATCGAAACTCGGGCAATAACAAATCTGAATTACATCAGTGTAGAGATAGAAGATGAAAATTCGAATGACATCTGCAAGAACTTCGATTCTAATAAAACGTTTACGGGACCTGAGATAACTTCTAAAGAACTTTTGATTACCGAACCCCCTTATTACTCTTCCCAAGAGCAAAATAAAAATCATGCGGCAGAGAATATCACAGATTCACCCTATCAAACTGATAAGTTCAGTCACGAATGCTCACAACTTTTGGAAAATTGTTCAGATACTGCAGCCTCCGCCAATGATTATGTCCTGCAACCGTCTAATATTCCTGTAATGAATGCTAGCTCTGTCACAGACGGAGATGACGGTAACTATTTAACACAGCCCTCGAATATACCGGTAGAAGAGGAAGTTTTACAAAATTGCCGTCAAAATTTAACACGGGTCGGTTCATCGTCACGTTTGGTATGTCAACAGCCAACTTATGGAACTTTAAAGCGTACTGGCTCGAACGCTTCTAGCGGTGCCCGTTCGACCGTAGATGATGAATTGGCAGAAATTATGCATGATTTTAAAAACAACGTCTTATCCATACGGGAGGTTGAGGTGTTGGTAGAGAAATGGAAGCATCGGAACGATGTACAACAAAGTTTCCGTGAGAAACAGGAACAAATTGATCAGTTGCGCAAAGAATATGAGCGCATACAAGATCAAATGCGAACTCATTTAAAACGTGACACGCCTTTCGATAAATTTAAAAAACTGTTTTCCCGTCACAAATCCTCATCGAGCCTAGGACACGAAAAGAACTCTTGTGTAGACGGAATGCTGGATGAGACCAAATCCTCCATTACTACCACTTCTAGTTTCAAGTCATCGGCAAGACCTATCAGCTCATTAAGTTTACAATCGGTTTCTTCTTCAAGTTCATCGGGACGTTTAAGCACTGGCAGTAACTGCAGCGGTACCTCCTTGGGCGACTCCGGCACTCATTCAGATCATGAAGAACGTCGATTTGGATGTCGTTTAGCCTCTCCCGGTACATTAACAGATAACTACTTAGTACCACCACCACCAAGACCAATATTTACACCAAACTCTACGCCAGGCGACGAAAGGCACCAAATTGTCTTCCCCTCGCCCATGTCTTCGTGCACGCGTCTCAATTCCCCTACCAGTCCGTTGGGTAATGAACACTACCAAATGTTCCCCTCCAATATACCGGTATACAGCAGCCAGAGCACAAACACTTCCCAGAACAGTAACTATTTGAATACAATAATGGAAGCAAACCACGAACCCGACCATAATTATCAAAATCAAAGCAACGTTACCTTGCAACCGATAAAATTAAATGAAAAATCGAACATAATCTATGGGAAATTGAATAAAATCACGCCCAACTGCAGTTCTTTTAAGCCGCCTACGGCAACGCAAAAAGGCGAATCTCGAAACGGTTGCATCGAAGTACAAGCTGAGGTCTATCAGAATGTCGGCAGTAATTTAAACAAATGTTTAGAGGAGGCCGAGAAAGCTAACGGTAACGAAGCATCAAAGGAAACGGAAGATGCTCAGATTAATCCAGGAAGTGATAACCACAATTATATAAATTGTTAAGAGATTCAGATGCAAAATATTCCGAGGAGAAGAAATAAGACAAAATTTTGAAAAAACTCATAGAACGAAGAAAGGACGACGTCAATGGATGGAGGGAGTTCTTGAGGGAATGCATGAACTATGTACATACTATTCGTAAGCGTAAAATTCCGAGTCAATTTAGCTGAGTTCGTTCGTTCTTTTCTCAATCCAATCAATGCATTAGAGGACGTTCCGAATTAAGGATTTTTAGATCAACTTAAGAAAATGACGGGATTCCCTTCCACGCAATCAAGTGAAGACAACGTGACAGCCTACGGCAAGTTTCGAATTTTATGATTATGTCAATTTACTTGAGATAGTGAAATAGTGAAAAACAGAGATAGAAATAGTTTCAAGTCAAGGATAGTTTTTCTTACTTGTCTTGTTTTGATTTTTTTGTATAATTATTTTAATTGTTGTAAGTAAATGTTTTAAAACATTTAAATGAGTATAAACTAGTTAATGTTTAATTAAAAATTAACAATTGCTTGAAAAAGATACGAGTAAAAGTTAAGACCTGAAAAAATGTAATAAACACACCTTTTAAATATATATGAAGACTGCGCATAAGAGGAAAGTATAACAACATATAAGCACTCTTCTCAACACTACTGTGTAATTAAATTTATTATTAAAAAATTAACCATTATATGAAGGGTATATATTTTCTACGGCACAACCAAATATATTCAAGCATATCATATTTTTATTTACTTGCAGCAT
This sequence comes from Glossina austeni, assembly GCA_000688735.1. Classification (NCBI taxonomy): domain Eukaryota; kingdom Metazoa; phylum Arthropoda; class Insecta; order Diptera; family Glossinidae; genus Glossina; species Glossina austeni. Next base: position 15,781 of record KK502508.1, read on the forward strand.
AAGGAGTAAATAAAACTAGCTTTACATACATATAAGCATTTATTGCATTTACAGTTTGCTGTTAACTTCAAATTTTTTCCAATTACTTGTTGTCCAATTTTATGCTTACCTTCCAAAAAAAAGTGTTCACAAAATGAACTGTCATTTTTTGACTTTGACTTAAGCGCGTTTAAAATGTCGACATAACTTTTAATATAAAATGAACAATGCGGGGACAGACAGCAAAACGGCACAATGTCCAACACGCAGTGTCAACGTAGTTAAGCAATTGTTGCAATTTAAATGTAGTGGGCTGGTAGTCCTATCACCCGGTCTAATGGGAGGATGTGGTCTGTGGCTTGGCTAGCTGAAGTTTTTGTTTAGAAGAAGCCTTTGTTCCGAGGAAATTTGCGAAGTCACGACTTCTCGTTAGTCTCTAAATAAAACCAGCTTTTCAAATCATACGGACACAACCAACCAAAACATTTCGTTTCTAATCAAGTAAACAAGTAAAAAATCAGTTCACTCACGACCATTCATAAGCTCTACGCAGCGAAACGAATAAACCATCGATTTTGTACAATATTGTTAGTTTGTATTATAATCATTTAAAATTATTTCCAAGTTAAATTTAAATCAACGTCAGTTAAATTTTATTAAAAAAAATAACTTAAGTTTGTTTTAATATTTCTTTCCTACGATAGTTTAAAAAAAAAAAAAAAACAACAGGTGTGCTCTCCTGTAATGCCTTAAATATGAGTTTTTTCCTTTTAATATTTTTACCCAAATAAAAATAACTAAAAAAACCAAATTAGACCAAAGTTTTGTAAAGTGCTACGATCACAGTTCTGGAGGAAAATATAAATATAGATTTTTGTTAAGGGTTTGTTTCATTCCCAAGTGCAATGACATAAGGGCTGAAAAGTCTTAACACTTATTTCGTTGCAAAAATACTGCCTACCTTAAGCAAATTTTATTATTCCATCTTGTTTTGAAAAAGTTACTTCGACCACTCTATTCCGATTAGTTTTGAATAGCTCTGACATAAGGACTGAAAATTTATTTCGTTGCAAAAATACTCCCTACCTTAAGCAAATTTTATTATTCCATGTTGTTTTGAAAAAGTTGCTTCGACGACTCTATTCTGATTAGCTTTGAATAGGTCTGACATAAGGACTGAAAAGTTATTTCGTTGCAAAAATACTCCCTACCTTAAGCAATTTTATTATTCCATGTTGTTTTGAAAAAGTTACTTCAACGACTCTATTCCGATTAGTTTTGAATAGGTCGAGAAGTGCAGGGAAAACAAACCTAATCTAATGAATCCTTACCAGGCAAAAGCAAGTGCCAGCGAACGAGTACAAATGCAACCAACTTCTTGCGCCCTCAAAACATCGCATTGAATGATAATCCGCAATAATTTTCTATCTACCGAATCCTTTATATGGGCTCATGTAGGGAACGAATGGTATAAAGACGCGTTTCGAGTGAGTGAAGGCAGATCCCATATTTAAAAGCCCTGTTCTGGAGATGTCTGATTAGTTGCGAAAAAATAGTGCCGCGAAACTAATCATCTGATCAAACAATCCATTTTCAACGACCATATTTCAAAGGACAACAAAATACATTCCACAGCTAAGCTGTTGAGTAGTTGGTTACGTTTCATTTTAGAAAGAAACATTGCGTCTTTTAATGTCTAAGGAACTCGGACCTAGTGAATGGGTTGATTATTGGTGCTATTTGAAAGAGCCTGTGTACCTATCGGCCTGTCCATCGCCTCTATCACACTTGGAATTTTCGAAATCACAACAATTTACAAGCGCACTTCTGCCTCAACTTTTCATCACTTGGCTGAATGGTACTCACTTGCAGGCATGATCTTAATACCACGAAATGAAAAACACAGGCAGAAATGTGGAAACAATCGTCATTTCATTCATTGTTTCTAAAAACTGAACTGGAATTTCGTGTACATCTTAACAAAGCGAATGCTTTATAATTAATCGGACACGCACTTAATATATTTGCCCTGAGGTGAGGTGAATTCGACGTCTTTTTTACTTATATTCTTACGATTTGTTTAACATAGTGCCGGTAAAGCTTTAAATCACATGAGAACTTTTTTGTCCTTTCGCTACGATGGCAGTGTAAACAATACTCTTCCTTTCAATACTACTTTGCACTAATTTTTTACAATTTTATTTCTTTTATCCCGAAATAAAAAAAGAAAGAAAGACGTGTTCATGAACACGTTTTTTCAGTTTTCCCACATTGCATGGAAATGACTTTGCAACGGAAATATTTGCACTCCCATTGGGTTTCCGGTCTTACCGTGATATATACAAACATCAGCTGTGTCTCTTCAAACCAAACCAAAAAAAAAAAAAAGAAAAAGAGAGACGCATCGCTTATACATACAAGATTCGAAAAAGCTTTTACGCGTAAACGTCAGAGCAGAGGAGAGAGAAAAACAATTTCATTCGCACAGGGCAACTCAAAACGTATTTTAATAATAAAAATATATAATAATTAACGATTAGTTGAAATTTTCCGAAAGTATAATATTCAGAGACGCAAGGAGCCCCCGCGATTCCAGTGAGCAATTGTTTGGTAAGAAAAAGTCTTTATGCCATATAAAGTTGGTAAAGTTTTTATTAGGGATAAAATAGAAGAGGAAGAAACGTGATTGATGATCACATATGAGGAACTTGATCTTGATTTATGAATATAAAATTAGATTAGTCCGAGATGGCAGCATGTAACGATTTCAAAAATCGCGCAAATTCTCAGCCTTTCACCCCATCATTCTTCTTAGCAGATATGTAAAAATTCCGAAATTCTTTTATAGCAATTTAAAGCACCCAGTGCTTTGGTAAGCAGAAGCGAAGCACTCTTCTACTTTCTCCTGCTTTGTCTCTCCGTCCGTATACACAACATTTTGTAGAAAAGTTGAATTACATGATATTTCTCGTTATCAATCAAAATTAGTAGCCTTTACGTAAGAATCGTTTATATATGATTTTAATTTGAAAAACTATTTTCTTTCACAAAAATTTTCATTTTCATGTTTATCTCTATCGCTCTTTCTCTCTCTCTCTCTCTCTCTCTTTCGTTTTTTTTTTTTGCTTTTTCTTTTCCTTTTTATCGTTATCTTTGTTCAACCCTTTCGTCCATCACTATATGCGGTTTTTCGCAAGTTTGTAAGCGCAATACAAAGCCCATTGAGAATTCATAGAATAAAAGGAAAAATCGCATATAGTATAGTCAATGAGAAAGCTTTCTGTTTTAATATTTTTTTTTTTTTTTTTTTTTGTGCATGTAGGAAAGCTTATAAGCCGAAAACGAAGCGAACAAGTGTGTAGACAGGATATTTTAGTCTTGGAAGTGAATTTTACGTTAGAATGACACGAATCGGAGAATATTTCTCAGAAAGAAAACTTTATATAAAATACAATTAATTATAAATTTCTTCAAAAATGTGCTGTTCATTTATAAAGAAAGCTAAATAGATTAAATCGGGATTCGCAAATTCAAACTGAAAAATCGTTTTGGACGTAGAGTACTTTATGAAAATCTTTTAAGTTACCTCCGCACACACACACACACACACTCGAAGGCAGGCAAAGGCAGTTTTAGAGGAAATACTACTAAAATACTACAATAATAAATGCATACTGACTTACTTACATACACACATTTAAAAATACGTTGATATATAAGAAGCAAAGCATCTGACAGCAAGCAGTCGGCAGCAGCAACCAACAGCAGCTCTCGCATTTTGTAAACGGCGTCGTATGTTTTACGTCGAGTGTTTTTCGGCCACGTCTAAAAAGATTTTTTTTCTTCTACGTCGCAGATTATCTTTAGCCTTGCTTAAGTTCGTGTACATTGATTGTCTGCACTTTTCTCTGTTCAAACACTTTCTCATAAAAATGCAAAGAACAAATAGAATTTAAACAATTTACCATTTTGTTGCAAAGCGAGTACTAAAAAAAAGGACAAGTATTAAAATTAAAATTAGGCCTCGGATCGCGCAGGCTACATACAAGCCTTTTTCACATCACAGCAAACCTCTTAATTAATTGATGAATATTTAAAAGTTATCTTCGGTTCGGTACGTGTAAAGTGAAAATACAAAACTTTTATAACGGAAGATATCCAATTATAATAATTTCAGTTTACAACAACATTCAAAGCTTGCTACTCATGTAACAAGCAGTTGTGAAACATGTAAATTTATTTACCGGAGAGAGAGTCTTCTACACAAGCAGTTAGTAACAATAAGCCACCGCTTTTTGATTATATTTATATACATACATACGTACATTTTCTCAGGTAAGTTTCAGGTAACATTGAATGCTGTCTACTATTTTATTCTAATTTTCTTGCCGCACCACGAAAACTCATAAATTCAAAGGATAGCAAAAGAATATGCACAAAAACTCTCAAGTGACTTAACCCTTATGCCATTTCCTAAGGAAACCTTATTTCAAATTGCACACAGAAGAGAATGCAGCAGCAGCTCGTGATCGTTACACTTGCAACAAATTTCCTACAACACTATGATATCTTGTTCAACTTGTTATCACATCATATCCTATAATTTCTGACTAATGGACGTCGTCTCGTTTCACAATCCATGTGCGAGAAGCTAAAAGTCGTCTGATGTGGTAAAGACTGCAAACTTTCAGTTCAAAAACTATCATGATGGGGTTGACTTTCCATTCGCGAAATTTCAAAGGTAGCGAGCGTACTTTGAAACTCCTTGAAGCCCTGCCTGGATGATCGCTTAACGGAATTCTTAGTTCAATGGTATTAGATTGTCATGCCGCTGTCATGCTTTGTTAGTGAAATCAAAAGAACGAATTGCGAATAAGTTGCGTATGTTTTGAGTCATTGAGAAACTATGATTGGTTTGAGTTTCTGAAAATGATCTGGAGAAGATCTGGCTCTTTCTCGACAAGTTTCTTTATGAAACTCATTTGCACCGAGAGAACCCGAGTTTTGTTGTTTGTTGTAAAAAGAGAAAAATAGTCAATGAAAATAATTTCGAATAGGCTCCGAAATTGCATCGGCCCTTACACGTTACCTTACATATCTTAAATGCCTGATGTTACTTTTCTTAGAAAATATCGGACAAACAAGTCATAATAGCATAACCTATAACCAATAACCTTGGAAAGGAAGAAAACCGGTTCATCTAATGTTCGAGTTGTTCATCAGTGTAATGACGATGGATTTAATATTCCATCGGTATTATGTCTGTAAAGGGTTCTCACAAAATGCAAACATAAAAAATATTTTACAAATTTATACAACTTTTACCACTACAGAGAAGCACATTTATTTTATTAACTGAAACGTTCACGATGAAAGAGTAATCGTTAAAGATAAGACTGCAATGTCTCTCAGTTTTTTTTTAGCGCTTTTCCATTGTGCTTCACTGAGTTTACGATGCACGCTTTTAGTCTTTACAAATATTACCGTATATATGGCACAGTTCTTTATAGCCCTATAGCTCTTTGCCATTTTTATTTACTATAAAAATCGAGCGAAAGATATTAAGAGAGAAAAAACCAACATAAACTTCGCATTTGGATCTTTGGATATCATTTAGGATTAAACACATGTTCTTGTGGTAATAAAAATCAGTTGAGGGTCAGGGTGAGAAATCAGTTTTCAATAATAATTAATTTCGTGGCACACTAAACTGGAGTCATTTGGAATAAGCAAATGATGGCAAAAATCCGCTCCCATATTTCAATACACTCCCGCGTGTGTCTTTGCAATTCCAAAAATTTATTTAATGTAATGTAAAAAAAGTTTCTTGATGTTTCTTTATGTTTGGTAAGCGAGTAAATGCGTGAAAACAGTGGAAAGAAACAAATCGATAAAAAGCATGACATCTGTATGCTTAAGAAATATTTAAATCTTCCGGTTCAAAAACTCGATCCTGAAGCTGCGTGTTAAAGTGCATTTTTAAGTACAACAGTATACATGAGTGGCTCTGCTTTTCTAGCAATGTAAACAAAGCGCGTACAGCGTAGAACAAAAGGAATAAAGTAACCAAGAAAGCTTAATGGCTGCAGTTGACATAACGTTAGTTGGCTGGCATTATAAGACATTTAAGGCGTATGTTAGAAATGTAAATTAAAATAAAAAAAAAAAACGCGTACAAACATACAACGTGTACAAGACATATACACATAAGTATATATCCACGTTTGTCATTGAATTTGTTGGTTAAAAAAAGTATGCAAAACGAATTTTCATGTGCGCGAGCTCTGAATCGCTAAAAAATTTTGAAATGAAACCAGAGAAAAGGTCTTCACACGCTTACGTTGAGCCAAAGAGTGGTAAGAGGTCGCAAAAACTCGAAGTATGTAACGAAGCTGGGATTAAGTGGTTGTTTGTTTCTACTTTGATGAACAGCACATAAAGTCTCACTGAGATAGCGATGAATCTCTCTCCTTCGGTATATTCTTAAAAGGCCTGTGTTTTTAAACGCAAAAAACCAAACAATATTTAACATCCGCAAAGCATCGTTCAGTACGAATTTCCTCTTTGCTGCAATCCAAGTCCCTTCGATTATCAAAAAAGAAAAATTGAAGTAAGAAAATTATATTCGATCATGATCGAATCTTTTACACCCACCATCACTGTCATCCTTCAAAAAAACAAACTAAAGAGAAGGAAGAAACTAAATTTTCATACTCTATAATACACGGGGGACGTGGCCGATCTTTTCTATTTTCAGAATAAAAGTGGAAAGTTTTAATGTGTAAGCGTTGCACTTTGTGGGTAACAAGGAAAAAACATTGATAGCAAAGATTGTTGCATAGGAATGTGGGCGTTGGGGGTGTGTCCTTTGAAAAGTTTAGGTCACTTCCAAATTCTTTTGCAAATTTTTAGGCGCTATCTTAATTTTCGGTAATGACAGAATAGGACAGAACAGATAGATGGACGGACACAGAATGAATCGCAACAAACTTTTTATGTTTCTGTCAAAATTGAAGTCGCTAGATTCAACTTTGCGGCCAGGAGAATTCTTACACCAACAGATAGAGGGACATACTTAAATCGATTCAGAATTTGACGCTAAATAAAAATAAAAGAAAAAGTGGTCCGATTTACACCATTTTTAATAGCATTGGTCCTTGGGACGAAACATGTCGGCGTATCAAATTTCATCAAAATATCTCAAAAATTACGACCCGTAAGATGAACACAAAAAAGAAAGGACAGACGGACAGACGGACAGGCGAACGAACAAGCCTAGATCGATTTGGAGCCACATCTTGTTCGTCTGTCCTTCTCGTCTTCTTCAAGATGTGACTCTGAATAGTTCGGTGTAATAAAAAGTGGATCTATCTCAAGTCTTTCTGTATGGTTGCCTACAATCGCGCAAGCTTAATAGACAGCCTTCCACCATAAGCGGTTGAGTGTGAAAAAAAAAGGAACATTGTAATAAGACTTTGTGTTTATTCGAATGTTGATGGCAGTGTGCGCAAACTCTCCGTCCATGTCTACACACACAGATGCTCTTCAAAAATTTCATAAGGCTAATAAGTCCTCGGTATAGGTCTGTAAAAGAATATTGGTGTCTGCCTGAGGGCTTAAAAGGATTTTGAAAAGAAGGCAGAAAATTTCTGTTCCACTTATTTTTCTCCACTACCGTATTAAATCTCTTATGCAGTGGCCTCTTTATGATGTCACGATAGTGCCCACAGTGCTATAGTACATCACTTTATTGAAATATGGACAAGTATTTTGTTGCCAAGTAACTGCTCTATACACAATGTAATTTTTAATTACCACTTGTGCTACTATTAACGTCGTACATCCGTGAGTAGTAAAAAATCCGTAAGTGTACACACGACAATAGCAGCACTTGTTTTCTTTTCGTCTTTACGTACGACGACACTTATTTCAATATTTCATTTTGCCACGTTTTATCAATTATCATAGCAAACATGGAGAATATGTAACAATTGTGAGTCCAATGTGAATTTAGTAGAGGTAAGGAAAAGCTTGTTGCTTTAGTTTACGTCCGATTAAAATAATTATTAATTTCCGTCTGAACTTCGGGGAAGTTACGCTAATTATTTGAATCAAATTTCAACCTAAGCCAGGATAAACTGCGTATAGTTTCTCTTTTCATTGCTATGAGGCGTAAACTTTTCAAAGAAAAGCTTATTTATCTAATCCAGTTATAGCTGTCTTACGATAACACTTTTAACAGGAGACTAATAGTAACTTTGCCTTAAGTCGCCTTAGAATAAAGTTGCCTTCAGCCCACATCCTGTAATGTGCATGTGAGAACAAAATTCTGTTATGCATCATAGTTTGTCTGTCTTGTCTTCTCTCTACGTATCCCTGCAAGCAAGTATTGATATTCTTAAGGTAGTAAAAGTTCGGATGAAGTTCTCAAATTTAGAAATTTACGCGGTGAGTGAAGATATTATTTAAAGTAAATTCTTTATAAATCTTTTTGAATGCCTCGTCTGTCTGATGTCTTCTTATCAGCATCAATCATATATTTTGATGAAAAGCTCTGCATTTTTGACAACTTAGTTGTCACAACTGCTTTATAAAACGAGTGAGACTACTTACTAATGATACTTATAACCCCCTTTTGTCAACATCCTGAAGATAGCTTCAAAGGTTCCATAAAGTGTACTTTACTTACTCAGTAGTAATCGAAGTGGAATCGATTGGGGCATATCTGCCACTCTACCTGTCCACCTATGCGTGACAAACACTCTTCTATTTTCAAGAATTTAAATACCACAAGACAACGGAATAGGTTAAAAGATACGCCCAGTACCACATAAGCTGTGAGAAATCTTTGTTTTCGAAAGCCAAAAAAACTCGATTTATTACTAGTTTCTTGTAATTTACAAGAAATGTAAGGACAAGGATTTTCAAGCACCTTCTAGGGTGATTCTACAGCAATAGCAACGGATTGTCAGTTTTTAATTTTCTTCTTTTTTTTTTTTAAGATAAATGCGTTGGGTATAAGAGATTCGGTCGCAGCCAAAGATGATTTTCTTAGCTGGTTTTCCTTTCTCTGCATGTTTTTAAACATCATTACATGCAGTGTATTATGGTTTTGTGGTTAAAACACAGAAAAAAGATTGTGTCAAGTGACACTATTAAAGCTTTTGTGCCGCTTGGCCAAGTGCCTGCGTATCTACGTAGTGTTCGTTTTTTGCTTACATTTGCATATATATAAATATTTTACTTAAATTTCGCCTAATTACCGCCACGGTAATAACACGTTTTATTTTAAATTTTCTTCCTTCCATCCTTGTTGTAGAGACAAAGCGTTATGCAATTTAAAAATAGCTCGCAAAATTATTGAAGCGAATTCACTAACATTTTTTCATACCAGCAGTTGACATTTAGTATCACAAGACTTTTATAGACTTTTAAATTTGTTGAAAAAAGCAGTGTGTTATAAACACACACACGCGTTATAAATCATTTCTGGCACCTACTTGTACCAAACAAAAAATAAATTGCATTCGATTTGAAGCGAATGTTTCATTACCCACCACTAGCTCTTGTGCGTTAGTTGACCGCAAGCGAAGGCAACGATCTGCCCACTGCATATATGTCCTCTGTTCATGATATCCCGGAAATGGCTTCAGACAGATTTGTAGCATTCATCTCTAAGCCTTCTTCATTTATCTCACTTTACGCATATGATGATACGATATGACCACAGATGACTAAATCGTTTCTCTCACTGCACATCATATCAAAAATTTATGGGATCTTCGATACACGTCGTACATGCGGCGCTGGGCGCAAATGGCCAAAACTATGATGTAATGAAAACATCAGTAAATAGAAATAAGTGAGTAAAAATCTTAAAGGATATAAGAATTGGTCTTAGTTCGTGTTTTATGTCTATGAGAAATATTTTTTCTAAAAAATTAACGTTACAGTCGAGGCGATAAAGTTCGTCGCTTAGCATACGCTACTGCACTGGAACGTCGTAATTGGACTTTTTTTTAACGATTTCTTTTTATACGGTTGACAACAATAGACGAATCTTGTAGAAGACAAGAAAGACCCTACTTGCCATCTGGAGAATGATCATTGTGAGCTAATGCAGGACGAAGAACGCAGAAGAAAATAAACGATGTCTGAGGAAAAAAACTTTAAGAATTTTGAAATTATTATGCATTACGATGCTAGTGAGCGCACAAATATTACATCGAATTTTTGGTCAAGCACGGCCTTATCGCGAATAGTTTTCCTATTTTTTCCACCGCTTACGGATGGCATGTGTTCCAATATCTAAAACGATTTGTGAAACCTTAGACACTTCATGGTTAAATCGAATCTTAGTCTTAAGCCGCTCTAAATAGTTTATGCAATAAAAATCTAATGATTTTCCTAAACGTTGGACATTGCCAATTTGTATATGTGTGCGTGTGCGTGTGCGTGTGCGCGTGCATGGGATCAATAAATAGTTTGTTCTCAATGCAGTAAAATCAACTCAACTTCAATTTATTAAAATTAATTTATAATAGTAAAAAAAAATTAATTTATAATAAATTAAAGTAAAAGTAAAGTAAATAGTAAAGTATTAAAAATATTTAAATTTCTTCTTTTGTGGAATGTTGAGCAATGAAAAAGGAAACACTGAATAAATCACTTTTGCTTAAGACGCAAAAAAAAAAACTCATTTTCAAATTAAACTAAACGAATGGCCAGCCAGCTTGAAATAGTACGTTAGTAAAGGGTTTTGCTAAAAAAGGAAAAAAAATTAACGCGAAGGTTTATTTCGTAACTAATATTTCTTTGTTGTTGAACCAACCGGTTTATTACGAATGCAGTTTGATTTCAAAAGGAAAAAAGTAAAAAGAGAAAAAAGGACATTTATATATATGTATATATATATATATATGTATATATATGTATAACCACCACATATACATAGAATACAAAAAATGAAAATCGAGTTTGATTTATTACGAATGGATGTGCACTCAGCGGTAGCACCCTATGGAGAGGAGTTCATCTAGGGAAACCGTTTCGCAACAGCTTAACTACGTTCGATGTTCTAATCCTGAACCTCGCCCGTATGGCGGCGATTGTAGCACTTCACTGGCTGGCATCTCACCGTACGCGTGTCTCTGGGAAACGACACAAAATGACCAAACAAACAAAATGGCCAAAGTAGTTCACACTTCACAGCCCGCCAGGTGGTGAATACAAAGGCAAAAAAGCAACAACAATGAGGCGTTGTTTCACTAAAGCTGACATTTTTAACTATTTGTGGTCAAAGTATTTGTATTTGAATTGTGTTTTTTCTCTATCGACCCACGAACGAATGCGTGAATGCGTACTAACTTTTTCAGTTCTTTTGGAACAAATCGATTCCATTAAGCGCGCAAGTGTCGTTTATTGGTCTCAATTTTCCAGAAAATTTAACGGGCTCTGTTTGTTCCTCAACTAGTCGTCAGTCAGTTAGTAGAGAAAAAATTGCGCTGGCAGCTGGAACACCGCATGGCACCTATATTTTTAGATGTGTTTAGTCGAGTGGAATATTGCCTTGCGGAATTTCTATGTCGTGTCCACTGACATACTTGAAAGTAAACGAAATCTGTAGGACTTTCGTTTGCTTGCTTGACGCGTTAGGGATCCAAGATTCTACTAAGAACCAATAAAGATTTTTTTATTTGCTTTTTGCCGTTTTTGTCCTTTCAACTTTTGTAAATAACATGTTGTCCATGATTTATTCCATTCCAACAACAAAGCTTGCAATTGTTTTGCCCGTTGAAGAGATTTAAATACGGATATAAATAGCATTTTTTTTCTTTTATTGGTTTACCTTTCTTTTATTTTCTTTCTATCATTCATTGCTATTGAAGTGTAAACTATTGAATTATACGGGACAAGACGACATTAATTGCATGCATTTAGGTGAAAAGGAAACAGACCAGCAATGTCAGATATATTTTATACATGAAAATTTAAAAGCAAGTTAACAAGAAAATGGAGCCAATATTTTACGTTTCGTCCTGCAGTATATTTACAATTTCCATAAGTAAAGACACAAAAAAATTTACATAACACGCTCTCGAGCATTTTCCTTTAAAAGGTCATATGGGCTTTTGTTATCATTTTTAAACATATTGCAAAGTATTGCGAATGTGGCGTAACATTCATTCATAGGCCAGGTAAACGACTGTCAGCAAAATCAGAAAGCCGTGTATTTAACAAATGCACCCACAATTCGTAGCAAATGTTACATCAAAATTTCATGCCTCTCAGGAACATTACGAATAAATTTGTGTAGTACCACAAAGATTCTGCCTTTGTCGTCGATCTTAAGAAATAACACTCGGTTTCTTTAGAACATCATGGCCTCTTCACTTGCTGTAGCTGTTAAAACCTCCCACGTAACAAGTGACGTCCATGCAATAGTCCTGGTGTGGAGAACTCGGAAAATATTAGTTCCAAGTGTGTTCCTGATCCTTTAAATGACAACAAATGTGTTTGATGCCATACGATACTTACATCTGCCATTATCGGAGCGACCGCTGCTTGTTTACTGTTTCGATAGCATTTGCATCTTGTCCGTACGTTCGCATCGTCTATCACCCCTTTTGCAGAGTGAGCGTCGCTTCTTCCGCATGATGTTTTTGATGCGCGACATTGTTCCATGGGCCTTACTTTCCGGCTGTAAAATCCTATAATATTTGACATCATGCTGAGATTGCATCAGAGATCAAAGGATTTGCATCAGCAGATATCGGAGATTTTCTCCCAAGCGTCTTGCAATGCCCTGCTTATGCGTTCGTTATTTTCCTTCTGCTAGAATGCCGGTAATAGTACATTGGCCGACCTTTGCGGACAACGCGTCTTTGTTGTTTAGAATCCAATTAACAAGTATAAGGAGACAGAGACGGGCAAAGTTATAAGAAAATGGGGCGGAGGAGACAGCGAAGAGAACACAAACACATTCTTTGATCTTCTGGACGCTTTCAAGATCACCAAAATGCATTCAGAGGGATCTTCATATGGCTTTAGCTCTCCCATGATTATTGATGCTCAGAATTTGTAACGACATGGCTTTCCTTAAAATGATATTCGCTATCTCTTGCCTCGTTCTTGATACCATTACAATGTGTTTAAAAAAAAATAGTTGAATTTGACGGGATAGATAACCAAATCTATTGCCCAAACCAAATGCGGACGTTTTATTTTATTTTTCTTTTTCTTGTAAATATGGTTGTCGCTCCACTCACAATCGTACTTAGAAAATTTCTTCTTATTAAATTTATGTCATCCAAAATGAAATTGTGCTCGCAGAGAGACAGAGAGAGAAAGAGATGCAGAAGGAGAGGGAACTATGTCCTTTGCTTGCTATGAATGCATGGGATTCTTATCTCAGCTTCGAAGATATAAATCAATTATTAAAAAAATGCATCAAATGTCGGTTGTATTCCAGGACGCCATCTCATAAAATACTAAACTTATATAAAATGTGTACATGGTGAGCGCACTTACCCACACGAACAGAGCCGACTATCAGCGTAGTTTAACACTAGAACCACCAATGGTTTGCATATTATTATTTGTACCATCATAGGTCACTTTAACCCATAATCCCTCTCTCTCTCTCTCGCTCTCTCTCTCTCGTTTCTCATTCCATGATCGATTAAGAACTTCAGGTTAAAAAGTATTTACAAGTGGACAGAGAAAATGCTAACGTATGTTAGAAAAAATGGAACAGAAAGTGCAATTAAAAGTCCATCGGTTGATCGGAAGCCTTTTTGAAGTGAAAGTTACAAAGAGAAAATTGTAGAAAAAATGTCGGTATTTTTCCGAGCTTGCTTGACTTAATCAAGACCAAGGTGTTCTTGTGCCAAATTTCAGGTTCCTCGCTTCATTTTTGTGACTGTAGCGACATCACAAACGTTATGGGCCAAAGTCACCCACCGGTATATCGAAGATTAGACCAAATAGGAAAAAATCGAATCATAGATTTATAGTTCTTTTCATACAAGTAAAAATTATCCAAAAATGGTAGGGCTTTACATGTCTCATAATCATTTGTTTCAAGCCCAAAGGTTCAAAGAGGTCATATTGACCCATGCGGTAGTTGTGGCGTTAAATACAAGTTTATGGAATGACAAAAGTTACTGTGTTTCGCAAGACTTTGAAAGTTTTATGTAATTTTTATATTGAGTGCATAGATAACTGAATGTGCAACATTAGCTAAACAAAATTATTATTATGTGACTATTTTGCAATTTCATTATTTGTCAGCCTGCCAAGAAAAAGCATGTTCTTAAACTATTTTTTCAATATTTTCTTCTTCTTTCTTCTTTTAATTTCCTTTTTAGAAAAGTGCGTTTTTGCTTTAAAATTTTTTTGTCATACGTATGCTATGCAGTTAAATGCCGAGAATTAAATCTAAAGTGAACGTTGCTAGTTACAGTAACTGGTAATAATAAAACATATACGTGTAAAGTGAGACCTAACTATATCAATACCAATTACATTGTTATTAAATTGTACACGTAGCTGAAAATACTTTCCGCTGCCAGCAAAAAAGATTTGCCTATAGCAACTATATATATATTGATTTGTCAGTCAGTACGGTTGAAGGACCAATATGCTTAGAAAATTAAACCAAGGCTAACTTAGCTTCTTTAGGATTCCATTTTATTGCATTCGCCCAAATTTGATAGATTTTGAAGCTTTAACGTAATATAATGTAATAAGCGAATTGACCGTTTAGGACGGTTGTTCAAAATGTCTGTGATTTTATCTCGATAGGATAGGAATGTAAAATTACATTATTCATGTTGTAATTGATTTCTATGTCCTTTTATCTCCATACGTAGAGAATCATTGCCTCTCAATAACCGCAAGGTACTCGCTGTTTACCAACAGTCGACGTCAAAAGGTAAATGTTTTCATGTTCTTATACGAATGAGTTACGTTGTGTATGAATTGCTTGACTGATAAAATCAGTTTTCAATTATTTTTGCCACAAATTATCAATCAACTATCAATTATTGCTATGCAATTCAAGTGAAAATTCATAAAAAAAAAATCAAAAGAATCGGTCGATAGTTCGGTTTCATCAGAAAGTTGAACAATTTGCTAAATGATTGCTACGTTAACTGGATATTGAATTTTTTAAATGTTGAACATATGGCTGTGATAACATTAACTGCCCACTATTTTAAACAAAAATAATGCATCCAATATTAATTTGTTTGTACATGTATTAAATGAACATGGACTTAATTAGCTCAGTCTTGTCAAAGTCTGACAAACGAGGTAGCAAATTTAAAATATCGTTAGATCTTTAGGGAGTGTGAAGATGCGTAACCAAACTAACAATATTGTTTGACACTGTTATATATCTGTACATATGCACACGTGCTTATTAGACTGCTCCAAGAAAGGAATGAAAAAATCCTTCTACTTCCATCACAATCACTTTAAATTGATTGAAGTGGAAATAAGCCAGATGATTATATAAGCAATGCATAACGCCTACTGATTCGATGCCGAAGTAGTTTAAAAAGTCTGAAGTTTTTTACAGAACGAAACATTGACACGTTGTCTAATACATCGTTGACTAGGTAGATAAAAATAAAACGTTTAACATACTGTTTCTGTTCTACCGCCTTTCCGCACTACGCTTCTAAAAAGTAAAATTTCCAATAACCTCGTACTCTTCAAGCAATTCTATAACTTCTAATACGATATGTACGTTTTTTCTGTCATTTTATTTGCGACACAGGAGTGCGAATAATTTCTACGAACAAATTTTACCTGATTTTCAGACTAGTGATCAATTTTTAACTACGGCAAGTTGTCTGTAGAAATTAAGTAAAAACATTTGCTGAATTCCATAGGTATTCATTATATAATTTATACCTTTCAACATGGACAGTTCACACAGTGAAGGCCATAAGCAAGAACCAGTTTGGAACTTTCATCAACTCTATCATCAATCTCTAAAGTAAAATTTAAACGGTTTATTATTGAAATATTTCGGATTCTTCCATGACAATCTGTCTATGAAAACTAAATTAGAGCATTTATAGAACACAGAAAATGTGCAGACGGGCGTTATGAAATTGAGGCATTATTTACCTGGGATTTACATGGGAACTCCACACAATGGTGGCGATACGCGCGAACCGCTTTAGAGCTTTCATCAACCTCTAAAGACGCGTTCCGCTCTAAAATGAATACTTTACAACTGTCATCAACCTGCAAAGTATCCATTCGCAAGCCCGATTTGAAATTTGAGATAGATTCATTTCTTGGAATTAATGATAAAAATTTTGTAATAAAAATCTCTTAGCAAAAGGTCACTTACCCATTTTCCAACCGAATTCTATATTATCTTCTAATTATATTTGGTACAAGGCTTATGGTACCAATTCTTTTATTTTTACTATTTCACGATTTATTTGTTTTTATTCTTCTACATTTATTGAAAAACTGAATTGAAATCAATTCAAATCAATTGAGACCAAATAAGTTTTTTAATCACACATTTTTCATTTTGCACAACCTAGAAAATCTAACAAACACCACAAGAAAAGTGTATCCAAGCGCGCACAATCGGCATTGATTTGGAGAGACAAATAATCTTTGGTGTAGTAAAAAAATTAACGCAAATCCAATTCCAAGATTATTTCACAACGACACGGGAGTTTATTAATATTAGAAAGTTTTCGTAATGCAAACTTCAGATTAAAGAACGAACCGACGATAATGCAAGCGTTATAATGAAATTTCTTTCAACTTTCACACTTTTTACAACTGTTCACTGAAAAAGATTTCACAAATTTACAAAAATCCTGATTTTTGCGCAAAACTCAACAAGTTACCGGCGAGCAGAAGCAAACTTTATCAAGCAATAATAAATTAAACAATGCTGCCAAACTATATCATAACAATTAATCGAATTAGCGATTTCCGCTTTTTTTTCGCAGAAGGGCATCTTGATTAACTGTGTTTTTGCATAAGAGCATAACATCCCAGTTTTTAAAATGTGTTTTTTAATCTAGCCTAATTTTTTTTATATTTAAGCTTTTTTTACATTTCTCCCAATTTCGGACGCTCGAGAAAGGAGAAAGCAGAGGCTAATCATATATTCAGATCATTGATATATAAATCTCGATTATTTTGCATACTTCTAATAGGAAATATAAAATATTTTGTAGGCACCTAATGTAAACACATGCAATACATCAGGTATTTTCATTAAATATTGCAGTAATTTTCATGCATGAATTCACAGAAAAATTTTAATATGTATGCAGATATATGTGTAGATACACGCGTATACGTACATGAGCGCATATATTTATATAAAATGAAAAAGTCCAGGGAATTTAATCTTTTTCATGTTATTTTAATCAGTTATTTTATGCTCCTGACAACGGAAATGTTTTTTCAAAGCCATGGGGCCATAACACAGTCGTGTATAAAGCGAACGGGTTAACTTTTTTAAAGAATTTAAAAAAAAAATCCTACACAAACGCTTTTTTCCTTTCTTTGCAATAAAAGTGGTTTTAAAATATTCAATGCTTGTTTATTTAAGTGAAAATGTCATTTAGAAAAATTATTCAACCAAAAAGTCTCTCTCTCTCTCTAAAGCAGTTTTTAAACATCGTACAGTTGGACATTTTAAAATAAGGAAAAAAAATCTTAAATAACTTTCTCATAAGCGCAAAAGAAAGCTGGGGAAATGGACAAATCAGCAAATTTTCACTTAAGCCAAACCAACGAGTATTTTTTTTTTTTTTTTTTTTTTTTTTGTAAAAGAAAACCGTTTATCCAATTCCTGAAAGTAGAAAATGGTAACAAAGAGAAATTTCATGATGAGTTATAAAAGTAATTTTTTACACGCACGTAAAGTATTAAGAGCAGTTGAAAAAATCATACTCTCCTTAAGACAATTTTTTAGTAATTTTTTAGTTTTGCGTACAGTGGATGGCATGGAAATTGCGTCGAACATAGAAAGCATAAACCAGGTCAATAAACATCACATCAATGATGGGCAGAAGTTGATACATTAAGTCGGAGTTTTGCAATAATACTCTTTATTTAAGCATAGCAAAAAAAGAGGCTGAATGTGTGACGAAAAACTCTCTTTTGTCGGGATTGTATCCTTACCATTATAATCTTCAACCGCCGGCAGCAAAATGTTACTAAGCATTAGCAATTATAAGCAAAGTCGTGTTGCTTTTTTCGATGAGTTTATCCTTTTTAACATACACTCCTTCATCTTTTACACGGCAAGAGGAATAAATTTTTGTTTTTTAATTAATCCCTTATGAAGATTGAAATGCGAGGATAACCAATACAGACCTCATCACTCGGTTTCATGTTATTCACTATACTATTATTGCGTGATGGCGAGTGCTCAATCATTGCTCACTACCATAAGTAAGGATTTTGCACTCCAAAGGCTGCTTTTTATAATCCGCCAAGAAATCGTGATGTTTTACAGCTGACTCATACATACTAATAGCATAAATCAATCATCGCCGGCTACGATAAGTAGCAATTTTACACTCCAAGAGTGCTGCTTCATGAACCACAAAGCAAGCAATCGAAAAAAAAAAAAAACAAAAATTGCAAACGGTCAAATTCTAGCTGCCGCATTTGCCTTAGCGTATCATTCATCGGCCACCCTCTGTCTAGTCTCTCTCTACGAGTTTTTCGGCGTTACACACGAAACATCAAACCCTCGAACTTATCCGCTCCCTGGTGATGTGAATATATTCTACAGAGTTAAAGTTTTTGTTTGATGGCTAATTAAATTTTCTATTATTTTTTGAGCAAACCATCCTCTATCCTTCGTAGAAGCAAAACGAGAGCGGCGAGTGCAAATAGCAGATTCATTAAATATGGTTGTTTTAATTAAAAGTCACACTGCCGCTGCACCCATACACACACACTCAATTATGGAATTTAACTAATATGTAAAAAACTTTAATTGTAAAGTTTTGAAAGCGAAACTTGGAAAACCAACAACAGAAACAACATTTTTCGGGACAACCTTTATAAATAATTAAAAATAATAAATTAGTCGTAAAATTCAGCTGATCACTGGATTATGTTTCAATTAACTAAACTAAATTTTAATAGCTTTGCAAAAGCTATACGTTCTCTAAGCAAACAGTTAAGGTGTTCTTCATGGTCTTCGCTTCAAATCGAGTCAAGGCCAAGCAGGAGCCTCGCTAGCTAAATAAATTTCCTTAAGTGAATAGAAAAATTTATATTTTATTTTTGTCGTTGCTGTTGTTCTTGTTATGACTCTTTTTTTGTTATTTTCTAAACGTGCAACAGGAAATTGGTGAAACAACCGCAATTTATTTGTAAAAAGATTTTTCTCTTGTTGTTCTTCTGTGCAACTGTTTGCACTGTAATTTCGCCTGAAGAAATGATTTGCGTGACAAGAAAAATAAACACGCTTTCGAAGGAAGAAAAAAGCAAAAGAAGAAATAGATATAATTTCGTGTAAGATCTGTCAACGTTTTGATCAAGATTTTTATTTATAATTTAATTTTTTTCAAATTAAACGATTAATGAATGAATAGCGAAATGTTTACTGCGCTTAGCAATAAGTTTAACTTTATTCAACAAGCCCCTTGATTTAGTTAGCTTCTTGCTTAAGCTGGAGTAAGGTTCAATTGAAATCTCAAATTTCATATTAATTTCAACCCTTTTCTCCCACAATTGGAAAGTAAGGAACTTTTCTTCTATCTCTTCTGAATAGTAATTTTCTCCTCGGCCACGTTAGACGCGTTAGATGGGAAATATTTTCTCATAACATTTGGTTAAAATATTAGGGCACTTTTAGCCTAAGAGTAATGCGGTCTATGTATATTAATTTATCAAAATGCTTATATATACCGAAACGCATTAACTTTATATTTTCAAAAGATGGACATTTATTGCCAAACTAGTAAGCAAAAGAAGGTTATCCAAAAATTCCTTTCCAAGTTGAACTTTAAATTCTTTTAAATCATTATACCAAAAATGTTGCCTACATTTTAGTTGGGAAGTGCGGCACAAATCTGGCATGCAATTACATTAAGGATCGTGCACAAAAATTTCTTTCAAATACATAAACATTCGGAGACAAAGGTTTTTTGAAAAGGAAAAAAAAGCAACAAAAAAACCATAAAACGAAGTTGTGGTAAACTCTATTAATGAATCTACTCTTTGCGTGCGTTTGTATATGCGTTGTCTGCTCCGGGCGTACATGTCCGACACCATCAGCATCACCATCACCATCACCATCACCGAGAGATAGTAAACCACAAATTGAAAAGGAGTACATACTTAACGTATTTCTAACAAAAACAAACGTTGACATCAAAAAGCATGTATTCGGCGCAGACACACACATAAATGAATTATGCCTACAAGCGTATTTATGTCTGCATGCGCTTTCGAACATAGAGAGCACTTGAAGGCTCGAGTTTTAAATACCGGGCACCGGTACCGGGTTACAAAGTGCAAATATTAATGAACCCAATATCTGCCAAATAAATTACGAGAGTATCCGACGGCTCCTAGTGTGAATTAGTCAATTTTCGATCAAGTTTCTTTTTAATTTCAAGTGAATTCCCAGTTATATAAATTTTCATCGGTTGCTTTAGCTTTTCAATCAGACTACATTCTGATCACATCATTAGGAACATTAACTAATTAATCCAAAGTTTTCTATTCCAAATGCCATTGATGTGAAGTTTAGCTGTCTTCAATAAGATTATTTTCTGTGCTATACTTTGTCTAAAAATTTGAAGGGTTGTAAAAGAAATGATTATACAGTAAAATAAATGGCACTCGAAATCTCTTGCAACACTAATGAGAAGCAGAGACGGATGGGTTATTTTCTCTATTGGTTGTTCCATTTTTAGTAATCCGCTTGACGTGGGCAACGACTCTGAAATGTCTATTACCCATCTCCCAAAATCTGCCTATTGATCCGAGGGAAGACTTGTTTTAAAAAAAGCCACAGTAGTAGCTGGTATCGAAACATTCGACGAGAAGTATTAACGATTTTAGTTTCTCTTCTTCCTCCTTATAAATGACACGAGATTTCACTTAATTATAAACTGAAATCAATTAAATACTTTTCCTACAACTTTAGCTAATAAGTAATTATCGTAACCCATCCCCCATCCCCCATCCATGCTCAGCATATTTGCGTTTGGTTGTGCTATCGAATAAGTGTTTTGCTGTTGGCGATATACAAACTTGTTGCCATTTAACATTTTCGAATCAATAAACCTCCGCACAGACCTTGGATGTAAGTTCACCAAGAATTGATTTTCAATTTTATATGCAATACAAGAGAGGAGTTTTCAAGACTTCAAACGTAGTCGTCAGGCAAGTTTTATAAAATAACCCTTACGATAACGAAAGAAAAGTAAAGAAAAGAAAAGAAAAGAAAAGAAAACGAAGCATATCCTCCAAGCGTCCTGTCTGACTTCACACCATTATCTCAGAATATCAGAAATGTACACATTTTTAATACGTAATAATAGCTAACCACAATGGCGTGTTATTTCAAAACTAATAAATCATTTAAGTGTATACGAACTTTGTTGAATATCTTACCATTAATTAACAGTAAATCTAATTGAAAAGAATAACGTTCGTCTAGCTCACGCAAATGCACGTTAAGTCTGTGTGCCAAAAATTGCCTTTAACTTAAGGTGCTTTTGTTTTTTGTTTTTGCTAAACCATAACGAACTGAATATTGTACATAAGTGGAGGGGCCTACGCAAAGGAAAAACAAAAACAGAAAACTGGAAACAGCACAAAGAGAAATAAACTTTTCAAGGTAGAGGAGAGTGAACTTGAAATTAGTTATATATGCATCTACAGACAACATATCGTCTCACTGGTCGCCATTTAATATTTTATATTTACTCTGAACTGAACAACGTTCTACGAAAAAGGTCAGCTGGGCTGGGATCCAATTAGTGATAAGAATCGCAATGTACGCCATATGTCATACGCCATACGCTATACGCCATACGCTATACGCTATACGCCTTACGCCAAATGTGTATAGGTTTCGCTTTGCATTTGTCGGCAACGTTTTCGTGCAAAATAAAACACAATAGTTATAGATAGCTGTTCCCACTGAAAGACGGTCGATTGCGTAAAC
Organism: Glossina austeni; assembly: GCA_000688735.1. Classification (NCBI taxonomy): domain Eukaryota; kingdom Metazoa; phylum Arthropoda; class Insecta; order Diptera; family Glossinidae; genus Glossina; species Glossina austeni. Next base: position 37,955 of record KK502508.1, read on the forward strand.
TTGCAAAAAGCAAATTGAAAAGAAAGAAAGAAAGCGAAATAAAACAAATAAGAAAAGTACATCTAGCCATAAGTACGTTTCAATTACCATAAACACCTACAATAGGTCAAAAGTATTTCTTAGTCGAACTAACGAACGACATCATCATTGCGGGTAATTGCAATAATAATTATCTAAAACTTATGAGTGTTGTTTACGAAAAAGTGATGTTGAAATTTGCGAAATGTGTGTGTTTTGGTTGTAAAAGTCTTTGTTCTACAATTTTATAAAAATTAATTCCCGTATATACCAAAATACCTTACGGCGATCTTAGCGAAAAGGAAGGGCTGAAGGTGAACTAGTATTGTCTTTTTGGATTGGCACGCCCAAAAGGCAAGTGAAGATGAAAAGATGCTTTTAAAAGCAGCCTCGCAATGCCAATAAAAGTATGCAAAGCCATTGAACTAAATGTAGGTATGAGGCAGAAATCGCGGATAGGAAGTAAAACAAAAATTTCCTTAAAATAAAATCCTAAAAATAGGTCACTCGGAACCATATTTGTAGTTACTTCAATTTTTATCCCACTGCCTTGAAAGGTTAATGGCAACTTCCAAAGGGTGTCGAGCCATTTAAACTCATTTTTCCGAAAACTTAATCCGATCTTCACTACATTTTCACTCATTTTCGCAGTAAATTTTTGTTTTCTTTTTCTTGATACAAAATTTCTAACCTCCAACAGTAAGGAGTCGGGAAAGTCAAGCTAAACTTTGTTTTGCAAACATTTTCTCACCTCGATTAATAAAACTTTTCTTCTTCTTTTTTTTCATAATCCTTTAAGCGTATATACAACTCGCGTTGTTCTTGTCGCGAATGTTCTTATAATTAATAATAAAATTAATATAATATATAATTATGTAATTGAATACAAAAAGTAAGCATAGGAAGAAGGGCTCACTCTTCGATATGCACCAATGGATTTGAATTCAAAAATATTTCATTAAACGTGCATTTGCGGTTCGCTTAGCCTAACACGTGCAGAAATATCTGCTGAAGGCTATAGCCTGGCCAAGTAGTTAGGATTGCAGCCGTCAAGTCCGCATAGCCGGGTTTAGTTCCCAATGCCGTAGATCATAGTATGTGTGCAGTCGGAGAAGCATAACACACTTCTTCCTGACGGCCAACATGTTACACGTATCGGGGGTATTCTCTGAGCGACTGGTCATCATTTCAAAAAACAAAAGGTTGCGTTATGCTTTCTGGTCCTCTTAAATGTTTGCTTATACCAAGTGTCGAGCGTTTATAATGCACAATCTTTGTGCGTTTTGCCTAGTTTAGACACGCCTACTAGCAGATCACGAGAAATTTCACATTTAATCTGAACGTATTTATTAAAGAAAGAAAGCAACCTAATGGCCAGTTGAATATATTTTTCAGTTCCAATTGATTATATTCTTCAAAATTGCAGAACAACAACAAAATTTCAAGCGATAGTCTCTTTTTAGACTCTGGATCGATAAGAAAAAGAATTTTTAAATTTTTTGCGCACATAACGTTTTGAGAACGCATCGCTTTGACTGATAATAGCGTAACAATGTAGATGAAAATCTCAAACCAACCCAACCTCTCTTTAAGTTTAAATTATTAAACATTGAGTTTGTAAATCACATCTCTACGCACATATACAAAATGTAAATACGAAATATTTTATTGATTAAAAATGAATGAAAAGTGGCGGCATTTATGATAAGCATAATAAATATTACCTGCGGCCATCTACACGTGTGTGTGTGTGTGTGTATACGTGTCGCATTTAAAGACGACTTGCAAAATGGCGAAAGCTATAGACGAAAGAGTGTTTGTGTACGGCTTGAATGTGATTTTGAAAATGATTCCACTCGACTACGTATTAGTTAATATTTCTGACCGAAAACGGGATTATTTTTCAATTAAGTATTTAACGAAATTCTCCAGTTTGTTTTATGCCTAAAGAAGAATGGAATTGCATTGGAATTGTCTTGCACATCAGAGATCCTTTGAGATATATATATACGTATATGTACGTACATGTATGCAAGTGGAGAAGTCGAACTGAACCTAATCCAGTTAGAGCTTGAAAATGAACACAAATCACCGACTGCTAGGACTCATACACAATAGAGAGGCAAGTGTCACTTGCACAGGAGTGCTATTAAAGGCGAAAATTTCGAAATAAGGATAAAAAAATGTTCAATCGTAGCCACGGAAACGCGGACAATTAATAATTAATCGAAAAATTTGTAATATCTAGATAAAGGATTCGCCAGAGGACGAACACAAATCTGTCTCCGAATGCTTGTTTTTTTTTTTTTTTAAATGATCGGGTGTAATATTATGCCTTCATATTTGTATCCTCTTTGTTGCTCTATACTTTCTTTCCAGACAATCTAAATATTTGCAACTTGTATCTGTCCAGAACGTAAAGAACTGACTGTATTCTACACTACTACTCTACTACTACTACTACTACTACTACTACTACTACTATTGCTAGTACTATCTATTAGTAACAAAAACAGCATAATATATTCGGATCATAAATTTCACAGCGTTTTTCACCTTTAAGCCACAAACACAATACAACAACGAGAATAAGAGCAACAAAATCAAACACTTGGAAATTAATCTGCACAAAGAATAAATCGAGAATAAAAAGGAAACAACCAAACAACATAAACAGAACAGTAGTAGAACAGTAGAGCAAGAGAGAAAGAGAAAGAGAAATAGATAGACAGAGTAGAACAAACTCAGGCGTAGAGGATAATAACACTGGTGTTGGGTAAAAGTAGCGGCGAAGATGGTATTAATGAAGCTGATGATGATTTCTCAAGGATAAATAATTCTGATGAATAATTGAGCATTCAGTGCATCGTATAAAACGTATTAGAAGAAAATCACAAAGAAAGAAATAGAAAATAAAGGAGAAAAATGTCGAGTGTAAGTCTAATGCAATACATTACGATGTTTATTGTTTTTTATATTCAAATTTTTTTATTCATTTTTCTTCTCTTTTGAATACGGTAACGGTACAATAATAGTTATTGTTTATGGACGAATCGAATGGTAACAGTATGTATGCTCCGACAGGGACAAGAACGGCATCAAATGCGAATGCAACTAACAACAATAACACTAACATCAATAACATCAACATCCACAATAATAACAATAATTTAAATGCGAATATAAACAGTATGTCGAACAACAGCATCAACAATATCATGTCGGCTGCTTCAAGTGCGGCAGCAGCAGCGCCCGCCTGCCTACATACAACTGCCTCGAACGAGGATCTTAGCCAAAGTCTCTCCGAATATACGGATGCCGATGAAAGCATATCAGCACCAACTGAATTTCTAGCCGAAGTAAGTTTAGCAAAAGCATAGAATGAATTCTCTGACGCAATTAAACTTTGCTTGAAAGTAGATAAACAGTAAAGTTTTCTCTCTTTTCACGCTTTTCACTAATACATATATATATATATATATATTTGTAAATTCCAAAGGGAAAAAGTTTCATTTTTTTTTTAATTTTTTTTTTTTTACTTTCTTTCACAAAATCATTCCTCTTATCAATGACAAACCGGCTATTCATTATTACATTGTGTGTGTGTAACTCTTGTACCCGACCCCGAAAAATGGTCTTCCATTAGCTTTGCCTTTTGTGTTTGTTTATCAATTCATTCAGAAGTCTCTCCTCCGTCTGTGCGTGAAGAACGTGAAACTCGAAAAAAAGCTTGAAAACACGGTTCATAAATTCTTGGCTTATGATCTTACGTGAAATCTGCAAATGGGGCATGGCACGTCTTTAATAGCTAAGACAAAACAAATTAAGCCAAATCGTATCTAAAATTATGCGTAAATATATAAATTTGAAAGGAGAGAAGATGGGTGCGGCGAGCACAAGGGACTTTTATTTAAGACTTAATAAAAACAGTTATCGGACTTATATAAAACTTCATTTTGAATTGGTCTGCTAGCAGGTTTACTATTGGTGAAGCACTCTTCGATTGCTAAATATTTTTGCTTACTATGCTATGGAAGCTATGACGCGGCCTGAACCGGTTTTCATTTTTTTACATTTAAGCGTTTAACATGTTAACTCAAACCTTACACGGGCGAAACATTTCTATACAAACTGAATTTATACCTTTCGCCATGCCATGGCATGGCGTTGAAAAATAAAATTAGTTTCCTTTTTTCCACAAATTTAGTGTTTCGTTACACACAGAATACTAAAGTAAGGCAAAAAAATATAAACGCCTTCAGTCGACTCTTGAATACCCATCCCCCCAATACTGCCTGTGTCCAGTCAGTGCATTTTAAATCTAAATTGCATTTATAGCATTGCATCTCATGCGAAGGAAAGCGAATAAAAAGAGAAAACAACGCAGAGGCGTCCCATAACTTTTTCAAATTCGACGCGATTTGATTATAAGACGAAAAGTGGCTGTAGTGAAATAAACCTACTCGTGCACTTTATAAGGCCGCCAATGGTTAGGTCCAAATGTTACATGAATCAAACATCACTCTGCTGTTACGTAAGGAATAGAAAAGCGGTATTCCCTTCCGTGGTATACTTTTTTTTTTTGGAAAGAAAAGTTTTCCGCTTTCGATGGAAAAAATACTAATAACTGTTTAAATATTTTAATACGTATGTGGGTAAAGTTTCTTCTTTGCTTGTTTTCCTTTTAAGAGGGAAAACATTAAAATTATAATTAAAGAATTGTTAAAGCATAAAATTAATTTTGATATGCAACCTCCATTAAGCCATTAAAGGGGCGGCTTTTAGCCCCTTAGTGTAATAAACAAACTTCTGTAAAGTTTAAATGTTGTAAACATTGGCAATTGAAATCAGTTAATATGAATGGTTTTGTTTGAGTACAAATGTGTTTGTGTGCTTTTTCACTCTTACCGCTCTCGGAGAACGAGAATATGCTAATTTTGTCGTTCTATTGGTGACCGGACGGGAAAATTTGTTAATTATTGAATACGTCATGTAAACTAAAACACCCTTCCGTTGTTCGTAGACGCGTCAATGCACGCCTCACAAGTTATTAAAGGAATAATTTTGAAAACATCCGTTGGACTTTTTATGGAAACGTGATGAACATTCATTCTCTGGGCCGAGTTCTTAGTTCAATTTGCTTAATGTTGCAATGTGTTAGCTCACTAATACTAATACTAGTCTAACTCTGTTGTGAGTTTTCATTGTGAATTTCATGGACTTGACCAATAATATGGCAAAGATCGAGATCTCTGTGAAGCTAACAGCGACACTCGTTTTCGCTTCTGTCCTCAACTGGGTTGCAAACCAATGGCGCATGTTTTGGATGCCTCTAGCAAATTTCTAACTATCACTTACTAACTAACATTATATATAAATAAAGATTAAACGATTCAATTGTAAATTAACAACAAAAGGGAAATAATTTCTGCAAAATTTTTGTCAACAGTTTCTCTCGGCTGTCATGCTCAAGGATTATAAAAAAGCTCTGAAATACTGCAAACTGAGTAAGCAAACAAATCTGATATAACTTTAGACTTTATAGCAAAAGTTTTTAATGCAAAGCAAAAATTATTTTTATTTCTTAACAAAAAAAAAAAAAAAAAAATTATTCTATTTTGTTAGTTTTACAATACGAACCGAACAACGGCACAGCAAAAGAATTTTATCCTCTGATTTTGGATAAACTACGAGGTAAGAAAAGAAGTAGAAGTAGAAAGAAAATTGAAAATACATTTTTTCATGATGGAAAAAATCTCAACTACAGGTACTAGCTCGAGTGATAGCGATGAGAATTATAATAAATCTTCTTCTTCGCCGGAATTAATATTGGAGGCACCTTCTACGGATCCCTCGACGGGTGAAAGTGATGGAGCAGAGGTGCCGCTAGACGGACAGTCACCAGCACGTATGATGCATGTTAACCTGACTGTAGGTGACATTGACGATAGTTATGGTGTACATGAAGATAACTCCTCAGGTGCGGATCCCAATTCAAATTTAAATAGTAGCAGCTGCAGTGGCAATGAAGAAGGCGAAGCCCCTGGCATTAGTTGTAGCTCAGCAGGTGGCAGCCTAAGTGACTCAGCCGACGATAACGACGATGCGGAAGACGTAGATGATATAGATGATGATGACGATGATGATGATGATGATGATGATGACGATGATGATGATGATGATGATGATGACGATGATGATGATGATGATGAAGACGATGATGTAGACGATGATGATGAAGACATTATCAGCAGTAGCGGTGACGATTTACCCGTAGACGAGCAACAAATTATAATAAGTGATGGCTTGGAACTTGAATCTTCGGCTAACGCTGGCTGTGGCATGATCGCAAATATATCAAATTCGTCCCGAAACTCTTCGAGCGCTGACAAAGGTGCTAGCAGTCGTAGCGATAATACCACTCATTCTTATTCAAGTCTTTTGCTTTTTGAAGAAGAAGATGATATTGTGCCCACAAATTTACATTTTCTTAAAGATTTAAACACACCCGATCTAGATGTCAGTAACGGTATGTCTGTACTTTCATTTCAAATAATAAATGTTTTTGCTTGTCTTTAATACATTATTTCTCGGTAGGCAATAAATTACCCTCCACCTCGTGCAGTGATTCGGAATCACCTACGGAGCCTCTAACACAAAGGTTGGCAGCTATTTTACGTTCAAAATGTGGTGTTGGCCATGCAGAAGTTTAAAGAAATTTATTCCCGGATTCGCGAGATTTAAAAACACACGCACACACGCAAACCGAGCATTGATTCATAATTCTTATTTAAATAATTTTAAAGAATCAAATTCTATAATCAATCCCTATCTATCTATCTATCTATCTATCTATCTATCTATCTATCTATGCGTATCTGTCACAATCTTTCTCTTTAATACTTATATACATATATTTATAGATCCGTAATTTAATCTATTTATTCAAAGCTAAGTATGAATGTAATGTTGTGCGTTTGTGTTAAGATATGCAACTTTAGAATTTTTCTAATCGCTTATTTTTAGATATATTTTTATCTAGCAACACAAATTGCACTAACAAACTATGCGTACATATGCGTATATGCGTACAATACGTACGCAGATGAATGCATTAAAGTATGTCTTATAAATATTATAAAAGAAATTTAGTGAGCTTATTATTATCAGATAATAATTTAGTAAACAGATTATTAATATAATTATTAAATTACGTTTATGTTTATAGTTTGTACAATTTAAGACATCTATACATGCATAAAACAAAAAATCAACAACAAATATCAAGGGAAACGGCACCAATCAATCAATATCTCAGATACATTTTAATTCAATTTTTTTTACTCTTTTCTAAGTTCGCTTCGTGTACTCTTTTAGAAAAGCCAAGGCTTCGTAAGTGTAAACAGCAGAGACAATTCAACTCAATGATACCCTTCGGTAATGGGCTCATTTATTTTTTTAAATACAACGAATGAATTTTGTTTATTTCACATCCAGTTGAGAGAAAATCTCTTCCTATGGAACAGTTTCCGGGGCGTACGCGTATGCTTGCACGATTGCAAAAGTCCGAAATTTCTTATGTCATATTATTCGGTATAATACAAAATCCATAATTTAAGAGTTTGCTAATTGCTAATTGCTGATAGAAGAACATATCGTACATAACACTGAACAGAACACTTGAACATTAAAGTTTCATTTAAGTAAAGCAAAACTTCATCAACTTATGCATGTATGTGTAGACAGGTTATAAATTTAATATTTTTACTTACTCACCAATCAATAACCGAAGCAATAATTTTATTAATTTTCCCACACACACAAACTTGTATTATTACTACTATGGTCCAAATACATATTTTCTTATTACTTAAAATAAAATAGAATATAAAAAAAAACAAATCATAGAAAAGGAAACACAATAAAATAAAAAATCCTACGTACTTACATACTTACAAACAAAAAAAATAAAAAATATTTAATAATTAAGCAAGAGAAACCAACATTACACGTATTTGTATACCAGAAAATATATATATATACATATATATATATATATATATATAAATCAATATTATGAAATATGTAATAATATATAATTATATCAAACGCAAATCAAATATTTATGTACGATTATATATGTACACGTAAATGTGTGTGTAACTAAAATGCAAAATGAAAAAAGTAAATCACAAAGACAACAAACAAAATATATCGTCAGAAATCTCTGAAATTGTTACATAGCAATAGAAAGACTTAATGTTAGTTATAAGTGCAACAAACAAAATCGGCTCAAGCCGATTAATTCTTAATCTTCATCGTTGGCTTGTCTACAATATGTTGTTTAATGGCGCGATATAGGATAGGAGGACCGATCCATTCGACCATGCACTTGTCCAATCCAGTTGAGCTTACAGTATGTGAACTATCTATCGACCATATTAACATACTCCATACTATGCTAATTTTTTTTTGCAGAGGATTTCCCCGTAATTGAAAACGAAAGTGAAACCTTTTAAGGTTTCAAATTTGAAAGATATCCTTGTTTGTTGTATTGTTCTCGTTCAGTTGAATTTTTTTTTAAGTTAATCTCAGCCAAAATGGTAAGAAAACAATTTGAGATCAAAATATTTTAATGTTATGTTTGCGAAGTTTTGAGATTAACCACAGCAGACAGATGGCAGACACACTACTTAGTTAAATTTATTTGATTCGATTCAGGGCGATCCTGAAGAATACACACACTCGCACTTCGCAAGTCGCCGACAACCAACCATAAGCCAACAACGGTGGTGAGTATAGCCAAGAGACACAAAATTCTTATTTAAGCATAAAACGCAAATGTAAAGTAAAAGTAAAGTATTGGGTTTAATAAAAGCAAACGAAATTGAATTAATATTGATTTCTTATTGGAACATTCTTGTCAAAATGATTAAAAGGATATGTGTTTGGTGAATTTGTTTTATGCGCAATTTAGTTACTAAAGAAAAACTTAATTGGAATATAAAAACACAAAGAAATGCAAAATAAAATTTATGTCATTTAAATAAATGCAAAAAAAAAAAAAAAAATAAACCTGAAAAGGGAATACATGAAGTATTTTTTCTTCTCGTTCGCTAAAAACGTTTCGCAATTTCGCAAGTTAATCAGGCCAGAATGCAAGCCTGTACACTGTGTGGCAATTTTCCTTCCAAAATTCCTTATCAAAGTTAGTGTTCAGCCACGAGTAGTGCACCTACCTGCAAAAGGACCACTCCATTCATGGTCCTTGGCCGTGGTCACGACTTAGGTAAACGACTATTCGAAAAAGTTCTACTCAGAAATATGATGTCACGCTTTTCCCGTATTAATAATGGGTTTCAGAAGTTCACGGATTACAGAGAACATTAAAATTGCACATAAAAGGCAAATAAAATCCATTAAGACATTCTCTTAACAAAGATTTTACATCAACGATTCTGCGTAGCAAAGTTTTGCTTACGGCTTTTTTTTAAGACTGTAATGCGAATATCACCCATTCATCCATCATCCCAGGTAATATATTATATAAGAGGAGTTTGAAAGTATGTTGACATTTGAACGTTTTAATAAAATACATTTCTTACTATTTCTTATGAATTTTAATTATCTAGAGTGAAATTGTGTTCAGCTCTTGTTTTCTTTTCTTCAATTTTGCGTTGTTAGGAAGCTCAAGCAAATCGAGCGATGGGCTGAAGCATGCGCGCAGTTGAGGAACTGAAGAGGAAAGTGAACACAAGGTAGAGTGGTTCCTCTGCGGTTTATGGCCGCAATTCGAGATCGTAACAACATTTCGCTTACAAAGCCAAAGTTTTCCATTAGCTATGCGTGCAAGTGTAGTTGAAGAAGTTCGATTTAGAACCAAATGGAATTGAATATCTGTATGCTCCTTGCATCTTAAACGCGTTAATTAAGTGTCCGCTATTCAAGATTTCTTTCATTTCAATTATCGAGGAAAGGTTCTTATTATTCAGCATTGTGTTCCTTTTTAATGAATACGGAGAAGGTGAGACAGTTTTTTTAAAGACTTCAAACAATTCTTATTGCGAATGTAATCTAAGCTCGTAATTCCAGCAAAAATAATTCCACTTGCTTGTGCTTCTTATCAAAACATAAGACTCGACAGTTTTTTCGTTTAATAAAAATTGTTATTATTTTACTTCATGATTGCACACACATATAAGAACATGTATGTACATTTATGTGTATATGTATATATATATATAATTACAAAATTCAATTAAATATTTTTTTTTCTTTTTTTATCATATTACTTGCACTAAACTTGAACTTGAAGTTTTTTTATTTTATACAACTAGGTGTACATACGTATATACCTGTATATGTGTAATGAATATTAATAATTTCTTAATAAAAATGCTTATAAATTGTCTCAAGTCAAGTTTTATTAAAGATCCTTTGTATTTGTGTTTATGTATTTATAGAAATGTGAAATTTTGTTCCAAACCAATCCAATTGCACAACAGGCCTTGGACACTATCAAACGCGCGCAGAATATAGAAGAAAATTATAATTTAACCTACGTCGAATCGGAAATACGCATCACTAAGGAGATGCTGTAGTTGCGTTGGCTGGCGTTGGTTGGAAAGAAGGAATTTAAGCAACATTTTGCAGCGACATTTGTGTCGACTCTGGATCTGTTTACCGTTAGCTTATTGCTAATTATTCAGAAAATTAAAATTTAAACATACGCGCGAGGGATCATCTTCCGTTTCGAATTGTTGCGGCTGCCAGCCAAAGTTTCGACCACAGACGGACAGTAGGAAATAGATTAATCGACTTAAAAGCTCACGTTTTATATGTGCATATATTGTGTGAGTAGTATGAACGGAATGCCAAAATTCTATGCTTCGGGAGGATGAATGTGAAGAAAAGCCATTACCTCACTTTCAGCCGCACTTTCGTCCCCATCTAATGAATGAATGAATATTCTGTACAAATCGGGTTTTCACCTTAAGATAGCATGAGTAGTGTTGTGATATGTTGCTATAATAACGTCTACATTTACGTCTATATTTACTGTTTGCTTATTAATCGCTAAAATACTACGTTTATATTTTTAATGCCTATGCTTATCCTGCGTGTTTTTCTTTTCTTTTCTTTTTTTCTTTTTTTTTTTGCTTAATTTATTTATTTTCTTTTCAACATAAAAGTTTTTATAATTTTCTTTTTTGTTTTATCAGCACCATAATTATAATTAAAAAAGTATTTCATTTTTTAAAACAATATGCAATAAATCAGGTAATGATATATGTTCAGTATTATAAAAGTTATAAGAACGAACGAAAATTAAAAAAATTAACTAACTTAGCCATTGTCGATTACATTCTTGCAACCTAAGTTAAAAAATCAGGTAAATAAGCAGACATATATTTCCTAAAATCTTTATTCTTCTTATATACAATTACATACATAGGTGTTCTTATCTAAACGTGAAATTTTTTCTCTATTACAAATCTGGTTACATTCAAAACTTCCTTATTCGAATTGCGTAGAGTAAAACCAATAAAACTAATATCAAAATGTGTACGTATTTTAAAACATATGATTTAAATCCTTCGGCCCGTATAAAGAGGCAGTGCTGCGCCTGTTTTACTTTCCCGAAATTATGCAGTAAGATTTCTTTTCTTCCGATATATCAGCTTTCAAAAAAACCAATTACGTATAACGTCCATTTACTATCGCTGTTATCGTGCGGATCGAATAATTCAACATCGTGTCAATAAGTTCGAAACGCAATTCCAGGTTGTACAGGTATTGAAGAGAGGCGATGCAAACAGACGAACGTTTAGACGCATTAATCCGATTTTATCAAATCGACTGATAAACGATTACACATATAATAATTCCAGTGCACGGACACTAAGCCATAAAGTAAAAAATTTCTATTCTCATCAATGATTCGATAATTTCGTTGATCTGCTCTGAGACAGGAGGTGTTTTGAAACCTTTAAGAGATTCGAAAAACTTTATGAAAGGACGCACGTCAATGCTTATTCCAGTGCATGAAGCATTCGCACGATTCAGAAATTATTTTATTACAACACTTTTTGTAGGGAGATATTCTCTAAAAGTTTCTGATGAGAAAAAAACTGGGAATTATTATTATGAATTTATCGAGAGAGTAAGCTCTAAGACTTAAGTCTTAAAGCGCTAGCGTCTAAGATTATCGGCTGTATTGAAAACTCTACCGCATTATCTGTTTTCAACTGTAGTAGCAAAGAAACTTATTCCACATACATTGTTTTTCGGCAAAGCGGTGAGAAAGTTAGCTTTTTCGATCTGTTCGCCCTTTTTTAGGGTATAGCGCGGATTGAACTGGCCCGAAAAACGAGCTTGAAAAAATAAAGGAGAAAATAAAACTTTGGGAAAGAAAGTTTGCACAATGAAAGTTAGCCAATACCATAGAAGGAATATAACTTGGAGTAAATGTTCATGAAAGCAATCCAAAACTTCAGCGCAAAAGCATATCTTTCAGTCAACTGAGACGTCCATGCCCTTAACTATTTGATATTAGTTTGAACAAACGGGTGCCAGAGTGCTTCTCCTTGTTTTACTTATTTCCAGTTTCATCTATTGCGTAAATATTGCTGCAGTATTTTAGAATGGCATAAATGTGGCAGTTACAGCCATGGCGTAATGGCTGGGGCTGTATGGGCAGATGTACAATTGCTTCGGGAATGAACTGAAGAAGGATGTGCGTGTTCTTTTTTTGGTTGGATTATTAATGTTATCTAAGTTAATTATTGGGGTTGTCTCTAACAGGTATTTTCAGAACCGATTTTGCTCTCTTATCTTCTAGGCAGCTTATCTTCTGGATCATGATTGTTGCGATCAATATTTTTTATCTAATCATCTTTTTATGTTTTAATTTTTTATTTTTAAAATGCAAAAAGCCAGCATAGGTCAATGCTTATATAATCAAATTCCCTGCAGTTCAAAAAAAATATGTAATAAATACATCTTTGATGCCCTTTTAACAGCTTTTTACGCCCTACACCACACTCGTGGTGCGGGGTGTATTATGTTCGTGCGGATATACGCGATATTCAGAAGGGTGTAGGAGAGACCCATCTTTTATTATAACGATCGATTCATAATCGGCCTAAACCTACTTAGGTTTAGTATTTAGAAATTTTCCAAAGAGCCGCGGTAGCTTTAGGTTGACCAGAGAGCATTTCCAGGCACTCCGATGCAGAATCGATGCGAGCGTTTTGTAACGTTTAACAATTTGTCACCAATTTATCGCAAAGATCAAGTAGAGATGGAGCGAAATTAACTTCAGTGAGTACGGCTTAAGTGACTTCTTCGCAAAATCCTTTCGTGCTGGAAAGTCCTGGCTGAGTGGTTTCGCTAACTACAATTCGATCAAAGTGACAAAGCGAACTCGCATTAAAGCAAGCTATGCTCTCCAAAGGTTAATTATTTAGGTTAAAAATAAATAAATAAAAGTTAATTATTTAACGAACATGCAGTCCAAGACGGCAGGACTGCTTTTCTCAGTGATCGAGAAGGTCAGTCCATCACAATCAATCAAATACGATTAATCCGCGATTCTACATTGCGAAGTCGTTGGTTATCTTAAACAAGTTGACGAAGGGAGCTGCAAAAGCGGCGAAAGAATCAAGTAATTGAAGGTGGATTTCGCACGATGAACGATGAACTTGAAAACGTATAAATTCTGGGAATTTAACTAAACATTGAAAATATGCTGGTATTGAATTTTAACGCAAATACTTATTACATATTCAAGCTGTGTTAGTGTTTATAAAAAAAAAAAGCTAGCAATAATAATATGCTTTAAAGTAAATCATTCGGCGAATCGATAAGAGATGAGAATATTTCGTGTCTCCATTTGAATGAAAATCCTTGAGAATAGTTGACATTCTCAAATGTCATTGCATGAGAAATTGTTACCAGCAACTTCCTCATCAAAACGATATACGTATTAATTTTTAACATTCTAATGGTAAGCTTTTTTTTTTTTTAACTTTCGACTAAATGAAGTTTTAATAATTTCTTTTCGGTATATACATACATGAAAAGTAAAACTAAGAAATGCTTTTGTATTTACTAATAGACTTAAACCTATTCACTTATACATATAAACATATACAAAAACTATCTGATATTCTCTGTTATTGTTTAAATAATTGTGTTTTAACTACGTTTTTTTTTTTTTAATTTTGTGTTTAACTTTACTTTTTAATAAAATGTGGTACTTTGTTTATTTTCATTATTTGTTTGTATCATAAAATCAGAAACTTTAAATATTTGATGTGTTAATTAACTGAAACACAATTTCAAATTAAGAAATGTGTGACAGTTAAAACATTGTACTTTCAGTAGACGAAGAAATGAAAAAATTTAAAGTAAAAAATGAAATAAAAAAAACAAGTATAGAAAAAATAAAAGAAAGAAAGCGTACATAAATAAGAAATCTTTGTTTTAAAATAATGATCATTAAATGATAAGTGGATAAGAGTGGAGAACTCTTATTAGGGAAATTTATTTTCACACTTCTCTAGTATGAAACAGCCGTAATGAACGAATTCTCACCCTAAACTCCTCTAAACTTCACTCCCATACACTATAAATAAGATAATGTAAATGGCAAAAGGAAATTATATATGCATAAGAAAAAAATTAAAATCATTTATTAAGAACAAATTAGAAAAAATATAAACTTTCTCGCTAAACAAAATAATTATACAAAACATAACATAACTTAATGAATAAAAATCAAACTTAGTTTGAAATGAAAAGAAAGTAATTTTTAAAAAAGATATTCGGTTGTATGTAGTTTTTAGCTATATGGATAGGCCCTTACAAAATGGTAAGCATATTCTTTCGAAGGGCCTGGTAGACATGGCAAATGATTTGTTTAGGAAACAGGAGTTTTGTTTTCTCTTTTACTGGACATAATCTTATCATAGCTTTTGAGAATTTCTTGTTCTGATTTCTTTTAATTTAAAGGTGTGGGTAAGTCGTGAGGATATCCGTCAATGAATTTGTCTTCTCTAAAATTTTTCTCACTTTTCCTAACTCTATAATAAACGTTTTTATATATATTTGAAATTAATTCGCTTCGACTCCGCTTACTTTAACTTTTTGCTTAATAAATATCTTTTCCTTTTTTCTCATAATCTCAGCTCATTCTTGCGTTATCTTAAGGTATTCTATAAAAATAATAATAACTTTATTTAAACTTAATATATACTAAAAATTATTTAAAAAAATCTGTTTCAAGCGTGGACTCTAGAATTTTGTCGAAACACATATCATTGATTAGTTTTTCACGATTTAATTTGCATGAGTGGCGGCGCGCTTTGTAAGAATAACAAAGAAAATCACTCTCCCTTCACAGCTTGTCCCTCCTTATTGTCAAAGGGCAGGAAGAGTGATTTAATACCTTTTCTATAAACAGCTGCTTGTGTCTCTTGCATCGACGCTGTTTATATTGTTTTCTATCAATAGTTGTGTGAGTGCATATTTATTGAGTTGTGAAAACCTTTCCATTACACACGAAGAGGATAAACGAGCCTCTGCATCATGATCCCAACATTCTTCCATAGTATCACATATGTTACTGATACCCTAAATAAGAAAAAATAAATGCCGTAATTTCTCTCTCCTTGCAATTAGTTCGACAAATAAGACCTAAAGGAATTTTGAGTAAAACTGCAACACAAAGACGAAACTAGCTTTAAATCTCAATGCTCTGAAAAATATTAATTACGACTTAAAGCGATTTTTCAACGCAGACATTACGGATTAATATGGAGCAAGCTGTTGACCACAACTACTTTCTACGGACCTAAACGTATACGGGAGCGTGTATGGCAAATACAATATAATATGAAAATGTGCAGTTTCCCGTTTAAGATGAAAGGTTTCATTAACATAACGGCCTTTAAAAGGTGTAAAACAGTTCCACAAAAGTAAATCGTTTTACTCTCACATACTTTCTACACTATGTGGGAAAGTTGTTTAATTTATATATGTTAGGACGAAATTAACGTTTCAAACCTTACCGAATGTGAACGCCACGAATTTAAAATTTGTGGACGCAATTTCTTCATTACAACATTTTCTTGTACTTCCTCTAGGGTCGGCCCTTGGCCAAGCTACGATCAAAAAAAACAAAAAAAGAAGAGAATGTAATACAAAACCGTTATTAATCAATACGACAAATCCCACCTCAGCCTCAAACGGCAACAAGTATTCGGCAGGAGGCTCCACAGCATCGCACCTTGAAACCATTTCCCATAAAACCAAACCGCAAGCATAAACATCAATCTTCAAGAAAGCGTCACGATTGAAGTTGATGGCCCCCTCTAAAACTTCCGGAGCCATATAACGTCTAGTGCCCACTTGGCCGTGAGTATCGCCACATGATTTTCCTACCACATAACAAGGTAAAATAATACATAAAAATTTATGGAAAAATTTCAGCGTTTACACAGTTACCCGGTTCAAAAATCATAGCCAAGCCAAAATCGGCTATACATGCGGTCAAATCCGATTTGAGTAAGACATTTTTCGATTTAAAGTCCCGATGAGCAATGGACGGTTTAAGACCCTCAGTTTCCGTAGCAGGTATTTCCTCATGCAAGTGAGCTAAACCGCAAGCCATTGTCTTGGCAATTTTACTTAATTCGCTATAAGAGATTGTGTGCGATTTTAAGTAATCACACAACGAACCATTGTGTTGATAGGCAGAAATTAACCAGAATTCCGGTTGCATTTTATCTTTGTGCTTTTCATGACCTAAAAATTCCAAAATATTCGGATGATGCATACGAGGCAACTAAACGAAAGAAGAGAAGTAGAGAAGAATCGTTAATTAAGGGGAGAGTGGGAGATGCAAGTTTTTGGAGGATTCATTCCTCCGTTTCTATATATGTACTTTGTAAATTTCCAATTCGGTATTCCAAGATTCTTTTTCTTGCATGCGAAATATCTTAACGGCCACGTCTTGGTTGTGTAGCTTGGCCTGCCAAACATCTCCGAAACGTCCACTAGCCTTAAGTTCCAGTAGCTGTATAGGCCGATTACTTAGCAAAGGAGACGAACTGTTTACTTCAGCTTCATTCTAATGTTTTTGGGAAAATACGTTATCCGATTTATATTTATAAGCAATCAATGCAGGAGTGCGAATATAAGTCCACTTACCGTTGGTATTTCATTAAAATGAGCTTGTTTCCGCCGTCGGTATAAAAACAAACCGATACCAGTAATAATTATTAATACTGCCAATATAACTGAACAAATAATGATGTATATCAGATCATTATCTTCCGGTGTCTTCGCTTTTGGCACTAAAAAATGAGGTGGGAAATATGATTAGAAAAAATCCGTTAGGATTGCGGATTCTGAATTCTCATCGAGCAGGAATATTTTTTTTTTTGCTTTTTTGGAAACAACCCCAATATTTGAACACTCAAATGAAAGAAACAGTTGAAGGTATAATTAATATGACACACAAGAAAGTATAGAATAAAAACCTACAGGTGAACAACATTTCAAGTGGCCAAATAAAGACAAGAAAAAAGTTTGATGCCAAAAAAAAAAAAAGAAAAAACAAAAAATAAATAAATAAAAAAAGAAATTCGAAGATGAGCACCAAAATAACATGAACACATACATATACACATACATATATATAAATATACGAATGTACAAATATGAGGACATAAACTCCAGTACCTAGTAACTCACACATATATGTGATGTTGATGGCGTTTTGAGAGGTGCACAAAACTTAGGCACAAAAGTATTTGCATTTTATTTTTTTAAGATATAAAAAGAAAAATGAAAGTTCCCCCAATTTGAAAAATAACAAGTGAATCAACAAGAAACGTGCCTAAAACGGAAAAAAGTTAAGCTGCACTAACACAACTAACCGCATCATTGAAATCATCAGTGCAATCATCCTTCATCCACCCAAATCAGATCTCCCGGCAGTGGCAGCGGCAGATCTCAGTAGTAGCTACAGTGAAATTATCTACGTCAAGGCTTTCATGAGCAGCATGAAAGAAAATGCACAAGGATATGCAAATATGTACACTTGCTTGCTATATACCCCGACAAGGTAAGGTAAGGCAAGTAGAGGCAAGCAGGCGGCCTAGAGGACATTAGTGTATACACATATGTGAAACAACATAAAATAGGGAAAAAAAAAATCCAAAACAAGCAAAAATCATAACAATGAAGCGAACGTGTAATACAACCAATAAAATGTATGTATTTGCAACATATGGGGAAACAACGCAACTTATGTGTGCACTTTTTTTGTTTTGCTTTCGTTTAAGCATGAGCAGATGAAGCCCACAGACAGAATCACCATCTCACATACTATGCAAAACTATATGGCTGTAGAGCTGCAGAGACTTTGTAACGTTATAATATCTCAGTAGATAGAGTTCGTTAACTTGGCAAATTGTATGATGAACATAAACAAACAACTAAAATGATCCCTTGCTATTTTTGCTTAAACACACACTCACACACATATATATACATATACATAAAATTTGTTGGATATGAGGTTTATAGCAAAAACTCTACTGTTGTTGCTGATACTGCCGCTGCCGCTGCCGCTGCCACTGCCACAGCCACCGATACTGATGCTGTTATCGTTGCTGCGGCCAGTGCTGGTTTCGAAGCGTAACGTTGTATACGTTTTGTTGCTTTGAATAGGAAACATACATAAAAATTGGGGTAAACATGGCATTGTGGCTCATTCACACGTGCTGAATCATAAAAAACAAGAGGAAAAACAGCAAAATGAAAAGAGAAAAAAAAAAAGACCCTAGTCCTGAAATCCCTATTACATAAAAAAAAAACAAATGCAGCAGGTAACGTTGAAAAGCACAGGCGCATAACGGCTTCATTGCATTGGGATAATATTAACAATATTTATGTATCTTATGTGTTAGTGGCTAAGTTAGGGGATTGAGGCCAATACTCGCGTCGAAAGGATTATGCATAAAAACTTTATTGAACGTACCTGGTGTTGTTGCCTCGGTGGTAGGGGGTTCCCATCTCTGATCCGTATTGCACATTGATCCTCTACAGCAGCAAAAATAATAATTACCCGATCGTGTGTAATTTGTAACACATTCCGTTTGATTACAATCATCTATCTGGGTAAAGCATCCCTTCATTTTAATATGGACTTCACCTGCATTTAAAGCAGAAGAAAAGATTAATGAATGGCAAACTTGAAATGAACTTAAACGTAACAGGCACACACAACAGGAGTTTACCATGTTATATAACAGGCAAGGGAAGAATAACTACGCCATACTTCTTCATGTTTAAAAGCATTTTATTGACCTTCTTAAAGCAAAACTACGCAAAGTTAAATTAAAGGCTTTACTTAGCTTATTGTTCACTCACTCAAGAAATTCAACTTTATATCGGATCTGATTGTTACCAATTTTTTTATGCCATAAAATTTAACTATCCCTCCTAATCCAATATAAAAATCTCCTGAATCGGATGCAAATAACCTTCAAATAGGCTTTCAGTAAAGCATTAAATGTATTTGCAGTTCTGGATATGGAAATTAACGACACGTAGCAATGGTTATTGAATCCCTAGGGGGAAATTTCAATCTTAGCAAAACCAATTACAATTACGCACGCAACAGTCGAAGGAATTAAAAAAAAAAAAAAACAATAACTTTATTACTATTTATTTTTGAAACTCAAACTTCGATTTGAATTATGTCGCAATCGTACCAAATCCGCTAATATGTCTGTCACTACCCATCGGAACACACATGTCCACAAGAACCAAGATGAAGCTGAATCACACAGCAGATCTCCCTCAATTTTACGGACTGATTGGTCGACTCAACCCCACTGTTCCGATCTGCTAAGTTCACAGTTTCAAACGAAAAGAAACAACCTTCAACTTCAAAGTATTCCGCCTTCCTGGCCTGAAGCAACAGTACATTCGAAGCTTGATCAACATACGTCAAACGAAATTGGTCGGAACACTTCCAATGGAAGACAAACAGCGTCCCCCGTAAGACAAAACATTTTGTAAAGCAAGTGAGATTACACGATACGTTAGGTGCTAATATGCTTAAGGAAGATAAGATTATAAATAATCGATTGGCGGGAATCCATTGAGAACCTTTCACAAACTTGATAGTGAAGTTTTTATTGGCAATCTGTTGTGCGTAGCACCAATATTTTCAAATATTGCACTCACCTGTTACTTTATCAATAGACCATAATACGTAGCAATCCGATAATTTATCCGATTCAGTTTCGCAGTGTTCCACTTTGGTAGCACAATCGCCTTTTTCTGTACAATTGGTCTCATTATAAAATTCGCAGTCGATTTTATGACTTTCAGGCGGCAAAATGAAAGCCTCTGATAAGCTCAATATTCGTAACATCATCGAGATGCCTAAAAACAAAAATAAAAACAAAAATAAAAATAAAACGGCAACGTAATAACTAAATTATTAGAGGAAGCCAAACAAATTGTAAAAATGAAAGCCAAAAACAAAAACAGGACAAAAAGAAATAAGGAAATAAAGAAAATCGAAAGTTAATATGTATTTCCACACGGGAGGGATATTTTCGGTTATACTTGCTTGCCACTATCAACACGAAACGAAAGAAAGAAATATTCAGCACATAGAAGAGGAAAAGTAAAAGCATTGAATGAGGAACCGACTGCTCTTCCTTTACTATAAAATGCGAAAACTACGAGGCTACATACGTAAACATAAACATTTTTTTTGCCATCCATTTTTTATTTCTAATTCACGCGTATTTCCTCTACCCCCCCCCCCCCCCCCCCTCTTTTCCTCCTTCAAATTTTTACTTCTATACAGCAATTATTGCATTCGTACAAGGTGTACAAGGGAGCTGATGTATGCATATGTATATGTATATGTAGCAGATTATAAACATTACATATTTATATATGTGTATTTTATGTATAATATAAAACACAGAGCACACAGTTAGCTTATACATGTTTACATATAGTTGTATATACGTATGTATTTATTTATGTACCTATGTATGTACGTACGTACGTAACTAACTAACTCTGCATGTATAAAAAGGATGAAAATTTTTCCTTTGTACTCATATCAATTGCACGCTTGCTTTTTCATACCGAACACAGATGTAAGGAAGTATTCTAGATTTTTTGTTCCATTTGCGACATTTATACGACATTCTGCAAAGAGTATAAATTTAATCTAAATCGATATCTTTTCCGCTAATACTTTGCAAATAAAATAATACGATCAATATTTTATCAATTATAGGAAACCTTTCCGGACAAAACAGACCAAACCCCCGAGCCCCGAAAAGGAATCGATACATTTTCATGTTTTTATTTTAATTGAAGAGCTTCCCGGGTTCGCCTTAAGACACAAGTAATTTTCTCATTTATTTTCACTATCATCTTCGTATATAGTAATAGTGTAGAGTTCTTATCGTTGCTGTTATTGTTGTTGTTATTGTTGCATTTGCTGTTGCCATTGCTGTTGCTGTTGCTGTTGCTGTTGCTCTTGCTATTGAGGGCTTTAACTATTCATCCATTGCTGTGCTGTGTGCGCGCTTATTTGCCTTATAGTATAGTTGGCGGTGTAAATTGAGTATCAAAGCTTCGTTTACGTACATATATATATATATATATATGTTTTTCAGTTGAGTAAGGACATGCTCAATGGATTTGTGTTTACTTTGTTATTTATATTTCTATTTTTATGAATATATATATATATATATATATATATATATGTTTGAGTGTTTGAATGATTGTGGCGCCAATCCTTCATTTATTACTAAGTTTGGGTAGGTTATCTCGGTGCAACGAAGAATTGAAAAAGTATTTAAATAAATTCATTTTACTGTTTACATGGCTGAGAACGAACGACTTTGAAAAATAATCTGCAAAAAAGAGTTTTGATCACTTCATCAAAATGAAACAAACAATAATGCCCTTAATAAGTACACGATTCGTAAAGGATCACGACGACGAAGCGATATCAGATGCGACAGCAGATGCTATCGTCTCCGCTCATTTTGCATTTGCATCTACAAATATGCAAGACAGAGCTTCTTGTAAAATTCGCGCATTTTTTAAAATCTGATTTACTCGTTTGACTTCACATTAGTTGGCCGATTTCATAGATCAAGTTCAAGAACAACTCTGAGACGATATCCATGATCAAAACGCTTCAATAGTTCCAAAAGAAATTCTCAAAATATGATTACTGCGCAGACTTTGCACTTTGTTTATAAGCAATCAAACGCACATGCGCACAGATGTGTAACATGCATCCGTGCGTACAAAAGTCGACTCAATACATCTTGTTGCCGCACAATTACATTTGTGACGCATCTGGAAAGATTTGAAATATCAAAAAATAAAAGCAAAAGACTAGCACATGTATAAGATGTGTTCGTGGCCACAATACTGATTCTGAAACAAGCCAATCTTGGCGGACCGCAAGTCGGCACATATATTCTTGTGTCAGATCGGTACATCGGGTTTAAAAAATTATTGCTATTGTTTGTAATCACTTTGAAGTTATCCAAAATATATTTTTATTAAAAGTCAAAGAAAGGGTTGACCTCAGCAGTTGACATATTAGTCTCTGAAGGCGTCAGGTAAAAGTGAATCAAAGTGAACCGTTTGCGAGTAGATAATTGATGGAAAATTATAAAAGGAGTGAAGTGTACAAACTCTCCCCAAAATGCGGTTATTTTTGCGCCCATTACCGAAGGGTGAAGGGTATACTCCTCTTCTCAGAACGTTTGCAGCGCCCATAAGGAAGCTTCGAAGACCCTTGATCAGCACTAAATTCTGAATCGATTTAAGCATGTCTGTCTGTCCGCCAGTGTAATGTCTGTTGTAAACGTTAAGCTGTTGACTTCAAATTTGGCAGAAACATTGGAAGTTCTTGCAGGCAGGTTGGTGTTGCAATTGGTTCAAATCCTCACAACTGAGAACATCTCGGTTTTTCATAGACATTAAAAAGATGTTTTTTTTTGCTCATTACTCACAAAAACTGTAGCAGATAAAGGTACAAAAATATGAACGCATATCCTATGGGCGACACTATGGTGCCTATAAGAAAATGGAAATAATTGGCCGCGCCTGCCTAATATAATGATATAGGAAAATTTAATTTTTTTTCAATACCCTTATAACACGCAGAAACAAGCTTCAAAAACCCCACAAAATATATAATTTTTTGGCTGCCTAAACATTTCCGCCCGTTCTTTTCAAGGGGCACGCCTACGACGGCCACACACCTATTTCGCAAAAACTTTTAGTTCGGAAATAGAAAAAATAAGCAACGCTCGTTCTCTATTAAAGAACATTTGGCTCTTTTATTTTCTTTGTGATGGGTAAAAAAGATTCGATGACGACCGAATATATGTCTTACTTGTTCTTTGTAATTAGTTTAACGTGAACATAACTACTAAACTATATTATTATTCTTATAGCGTTATTTGAAATCATTAATCTCCAGTAATAGAAGATTCGCTTCGTGCACTATCAACGAATATTAAAGGCGCTATTGGTGAATTCGATCCAGGTTTTGTAAACAAAGCTTTCAAAACCGGGATTAACTTTTGTAAGACGAAGTATAGCGGCGATTTGAACGATATTGTGTTTCCAATTTAATTCCATCGGATGCATTTCAAAACATAAACGAAAATTTTTGCTTTTTAGATTTGGATCAGTTGGTAGTGGCCGCAATTCCGGGTTTCAAATATATATGCAAAGTAAAAACGCAATAAATCAGGAAATTGAAAATATTCTGTTCTCATGTAGTAATTCTGAAGGCTAGACAATTAAGCCAAATTCTTATTATATAATGTAAACAATCGCCAAGACTCCAATTTTCAGTTTGATGATACGCCTGCCCGTCACATTTCGCCAAGAAAAACTATCGAATGATAATTAATGGATTGGAAATCGAGGCAAATTACTAAGCAAAGGTGGTTTTTATCGCTACATGAAGCACTCGCCACATAAGTTAGAAGAGATTACCAAATCGAAGTTCTGTGGGGCGGTACGTTATATATAGAAAACTTGGATTAGTATCAAACTCTTGAGTAAGCGAGTTTTTGATTTGCCAACTAATAGCATAATTTATAAAAAGCATATGCAGTAAACGATTGAAAAAAGTAGATCACTCGCTTACTATATTCACCGTGATGAACGTGTGATGAACACGCCTAAATACGAACAAACATGTATTTATTATGCATTTAAATAAAAAAAAAAGAAATTTTTTTAGAGCTGTCCCTTTTGAAGTAAAAAAAAAAAAGAGAAAAAAAATAGGAAATATAAAAAAAAAACAAGGGTTTTATATACTTGCTTAAATATGCTTGAATGCTTATATGTATGTATTAACCTAGAAAACGGTATATCATCAAAAGTTTTACGAAAAAGTAATTATCTAAATCTTTATTCATATGCATACAGTTATCGGCAAAATTACGTTAAATTTTAAGTAAATTGAAATGGAATAAAGCATTCGAAGACAATGCAAATGTTTTTCCACCCACTGTATGCAAGTCTATGGATACAGTTTTACTTATTCACTGAAAGGCTAGAACTTAATGAAAGAATAATTCAGGTCACTTTCCCGTAATATAATATACACTTTTGTACTTGAATAAATTCACAAATTTTCACCAAAGGATTTGAGCTTTAGAGGTGTGGAAAAGAAATCTTCTACCCAATGATAACCAAATAATTTACAATTCCAAAATCAGGAAAGTCAGATCAGATTGCCATATGAAAGCCAATTGTTAATAAATCATGCCTGCCTCTTGAATAACTCAGGAACTGAACTATAAGTGCAGTGCAGTGTAATTAGATTGAAAACCTCTATAGCAACGTACATTGTAAACCAATGTCCTACTTGCTGCAATATTTTACGTCACGAATATGTGATACCTATTACTGTCGTCAACTATTTACAGGTGTTTTTCTGCAATAATAAGATTTTATTTTATTACACGCAATGTTTCAAATAAAATACATAAATAAATATAATGTGATCTCTGATATGTTCTTTTTGTATGCTAAAATCGAAAGGACGACGAAGGACGATACTATACATAAACCCATATCAAGGATCTCTTACTACATTCCCGAACAGTTTGGTAGAAAGTGTGGGAAAAATTGGCTTTCTCCTGGATTTTGTGCGTTCAGTTTGAGTCAAATTTAAAAAATAGCTGCAAAAGAGAATTGTGCTTATTTTATAAAGATCAAAGGGGGGCATACATCTATTTTTTAGAAATACGCAACAAAGAAAATTGACTAAAAACGTCATTCTCGTGAACATTTCTAATAACGAAATGAGAAATGAGCGTAAATATTAAATTAATACATTTATTTTTCTTTTTAATGAATTTCTTCTTAAATTAACACCACTGTTGAAGTGAACGGAACTTTATCCAAGCAACAGAATCCTTTTAAAATACGTAATTCTAAATATTTACGAGATGCAAACTGTTTCAATTAGCAAATCTCAAGCAATTGAGAATAATTTCGTTCATTTTTACATTGATTTATGTTGGGATGATTTTTCATATCATAATCGTGGGAAAAGCTACACTTTGTACATTTTTGAAACGTGTATATAATTGAACTATATTTCTCATAAAATATGAATACCACGAAAATCAATCATACAAGTAAACATACGTGCATACACTGCATCCTATTATAAAAACCTAATTTATTTCGTTTATTAAATGGAGAGAAATTGAATATTATAAATATAGAAAAGAATGTGGGCGGAAAACAGATTTAATAAAAACAAAAAACAAACGATAGCATTTGCCATAACAAAGACGCTACTAAAATAATGAATGAATACAAACCAGATTAAAGAGCGACAGTGAATTTTGTAGTTACTTACCTAAATACACAAGAAAATTCGAATAAAACTGCAGCATTTTATTTTGGAATCATATTCTTTGAGAACAGACAAATAGGAGAACAATTTAATGGAAGAACATGGTTTGCAAAAATAAATTCCAGGATTAGAAGTCCCGAGAGTGGGCGGGTATTTTTTCTTTTCTTTAGTTATAAATTGGTGGTTGTTTGTTAATTGGTTGTGTTGGTGTTGATTGTATATATTGGCACGATTGCTTTTTTTTTTTTAATTTCAAACAAACTAGAATTTTTAATTGTTCTTATTACAAAGTATATTTTCTTTAAACATTTTCAAAAAACATTGTAAATTCAAATACGATTTTATAAAGATATTATTTTTTCTATTCTGATCGACCGAGAAGTTGGGCGCTTCACTGGCGCTAGTTACTGTTCTGCACATTTCCTTTTTTACCTTCGATTTTATTTTACTTTATTTCTCACACCATTTACACTTTACCGTTTCTCACATCATTATGGCTTTATTAAGAATTCATTTACTGTTTCCATTAGAATAAATTAACTATATAATATTTTTCCTAGTTTTCTTAAAATTTTTCCGCAGAATTTGTTGCTCCCGTGTTATTTTTCGTACGTTTCCAGTGATGCCAACACGTGCTTCTACTGCTAATTAACTGTTGATTTGTTAATCGAAATCCGCTAATAATTTTCGTTTGCCATAATATTCATTTGATACTACATGGGTTTTTGGGATAAACGTTTACCAACTTTTACACCCACTTTACAAAATTTTAGATACATATACTTGTGTCATCTTCTTTAAACAACTCTGTGTGTTTTTATTTAACTTTACGCTTTTAAGCTTTGTTGTCTGTTTTCAAAAGTTAGCACTACTCACATTACTGTTTAGTTTATAGAAACTTTGCTACCATTCCTTGCACGGAGCACATTTATTGGAAAGAGATGAAAATATATTAAAATTTTACTGAAAAATGTACATAT
Organism: Glossina austeni; assembly: GCA_000688735.1. Taxonomy (NCBI): domain Eukaryota; kingdom Metazoa; phylum Arthropoda; class Insecta; order Diptera; family Glossinidae; genus Glossina; species Glossina austeni. The sequence continues at coordinate 64,922 of KK502508.1, forward strand.
TTCTCTTGCATAACTTGTAAATGAACCATAAGTTTTTACGATATTACGACAAGAGTAGTTATCAGCACTGACCATTCCCTATTTGAACTCCTCTCAAAGATGACTGACATTATAATCTTCTCGGTTTTTCTCCTTTAATTTGGAAACGCTGCAATAATGACATGATGCCTATTTCACTTACAGAAAAATATTGTAGGGTTTGCGTATGTAAAAGAACATGTGAACAACAGGCCTTCATAGTCGAGGAAAAATCACGGCTCGAACGAAAGCATTTGAGGAAAAGCATAATCCACATTCACTAGTTTTTAGGGTAAAATAAAAACAACTATTCTATTTTTCTTACTAAAATTTTAGTTCCATATAAATGTTTTTTATAGGAACAGTCTATTTTGAATTACGGAACTTACATTCTGTTGTTATAAGTCGTTAATTACAATAACAGCTGTACAGAAAAGTACAAGCCATGGAGAATAGAAAAGATGGCTGATTTTGCGTCATTAGTTTTGTTCCTGGCAATACTATTATGTTATACTATTTCTTTGCGAAACGAAATAATTGTCTTGGTCTTACCAAAAAGTTTCCATTATTAAAGTAAATTAATCGTGAGTTTGTCTAAAAGATGTTAAATCGCAAACGTCGTGCGAGTTCGATATCAAGTAAGCAGGATGAAGACCTTGGACAATTAGATGACTCTACCCCAGAGCACTCGCCGGTGATGCAACCAACGTCTGCGGTGATTATTACTTCAGCTAGAAAAAAACGCAAATTAGATCCAACCGAATTATGTCAAAGTCTTTACGACTCCATACGAAATCTTAAGAAAGAAGACGGTTCCATGCTATGTGACACCTTTATACGTGCGCCGAAGAGACGGCAAGAGCCTTCGTATTATGATGTGGTCAATAATCCGATTGATTTGCTAAAAATACAGCAAAAACTAAAAACGGATGTCTACGATGACTTGGATGAATTAATGCAAGACTTTGAATTGTTAGTTAAAAATGCAAAAGCCTTTTATAAGCCTGATTCCACAGAGTATCAAGATGCAGTCACCTTGTGGCATTATGTAGTAGCCAACAAGCAAAGGTTGATGGAATCTTTGGGCATGGCAACGGAAGAGGAGCCAAAGCTTAAGAAAGGACCACGAAGCGCCCGAAGGCTGACCGCTACTGGAGATGAAGAGTTAAAAGATGACGATATGAATCCTTATGAGGAGCTGTTTGCTTCTGTCATGACTTCGGTGGATACCAGTATGAGTGACAGGCCTTTACATCGCATGTTTCTGTTGTTACCGAGCAAAAAGGTATATCCCGATTACTACGATGTAATTGAACATCCTATTGACTTAAGGTTAATAGCCACCAAAATTCAAACAAATGCTTATTCAAGTTTAATAGAAATGGAGCGTGATTTGCTTCAAATGACCAAGAATGCTTGTCAATTTAACGAACCTGGCTCTCAGATCTATAAAGATGCTAAAACTTTGAAGAAAATCTTTACCCAAAAACGAATTGAGCTCGATTCAGGTAAAACTAAAATTATGCGAAGGTCAAAGGGTCTATCCAGTTCCGCAATAGCTGCGTTGAAAGAAGAAGCAGATAGTTCGGATGACGATGAGACCAGTAAAAAAGGCGAAGGTCCTATGTGGGCTTTATTTGATCATTTGTATAACGCACCTGGCCATTCAGAGCATCCAGGGGCAACTGGTCCGCCTTTAGGCACCTCTTTATGGAAATTGCCTGTGCGTAGGTTCCACCCGGAATATTTTGAATTAATAAAGCGTCCAATATCTATGTGTCAAATTCATACAAAACTTAATAAGGGTGAATACGCCAACATAAGCGATCTCACGGGAGATTTGTATTTAATGTTGGACAATGCCAAGAAAGCATATGCAGCTACACACCGAACTCATAAGGACGCCGTAAAAATGCTAAAGCTTATGAATGCTAAATTGGTTGAAGAGTCCTTGGATCAAGAAACCAGTGAAATGGAAGAAGATGAAGAAGACGAGGACGACGAAGAAGTCGAACATTTAACTGGTCCGGGCAGTACTGAGCCTCAGCCAGAGAAAAAGAAAAAAGGTAGACCACGCCTTAACCCAATTCAACATAATTCGACTGGCAACACCACCCCTATTGCATCAACTACAAATATTTCACCAAAATCTTCCAGAATACCTATAAATGCCGCATTAAAAAAGAAAATCCTTAGTATACAAAAGTACTTGGTCGACTACACCGTTAGCAATCGTCGTCCAATAGAGTTATTTATGGAAAAACCACCTCGTAAAGTCTATCCCGATTATTACGACATAATACAAAATCCTATTGATATGAATACGATTGAACATAACATTAAAACGGATAAATACAAGGATTTGGAAGACGTAGTTGCCGACTATCGCCTAATGTTTGCCAACTGTCGCCAATACAACGAAGAGGGTTCGAACATATACGAAGATGCTAACATTTTAGAAAAGGCTTTGAATGAAAAACTTAAGGAATTTCCGGGTCTAAATGAAATTAAGAAACCTTTGCAGAAATCAAACAAATTGGGTCGCCGTAAGGGCAATCATATACCCGTAACTGATAAGTTATGGCAATTTTATGAAGCCATACGTGATTACCAAGAACCTAAGGGTAAACGTCAACTTTCGCTAATTTTTACAAAACTTCCATCAAAAACGGAATATCCTGATTATTATGACATTATAAAGGATCCCATGGATATGGAGCGAATAGCTAATAAATTAAAACAGGCTTCGTATGAGTCTATAGATGAATTAGCTGCTGACTTTTTACTTATGTTGGAAAACGCCTGCAAATACAATGAACCGGATTCTCAAATATATAAAGATGCCTTGGTTCTGCAACATCTAACCCTCCAATTAAAACAAAATTTGCGTAATGATCGCGAATCAGTGCCGGATGTTTCCCTGGCTGTTCAAGAGCTTTTGTTAACTCTCTTCACTTCATTATATAACCATCAAGATGAGGCAGGCCGCTGTTACTCAGACTCCTTGCAGGAATTACCAGAATATGATGAGCTGCCTGGTGATCAAAAAATTCGAGGTATATCTTTGGATTTGGTCAAACGTAGGCTGGATAAGGGTGTTTACAAACGATTAGACGTCTTTCAGGAAGATGTGTTTGCTTGTTTAGAACGTGCTCGTCGTTTGTCACGCACTGATTCCGACGTTTTCCAAGATTCCATAGAGTTGCAAAGTTTCTTTACCAAGAAACGCGATGAAATTTGCGCAGATACCTTGAGCTCGCCCGCCTTGAATTACACTTTGGATAAAATGCTGTCTGAAGTAGAAATTATGAAGCAACAAAAATTACCGCAGGAGGAGCCTGATCAAGATCAAGAAGACAAGGAAGATGTTGACACGGCTGCTATGCACGGTGAAAGTATGATTATCAATCAAAAGGTGTTCTCCGCCGGCGATTTCGTGTATTTTCAGCACAATGAAAATAAAATTCCAAGCATCGCGTACATAGAACGTCTTTGGACTTCAGAAGATAATAATAAGATGATGCATGGTGCTGTATTCTTAAGGCCACATGAAACTTTTCACGTTACTACGCGGAAATTTCTAGAAAAGGAGGTTTTCAAAAGCAGCGTATCACAGACCATACCCATGGATCGTGTTCTTGGTAAATGTTACATCATGCATATCAAAGACTATATTAAATTGAAACCTGAAAATTTTGATGAAAAGGACGTATTTGTGTGCGAGTCTCGTTATAATGTGCGGGCTCGCAGCTTTAAAAAGTTCAAGAATTGGCCCTTTGTCAGAGAAAATGATCCTAATGTCAAATTCATATTACGTGAGAAACCTGTTGAAATAAAAAGAGTCATGTCAGTCTTTAAGGAACGGATAGAAAAACATAAAGGTGAATTGGAAGAGCTAAAATTGCAAGAAGCGTTAATTGAAAAGGAGAAACCCAATGTCCCATGCGATCCGCCGTTCAATCCAGAACCGAATAGTGTGTATTATCAGCAGTACAACACCATCTGTAGCGGAGTGGTAAAGATAGGAGATTTCGTGTATGTGGCTACTCAGTCGGGCAAACAATCTATAGCCCAAATCCATCAGATTTGGGAACAAAACAATAAGTCCTATTTTAAAGGGCCCTGGCTTTTAGCACCCAATGAAATAACCCCACCTTTACCTTCTCAACCACCGCTGGGTAAGCCTTTTTACCGCCAAGAACTTTTAGTTTCCACTGTGGAGGAAATTACCCCTGTCATAGCAATCGTGGGACGTTGCGCCGTGCTCGAATATCAAGAATATATCAATTGCCGTCCTACCGAATTTCCGGAATCTGACGTTTACATTTGCGAAGCTGTCTATGATGAATTGAAAAAGGCCTTACGAAAATTCCAGTCTCCAGGTGGAATTCTGAAGAAATTCCTGCACAGCGCTGACGTTACTCAGGACGAAATATTCTTTTTTAAAGCAGTTATTAAACCAATCAAGGAAGGAAAATGCTCAGACTACACTGAAAGCTTGATAATGATGGAGGACTCCTTGGACGGAAACCCTCCGTCGGTAAATTCTGACATAGCCACTACATCGTCGCCAGCACCTTCAGTTTCATCCACCCCGTTGTCATCAAAAAAACCCAAAACGACAAAAAAAAGCTTAACGGGTTACATTTTATATTCTAGTGAAGTACGAAAGGGTGAGTTTGTAACTTTTGTCCATACTATAAAGCAACTAATGAAGAATATTCCTTAAAGGTATATGCACCGCTAATCCGGACGCTTCTTTCGGAGATATATCACGAATGGTGGGTAATGAATGGAAGAACTTACCGGCTAGTGTGAAACAAAATTGGGAAGACCGAGCTTCACGAATCAATGAAGAATCTGCTGCCAGACGTGAACTCGATGAAACACTTAACTGCTCAAGTCCGGGGCCTAATAACGAGCAACAAACAAGTCTCACCTATGAGTGCTTATGGGACAAATGTGATTATCAATTCGAAGATTCTGTTGATTGCATGGAGCACTGTTTGGCTGATGGAACGGGACATGTGCAGCGCACAGCGCAAGCTAATGATTCAGAATACGTGTGCTTATGGCGCAATTGCATTCGTGTAAGAAAGAATATGCAAGCATTTCCGACTCTGTTGCGCCTTATTAAACATGTCCGTGAAGTACATTTGAGCAAACCGGGCAAAGTTGTGCATCCAAATGAACGCAGCAAGAATTATGTGCCCCGCAAAACTAAAGTGGGTGCAATAATTTCCCAACAGATAACCACCAATGCTGGTATAAATGTTGCTACTAATTCTTTATTGCCGAGAGGTGTGGTTGGCGGCACGCAAACAGAAGGTAATCAAATTCAGTATCAACCGCAAGTATTGGGACCACCACCAGAACCAATGTTTGTAACTGTTCCTCCTAGACCTCAAAGAGTTTTACACTCTGAGGCTTATATCAAGTATATTTCCTCATTGCAAGGCACGACCGCTCAACTGAACGCTCAGAACTCGGCAAATTGGAAGCGAGCTCTCACTCCACTGACACCGTCTGCTATTGCCAAACCTCACACAAGCTTACCCTCACAATGGTTAGGCAAATATGCCCATACAAATGGCGAAGATGTGGTTAAAGCTTTATGCCATTTGCGGAATTTTATGATGGATGATGTCCTCCAAATACAACGCAATTATTTCTAAGACAATAATTTGGCTTCATGAAATGCCATTAATTTTTGTTACACACCAATATACAAGAAATTTACTAAAATAAAATAAATGAGCGAATCCTACTTTAGATCGAATGAAGTTTAGCTTCTATCTCTACAAGAATTTCTTATGATTACAAAATTGACGATTGTTACATATTTATATTAATATTCATTATTCGAAAATTTGTCTGTGGTCTCACATTAGGAATTTGCGCCTTCTATAATTCGATTCTTGATGTTTTTGAAAGTAAATAAAAGTTTATTCGAGCCGTTACCTCTTATTAAATACCCTACACCACCTCACTTAATATATTTAATAACATAGACTCACCTTTTATTTATTATAACGGTTCAGAATGTTTGATTTGATTTGAGGGTATCCGTCCGTCATTCAAACAAATGTAGAAAAATAAGGCATGCCAGTTGCAGTTCGTATAAAAATAAAGCGTGCTAGTGGCCAATTCTTAGCCTCAGGTAGTAAATTTGTTATTGTTGTTGCCAATTCTGTTCTGATCTGGAGTATTGAAAGGTCGTTGGCCGATATATGTAGGCCTTAGATACTAAACATGCCAGTAACATTTTTTGTTTGGGTTTCGATAGTCAAAATCATAAATTAATTTCTGGTCGCAATGATGATCTGGTTATTTCACATGATTTTGAAACGTGCGTATATAACAAGAAATGAGAAGAAAAGAAACTTTCAATTTGGTTTTCGCTTTCAGTGGGAAATTGGATAATGTATTTAAACAAGATAATCCCGTGTGCGGGCTTTCCATTGATCCACAAAATGACAGTATATTTGCCACGGCTTGGGAGAATGGAAAACTTCTACTATTCGATCAACGTGCCGACCCAACTCAACAATTGGACGGGATAACTGCTTCAAGAGAGGGTAAAGTGCTTGTTCTTGGCTTCTACTAATAAATGCGGAAATGCACTTAACTCCACGCGCGTGTAATTCAAGTTTTCGTTCTCACAATACCTAAATGTAAATGAAAAATTTGTTGTGTTTTTCTAATAAATAAGTGGTGGGGATTTTATTCATACCGCAAAAATAAGTGGTGGAGGTATAATTCAAACTTTCGATTATTGGACTTCTGACCTCCAATATCAGATGTACCCTTATTTTAGACTCACACTGAGTAAGGGCGGCAACTTTTTAGTATATTTTCTTTTCCGAAAGTTCAAGTATAGTTTATAAAAGCTTTGATATTTTAATTTCTTGATTGCTAAAACCAATTTAGGCTTTTAACAAACAATTTTTTCAAAAATGATAACTTCGAATCGTCAAATATTAATTAGACAAAAGCGTTGTAAACATTAAAAATGAATTTTGATATCTAAGATTCGCGTACTAAGAATATTTATTTTAACGACGATATTCTTTTTTTGTAGTAAATCCTTAAAATATGTACAAAATGAATTTGGAAACCTTCATGCATAGGTTTAAGTATTATTTTGTAAAAAGGACTTGAAACGTTTGAAAAGCAGAAAAAAAAGGTTTCAAGGGTTTTTGTATGATAAATATAAATATTTATAAATATATATATAAATATTTTATGTAAGCACGCGAAGCATTTCCACACGAGCAATCGAAATGAGCTTTTTAACAAGAATAGGTTGCTTGTTTTATATTAGTTTCCATACATAAGATAAATACAATGCCGTACCTTTTATGTAATTATTTATCTAGCCGTGTTTGATTATGCCATCTTGGACGTCAAAGTTTTACACCTTTTATATAATCTAACAATTTTGAAAAATTATTTTTGTATATTGCTTCCTTTGAAAATAATGTCTTTTAATAATGTCTCTTAGTAAATAATTGGCGATGGTAATCATATTCAGATATTTAAAATAGTTAAGCAATTCCGCAAACTCTACACACTGCTCTGGCAATGCTGCGTCACAGTATGTAGCTATTGGTATGTATGCAAATTTTTTTAATTGTACTTGGCTTCTTCAGCGTGAATATTGGAAAAACAAGTCGCCATTTTTTAACAGCAGCTGCAGGTTTGTCCTTTCTCATTACTTATTTAAACAAAAATTATCAGCAATTATCTAAAGTTATAATGGACAATTTGAAAATTTCTGTTAATGTGTTAGGAGTAAAAAGAGAGAGTGAAAAGTTATTTATAATTAGTTATAATTTGAAATTTCAGCTTTAGTTTCCAAATAATATTGTCGTGTTCGTATCTAAAACAAGAGTAGAGGATTAATAATGACTGGCCGTGGAAAAGGAGGAAAGGGTTTAGGAAAAGGTGGTGCAAAACGGCATCGTAAAGTTTTGCGTGATAACATTCAAGGTATCACCAAACCGGCAATTAGACGTTTAGCAAGGCGAGGTGGTGTCAAACGTATATCGGGTCTAATATATGAAGAAACCCGTGGCGTCTTAAAAGTATGCCTATACACAAATACACGTTAGTTACAAAAATTTTCTCTATACCTTTTTTTTTTTTTCTTTACAGGTATTTTTGGAAAACGTCATTCGTGATGCAGTAACTTATACTGAGCATGCTAAACGTAAAACTGTTACTGCTATGGATGTTGTTTACGCCTTGAAGCGTCAAGGGCGCACTTTGTACGGTTTTGGCGGTTAATGAGCAGATTTTCATCAGCACAATTCAATATTTGGGCACGAAGAGTATTTTTCCATTTACTTATCTTCTTATATATAATTACAAAAGTTTTTCGTCTTATATATTTAACAGTAATACATATGTATTTACGACAGATTCGAATATTTCCACTTGACTAATACATTTGTAACCAATAATCCAATTCAATGTAGTAGCACTTTCGCTAAGGAAATAAATTGCAATTTGTCCAAAATGATAATAATATTTGAAGAGCAAATGAAATTATTTAACGGAGGGATGAGGGAAATATTTTCTCTTTGGTTTTTGGTTATGCCCTTACGATGTCGCTGGAGTTGCAACAGGCGCCTTCGAAGAACTAAATTCATCACTAAGCTATTAAAGAATAATTAATCTGGACGGTTTCGATGTACGAGCGGTTGTATGCGACCGAAATCCGATGTACAAGAAAGGTCTGAAGGAATTACTGGCTGACGTTCTGGTAATACATGATTACGTGCATATTATCAGTATGTACACCAAAAGGGTAATCGAAAAGAAACTAAGATACGACTTCTCTATTGTAAGTAAAATGCATAAATCAGTAGACATCAACAATAGATTTTGGGCCCAACGGGCGGGGAGCGGATTTAGGTGCTCCTTTACATTCTCTGGTAATACTTGCCAAAGAATTGCATCCTCCGGAAATAGAATATTTACAGCAGTATGCCAGATTTAGGCTTGATTCTTACAATTATTAAATTATAAACTTCATTATTGTGCAAGAGTTAGCGAGACCCGGATGATGCTGTCATTTATGTTATGTACTACATTTAATTGTCGATCGTGTGCATTGTCTTCACTTATGGGAGTGTCCTTCTTCGCACGAATGGCCTTTTTGTTGCAACCATTATTTTAAATCCTAACCGATGATCGTAAGTGTGTCTTACTTACCATGAACTTAAGAAAGCACTTAATTTTGCTTTTTTTTACTAAACTTTACTATAAAAGTACATTTAAAAAATAAAGTTTTTTTTTTACAAAATTACATTCATAGAGTTCCATGTACACACATACATATTTCCATACATACGTGTATATGCATGTATGCAAGTATGCGTTGCGATCGTTAGATCTTGAAATATATAGGAATTAGAAACTTAAGGTATATGTTATTCTACGCACGGTGCTATAGTTTATTATGGTATGTACGGCGACGGTGAATGAGAAACCCAAGGTTTATGTTAAATTAATCCTGTCATTACAATATATACATATACCTAGGATATATACATTTTCGTGTAAGTGCGTTTGTGTACGTATATGGTTCATGTGTCGGAAGTAAAAGTAGCACTAGAGAAATATATTTATATAAAAGATTGGGGGAAAAAAAAACTGTCATAAAAAATAGATAGAATATATTTATAGATGTGTATGAAGATGAGTAGGTTTCTTTCTACGACGAAGAATTTAGGAAACTCCTGATAATTATTGGAAATAATCGCGTAATCCTGCAGCTGATAGAAAAGAAAGTGGAGGAAAGAAAAAAGTAGATATATAAGAAAAAAATAAAGGGGAGACGGACACGAAATGATCCTATATAAGAAACACACACAACCGTCTTATATATGTAATTTTTGAACTATTCAGTACACAATCCGAGAAACAATGAACGCGGAGACTTGACACCTTTGGTAAACTCTGCCTCATCAAAATTCGGATCGAAAATATCATGATGTTGATTCTGTGGCATCGGTGTCAAGGGCATCGGTTTCGCACGTCGTATAAACACTTTCATTGGCTGATAGTCCTTATCGTTGCGCAAGGTGTCTGAATCACTGGAACATATATCACTGCCAATGCTGCGTGTTGTCGGTATCGAGATCTCATCCAATTCGAATTTGGTAAGACTTTCAAAAAGATTGTTCTTACCATTCGCAACGTTATTATTAATGGCGCTACTGTTACTGTTACTGTTACTGTTACTGTTATTATTATTAATGTTATTCGTATTATTACTGTAAACGTAATTAGCCCTTTTGTCTTTCTGCGGTTGCATTGGAGCATTTATCAGTGTTTTCGAGGAACTTTGACTGCGGCTGCTGTCAGTAATGCTATTCCTCATAGATAGAGTATCACCGATGTTCGTTTCAAAATGTACAGCCGATAACTGGAACTGTAAAGAAACGAAGAAAGACGATGATTGCATGAAAACCGGTTATTATACGAATTTCAAGTGTAAAATTATTCGGTCTCATTCCGAACCATTTGCTGTCGTCTCAATTTTCAAAAAAGATTTTTCTTATGGATCGATTCTCTCGTGCTCTCCTACGTCTTTCCCTTTCTTTTTTTCTTTTAATTGCGTTCGCTTTAAATGTGCCCATAAACTAAACCAGCTAAACTAAAACATTGATTTAATTAAGAATTTAAGAGAAGAATTGAATTGATTGCACAATTTGAAGTAAAGCCAACCTATCTACACTTCTAGTTTTCGTTTATTTTATGATTCAAAACATTGCATTTTCGAGGTAAAACTCGCTAATGATTGCATAGAGCAATGCATGAGAGTCTTTGAGTTTTTCCTTCTTGTCGAAAGATTGATAATAAAGAAAGAAAAAAATGTCCTTTGAAAACCGATTCAAAATATTTGTATTTTGTAAACTTAATAAAAAAGAAAAAAAAAAAAGAAAACAAAAGAGAAAACAAAACAGAAAAAGAAATACAAAAAATATCAGTGCGATCTATGGAATAAATAATTCAATTAATAAAACTAATCTGGCTTGAGTCGAATCATTTAACTTAAGTATGATCTCAAAATTTCATATACTTGCATAGGGAAGGGTAATGCACTTACATCAGTTTCGTTGGCAAACTCGTGATCAGATTTGGATTCTTTCTTTTTCGCTGACTCCTTAATTGTGAGGGGCTCAACATATTTCATCTCGCTTTTCACTTTACGCACTTTTAACGCTTTTCGTGTTTCTTTTTGTGTTATCATCAGATTTGTTGTTACGCCGTTTACCGGCGAATTGAGATGCACTTGACGCTCCGGATCGTTGGAATCGTTTTCAGTTTCCTCACCGTCGTCATCGTCTTGAACATCGATATAGGTCTGCTGATCGTGACCTAGTGTAGCTTCCTTATTCAAACAGATATTGATACTCTTTCGCGGTGTGGAAACACTGCCGCTTGCTTTGATAATTTTTTGAAAATCATTGCGTCTATAGGTAAATAATTAGATTCCATATTAAATAATGAAAAAAATAGAAAAAAGAAAAACTTTTTTCATTCAATTTGAACACATACTCCTTAATGATCGCTTGCAAAGATTCATTTTTAACCACCACGTAGCCCTCGGGCACATTGGCTTTGAATTCATTTTCCAATTGATTCTCGTAAGCTATTATCTGTTGATTGAGTTTTTCATTGAGCAGCTCGGCTTTCTTGCGTAACATTTTTTCTAACGCTAATTGCTCTTCGAGTGTTTTCAGTTGCTCTTTAAGATTTGTCAGTGTGCTCTTCGCTCGTTTTACGACTTCACCATTTGGACCGGTGACCAATTCAGTTAGCCCATCGTCGTCTTTACCCAATTGATCACGTATGCTGCGCTGCAGGAATTTACTTATTCCGTTATTGTTACGCACATTAAAATCTATTATGTAATTGTTAATCTCCAAACAATCGAGAATCATATTTGCCGCACGATCAGTTAGCCCACATTGCTCCATATCGATTACTTATAATGCAAAATCATAAGCGGCTCTTAGATTAGATTATTAAATATTATTAACTAGAGCAGAAAAATAGCCCACCTTTAATCCATACATCCTCTTTAAGAACTTCCACAATACACTTAAGGCCATCATCTCCTATTAGAGTATTGCCTGATAATGCAATGTTACGTAATCCAGGAATAGTGTCGGGATCAACATCGCGATAACGCAAAGATTTTTGCCAGCCCTCTGTATAACGACTTATTTTTTGTATCTTTTTACAAAAAAAGGAAAAAAAAAAAAGAAGCAAATAATTAAATAAATAAATAGTTTCGCTAACAAAGCATACAGAAAAAGTAATTATAAAGTGCAAATAAGTTTCATAAGTTTCCTTACCTTAATCATATCTGCTACACATTCGGCACCCTTTGTAGTCAATTCACATTCAGATAAATTTAATTTTTCAACATGTTCTAAATATTTAATCGTATTGCATATGGCTTCGCATCCTTTATCATAAATATTTGAGCGTCGAAAACTTATTTCCTTGAGGCTGTCGTTTGTCGAAACGGCCTTAAGAGTAAATAAAAGAAGACGAGAAAGCATTTTATATGAACGACGATTATTATCATCACTTTTGCGCTGCTCTATATAGTCTACAGAATGGATTCTATCCGATTGCAACAAAGATATCTGCGAATATCTGCGAAAAATAGGAAAGTTTCCAACATTGAACATCCGGAAAATCGCAAGTGTGATATATGATCCGAATGACTTCGCATCTACTTCGCAGCCTTCAGGCTAACTGTCGTTACTTGCGAAACTTCAAGGACGTTCCTTTTGTCTTGAAGTTTCATAAAGGGATACTTAGAAGCAAGTTATTCCACTCGGAATGAAAATTTCATCTTGCAGAAAAGGCGTATTTAATCTCTAACGATACCTGGAATGGTACCATGAAAACTAACAGTTCTTTCTGCAAAACATTACGACAAAGTTTATAAAATTTGTGCTACTTCTTCCCGCTTTCAAATATCGGACAACTTTAAAAAGGGCAAGAGTAAAAACTTTGCTCTTCTGGCCCCATGGGCAATTTGCGTGCTTCATCTTGGGGAGACTCGTGCCGCTGGTCAGAAAATGTTGCACTATCAAGATATATATATATATAGAGAAAGAGAAGAGCTTTCGCAACTAATTGCATAAGCAGGTTATAAGGAAGAAAGAAGAAGAAGTTCTAATTGGAAACTTTGAACTCACAAGAACGATGTTGTCGCATTCCTACCTTCGCTATTGATTCCACGTATTTATCGTTTAATGGTAAACCTTCGAGATTTAGTATCCGCAAATTCTTGTTGAATTCAATGCAATTTGAAATCGCCTCCACAACGCCGGAAAACACAAACTTCGTGTAGATCACTGGTCTTTGGCGAAATAATTTCGCCTTTTTCTCAGTATCCAAATGATCTAAAACTGCCGATACGGGGGCATGAGTGCATAAAAATTGATAGCTTATTTTACGAGGGACGACTTACCCATTCCGAATGCCTTGCGCATGCGTATGCCCACATTTTGTAATACCTGATCATAATACAACGCCTCAACAATCAATAACCAGTCGTTCACCGTTAGTTTATCGCCGAAAAAATCCAATACCGATGTCGCATTATTTTTTGCCTTTATATCCGATACTGGTGTCAGATTTTTCGCCCGACACAATTCCAGATAACGAAAGTGAAATGAACGACATCTATTAATTTTTTTCGTCGAGCCAGTACCACTGGCTACCTCCCGTAATTCCAAATTATTGAATTTGTGCATGTCCGTTTCGCGCCGCCGTTTGTTTCCCGTATTATTCTTATTCTGTATATGTCTAGGATATCTTGCGTATGGATTAATCCAGAGTAGTACAACAACAACAACAACAATGATGGCTAGCTACGAGCCATGTACAAATTCACACTTACGGTGTACTTACGGCTGTATTATGCTATCTATCTTTTATCTATGGAGTTTCCTCTTTTAACACTTTAATTATAACTATTTTCTATCGGGCTTTTCGTAATCAGATCGTGCGACAAGCCGTTGCTTGGAGAGCGACGTTTGACAGTTGTATTTCAAATATATATATAAACGTTGAATTAAAAATTGAAAATAATTTTGAAATTTTTATTTATGAACGAATTGATAGGAAAAGTCAGGGTATTTTTTTAATATATATTTTTGTCTTCTTTTTTTCTTTTGAATATGTATATAAATATCTTGAAGGAATTTTTAAAGTTTACTATTTTATTATTGTGGTTTTTTCGTAAATAAACGGTTGACTTCTGGACATGTTTGAGCGATAATGCAACGTTTACTCCAGTCGAGGCGAATTCAAAAACTGAATGTACTCGTAATTGAGGCTTATATTCGCAAATCTTTTGTCTCGTAGAATAAATGTCTTTCTTATTATGCACGTATGCTCGTAAGTGTCCATTTCTTCCCTACAATTTCCTAATATATCTTACGACTGTTTCAAGAATTTCATAAAATTTTTTTCTATCGTTTCGTTTACATTGAAAAATGAAAGAAAACGAAATGATAATTTTGTGAAAATTTTAAACGATAACACAAGTAGGGGAAAATTATCCAAACACGAATGTCGGACACCTAACGTTCCAGTTAATGTATTGCTAAATTTTACTACTTCAGGAATTCCTTCCTTGATTAAACATTTCGGCAAACAGCCATCGTATCCTTCATCCCACCACATCCCACGCTTCCCTATTATATTTGCCCGAATTTTATGAGATATATATACGACAACGCACTTATTAAGGCGCATATCTATCCACCAATGTTCAGAGTAGCATTGCGGGAAAATCTCGATAACCTAAACTGTGACAGCAGTTGAACGCAGTACTGCTTGCTGCCGTGAATTGCGACACCGCAGAAAACTCAAAGTGGAAAAAAAGAGCTGGAAATAAGAGGCCTATGTCAACATTAGCTTAAATCGGGCGTACTGATCACCTACTCGACGACGAAATTGTGACAATATGGTATTAGAATTAAGGGTCGCCAACTAATCTACTTTTCCGAACTTTGAAAGCAAACTCTCTTTTATTACGAAAGCTTCGATTTCTAGCATTGTTGATTGGAAATGGGCGATAGTTCCGCAATTCCAACCAAGTCAGTGTCGCAAGGGGGTCATGTCTCAAGCGCGATAGAGCTTCATATAGTGAAGATAAAATGATCTTTAAATAAATGCCAAACGAATCGAGGATCTTCCCTATCTATGTCTTTGGTGATTATAGGAATGATTTTCTCAATTGTGTTTTCCGTTTTAGTTCGTCGTCCACTTCCGGTCTACAGCCTGTGCAATATGTGCAGTCATTGGCTCAAATATGCTCGGAATCATGTTACGCGCAAACAAAGAGGGGCAAGGGACAAGCATATAATTTACAAGCAAAATGTAGTCATAAGGAAAACAAAATATTAGCAATTGTATATGTGAATGAATGTAAACGTTTGAGCTGAACTTGGCCCAAACTTTGTCGTCATCATTTGTTTTTGTTTGTTAAAATGATGTCGAAATTAATGAATGGCTAAAAGGTACGCTTCGCTGCGCAACTCCCCTCTCTTGTGTGGGCATCTTGCGTTGTGTGCTTTGTGTGCATTGTGTGCATATGTGTGTGTGTGCATATGTGTGTGTGTGTATGCGTACGCGTGTGCAATTATAACTCAATTCAGTGTTATCATATTGTGTACAAACGATAACGTAATTGTGTTGCTTGTTTTATGTGCGGCGTCATATGTTGCGGCGTTTCAATTCCACTCGACTATGTTTCCATTAACGCTTCAAATAAGTTTGGTCGGTCTTGTGGTACTTGAAAGAGTTTTGAAATTTCAGTTTTTAACATGGCTTGTATTAAAGCGGTCGATTTTCTTCTTTTCTTTTCTTGAACAAATAATAAAAAAAAGCAATCGCGATTTATTTAATTAAAAATTAGTCAAACAGCTTTGACATAACATCAAGACGTGATTAATTAATAAAGTGATTCTTATTGAATTTTAAATAAGATTCCAATTAGATGGCCTTCATTTAATTTCGAAAATTCTGAAGTCGCATCTCCCTTGGCACGTAACTAATGTGGCTGCTAATGGTAGATAAAGAAAGTCTAAGAACAGTCGCTACGCGTACAGAGTCACGGTTGATGGACTTAGTATTTAAATGTTCGTTCTTTTCTTCTCGTTAATGTTTTACATTAAAATCCTCATTTAACTAACTTCTCCGGCATACTGCAATGAAATGTGTGTTTAGTGATTGCCAGGTTAAATATAATTTTTATAAAAGAAAGAGGCAGTCGAACGATTAATTCAATTTTTAAAGTGAAAGAAATGATTCTCAAAATTCTTGCAAAAACGTGTTACAACGAAACCTAGCGGAGAATTGAAGACATATTTGTCCGTATGGATAACCTTTGTTTGTTTTCTTAGCGAAGCGGAAGCATAGGTAGGATTTATTTTTCCTTTTTTTAATCAATTATTTTTTTCATTCTGCAAAAGCAAAAAAAAAAATGCCAAGCCACGCTATATTTACCAAGGATATGAGCACTAAAGTGTTCTATGTTCTATTCCTTATTAGTGCAAGAACCCATGCGGCCTTATCCGGGGTTTTTGTGGTCTCGTTTAGATGTCAACAACTTGCGAATTTATGATCAGGTATAAAAATAATATATACATCTTGTCTTGGTAATTGAGCCATGTCAGTCCATCCTTTTCTTCGTGTGGCATTCTCCTGTTCATGAAAAATTGACATAGACAGTTAAGACTTGTTGCAGATGAAGGACAAAAATGCCAGGGATTTAGAGCCGAGCCATGTCAGTCCATCCCTTTCTTCGTGTGGCATTCTCCTGTTCATGAAAAACTGACATAGACAGTTAAGACTTGTTGCAGATGAAGGACAAAAATGCCAGGGATTTAGAGCCGAGCCATGTCAGTCCATCCTTTTCTTCGTGCGGCATTCTCCTGTTCACGAAAAATTGACATAAACAGTTAAGACTTGTTGCAGATGAAGGACAAAAATGCCAGGGATTTAGAGTTGGAAGTAGTAGAGTTCGGGGCAGAACGTGAAACCTATAGAACCTATAGTCGCATTGCGAGTAACTTCACGGAAATTATATCGCTAATTATATAGTAAAATTGATATTGGAGAGTTTCCTGTGTGTGACTATATCCTTGGAATACGTAAATCGATACTAAATCAAAAAAAGTTTATAACTACGATACTCATTGCTTTCTCATGTGACTAGTGATCGGTCACAAAGTTCTTCTACTATTATTACTATTATTAATTGACCCAGACAAATAAATTCGAAAGCACTTGCATCTAACACTATCGCAATTGACACTTGAATTGTTAGTCCTTTGCCTCAATTACGATTGCATTGCAATTCTCTGCGGGAAGTTTAAAGAGTTTGGAAGATTATAATATTCTGGTATGTGTTTGGATATTTCAGCAGTAATGTAAACAACATTACCTGCCATTATGTGTCTAAGGGAATATTGCACAACAAAGAGAAATTAATTTTGCGCTGAATATTTTATGCAAAGTTCATGTTTACTTTATATTATCGGTGCAAATATGTGAATATTGAAAAAATTCATTAATACAAATAAATACAAAGCAACTATCCAGCCGAGAAATGCTGATACACTAATTATGCGAAAGTGTTAAAAGAGAGGAGAAGAAAATGTTAAAATATGTCAAGTGTAACAAATAATTATTCGTGGTTGAATTTGTTTGTACGTTTGTACGTAGGTATAAGTTTTCGTGTTTAACTCTGGTGGTGGTGCATTATGGAATCCGTTGAATGAAGTGAATAGCTGAAGAGGGTCTACTAGCACATCCGTGCTCCGAACCGTCAGCACTCTCTAGCTTTTGCACAATCTACTTATCTAGTTCCCCTTTCCGACTCCGACTATAATTATTTTTATTTTTATTTGACTTTCAAAGATTCTGTTGGCCAAAGAAATTCAAAAGCTAACTTAAGAACTGGAAGACATGGCCTCTGATAGCTGTTTTCCCAAATATAATATGGATTACATGTTGGATAACAAAATTAATATACGAGCATAGTGATGGATACGAAAATCATTGCAGCGCGACGAACCATTTTTCCACAACTCTGAATATATGTTTAAGTACACATATCTGTTTTATTTACATTGACTGCTTCTGGCACAGTAAGGTTGGACGTCGTATTAAGTTGGTCACTGAACAAATAACTCACAAGTGCAACGGCCTTTACTTATGATTTTGAAACAGAGCATTAATGTTGACCATAGCCATAGCCAGGACGGACTATGTGTGAATACTGCGGACTAAACTCTTCGCTTATATGCATGCCGATGAACTAATCAAGTCGCTTCTCGCCTATCGCTGACAATGGACTTCTAAGTCGATTGTAGCGTTCGTAAATGCTGCCGCACATGTTACATTTAATATAAACAAATTTTCTTTTCGAATTATTTATTATTTATTATTATTTTTGTTTTTTTTGTTTTTTTTGGTTTTTGTTTTTCTTTTATTTACATATTACATGACACGTTGAACTTGAATTGTTAAACACACACAAAAAAGAAGCTATAACGATAAGTTATGCCATGAAATTAAGTGATAAAACCAAGAGGGAGCAATAACCACTATCGGCACTATCTTAACGTATTGTTATAAAAGAGTTAATGGAACGCTACGCATACGAAAGAAAGAATTGCATTTTGGTGAGGAACCGGAAATTAAAGCTGACATAAAAGTTTCGTACAGAGCACTTTTGTGTGTCCCACTTGCATATTATACGATATCTCACACACGCATCGAAAGTCGTTGTGTTGCCTTATAAATCTGTGGAGAACGTTTTTCCTCTATTCCTCAGGGTTTGCTTCGATTTTCGAAAAAGTATGTTCGCTTCCTTACAACGCAAAGCAATGAAGTATTCACTGTCACAGGCGACGAGTATAAGAATTTGTGTAGAATTTCCCTTACGCGCAAAGTTTGTCATTTTCATTATCTGAACCTTTTAACATGATTTAAAAGCAAAAAGCCCGCCTACGCAAATGAGGAACTGAAACAATTCCATAAAACCGAGAAATTTCTATTATTATTATTATTATTATTATTATTAATGTGGCCAGAGAAAAAAATTGCAAGTCTTAAAGCACCAGAATCCAAGACTATCGGATTTATTAAACACTATGCCGCACTTGAGAATGTTGCCTTCTTACATACGTTTATTACAGCAGATGGCAATATGCAATTTAACACCTCTATTACGCAATTGTGCTCAATTACGGAATTGCCTATGAAAGTGATGCAAATCATCTCGCTGATCCACTTACAATGAATGGAAGAAAGATTATCAGAAGTCTTCTTCTTCTATATGCAGTCTTTCAGCCATATAGTGTCGCGGTATCATGCCCAGTGCCTCAGCCAGTTAATTGTTTCGGCCTCTTTAGCGATGGCGAGAGTACTCGTCAAGCGCAGACTATGTGTAACATATAATTAGTTTGTAATGAAGCGACTTGACAAAATGATTATATATATAAATAATATATATATATATATATATATGTATATATAATATACATTCATAATGAAAAATTTTTAAGAGGACAGATGGACGGACTATTGCACATATACTCGTCGCAAACAGTTAACTGCTTAATCAAAACTTCAAATTTTTGCTCTCTACTATCTCGACTTGACTTATCACCAGCACCCTTTATTTTCACCTCACGCATATAGGGGGCATCTCCTAAATAAGTAATCATATTACAAAAAAAAACAAAATAAACATATTCAAGGTAAGACCTCGAGATTATATATACACCTATATCCCGCAGTTAAGTTCTAATCACATTCACCTATCGAAACTCTCACAACAGTTTTGTGGCTTCAAAAATTACATTTCCACAAGGAGGCGTGATTACATGTTGTTGTTGTAAAATTATTGCACCGCTTGGACGTCTTGAATAACCAGAATAAGAGTTAAACGGTCTATTGTTTTCATGCAAAGCCCGTGTTCTTGTGTAAAATTTCAATGATTTTCTCACACGTTCGCAACGTTCGCTAAACACCTTTTAAAATGTTGTAACACTTTTGCATTTCTTTATGGTAAGTCTGGCTTTGTTGTTGTTAGTTTTCCGTTCGATTCAGAATCACTTTTTACAACGAACTAAACTTGTCTGTCCATGTGTCTGTTTTGTTTTCGTGTGGTCAACCTGCAGGCAACAATTTTTAAGATGTTTTGTTTTGGTCCCAAGACGAGTGCTATTGAAACTGGTTCGGATCGCATCAGTTGCCATATAAGAATCTATTTTAAGTCGATATATGAATAATTGTAGAGTAAAGTAAGATGTCAATTGGGGGACCATGCCCCCTTACTTTTTTCTAATAGTATAAGTTTTCAATATTTCAAGGAAGCACTGCCTAAACTTTTCCTTTATTGGAAGAATCAATCAAACGCATTCGGAACAGGTTTTTTTTTTTTTTTTTAATCTAAGAGTTTACTCCGTTAGTCCAAAAAAATTGTAATAATAATAAGAAGGTTTCAAAACCTGAAGATAAGATTTGTATGCATGTAGTCTACGTTTCCCACTTGCTCCCCACTCCGAACAAACTTTACGAGACCTATGTAGAGAGGACACACATCAAGATTTAAAGTTCATCCAAATGGGAAAAATTCCATGTCGCTGCAAGCATGCAAATATTGCAGATGCGTTACACACATACATTCGTGTAACTTATTAACGATGATAATTAATAAAAAATAATGTATGTTTTATTTTATTCACTCAATCATTCAATCAGTTTCTAAAGAGTTCAATAAAATAGTGGAAAATATTTTCTGGTTTGCAAGCAAGTGATGTAAAATTTACAAAATTTCTCTCATATGTGGCTTATGTAAGAAAATGTCAAATATTTCTTTATAGTCGTGTGACGAAAAATTTCCAACACAATGAGAGATGCTTTGCGCCAACTCGTTCGCTTCAACGTACAGTGTGTGTGCTGCAATGAGTTATTAAAGAAAGAAAGAAAAAAAGACAGTTATGACAGATGTCTCTTCAATGATTTGACTGTTTTGATGTGTATGTGTGTTGATGTGGTGTGCAAGTGCGCTTGTGATTTAAACACAAGTTTTTGCATTTTTATCGCAAAATCGAACTTTTCACGCCATTACATTAATTTATTACTAAATTATTACGACTTCATTGCATTCATTTAATTTTGAATTCATATGCAGCTGTAAGCAAGTAAGCTGAGCATACCCTTGCAAATGCCTTTCATTGATACTTCACATATAGGTTTATATAAGCGCATGCGTGCCGGTGCTTGTGCCTGTGTGTGTGTGTGTGTGTTTGGTTACCCTATTATACCGATTGTATTGATGTGAGAAAATTTCAGAAAATGCAAAAACATTGTTTTGCATTTGCGCGAGTTTTTAATATATGTGCACACACACACACACACACACACAAACACACTCGTGTTAGCAATAGTTTATTATACAATTCGAATGATATAATTTTTATGTTATATGTAAAGCGTCCACCGGGCTTACACTGAAGCGTATTCTTCGTCTAGTGTACTGTTCCATTCCTAACCATCGGCCGAGAAGGGTTTCCCTTAGTTTGAGTCATCGTTCTCTTAATCGTATTGTTATGCAACGTCGTGTATTAGTGAGGTGCAAGTTGCTTCCTTTTCTTTTTCTTCAGAACTCGCACTTAACAGCGAAGCTACCGAAGAGAATATTTCCGAAATTTTGTAGTTGTTTTCATTTATAGGAAAAGACTTTTAATTACTTTAATTACTGTAATTAGTTTTTTCTATTTGTTCCACTTTCTTAGGTGCTCTTTCTACGAAAAAGGGATCAAGATTGTCACAGTCGCAAAAATGAAGACAAGTATCTGCAATTTGGCAAAAAATATTTCCTAATCGATTAAGAAGCGAAGTTTAAAAAAATGTGTCTTAACACAACCTTCGAAGCCGTGATTCTATTTCGGAGAAATAGATCTGCTGCCCAGATATTCGTCAGAACTAAATGACATTGCGGCGTGACAACGTTATCTCAAATCTCAAATATAGTTAGGCCAAGTGAATCCGAAATTTAGTTTATGTATAGTTTATGCATAGTGTGCATAGTAGCCCTTACAATAATCATAGTGTCTCTTCGACGTCTTACTCGATATGGTCAATCAATTTTTATGAATTTTTTAACACGCTATCTACGGTATCTACGGATCTATGGTATGAATACGAGTACATTTCTGAAACATTTCTCTAAACATATTGCGTGACATAATGGCTTGTTACCTATTTCGCAAATTAGTTGTATGCTCTTGAAATATTGCCGTCAAAATACATATGTAGTCCAAAATGCTTTTTAATTAACATCAAAAGAAATTATAGTAATCTTCTCATACTTGCTTCATACGTGGAGTGTAACTGTAACGCTTGACGAAATTCTAAGAACAAGCATATGAAACATGCGTTTCTTCACAGCCAGAGTAGTAGTAAAATTAGCCATTAAAAGCAAAGTTTGAAAGTAATAAACAACAACACAACTAACGCTGACGGAAATCTCACAAGAAATCCAACGCACAACGAGCAGCAAATTCAAGTTTTGTATTACGAAGACAGCGCGTAACACTTTAAAGGGAAGTCGTATACGGACGGACGGACATGTGGCCGTAATTCTAAGCGGTTTAAGTCGAATCTTGCGACAACTTGCCACGGACTTACTTGACACGGAAGTACCCAGAGAGGGAAACTGCAAGAGCTCTGGTATATAGACTTAACCAAGAAATGCAACCAGCAAATGATTCATGTTGCCTGACATCCGCGATATATCGCATATAACGTACGTTTGTCAACTTTGAGTCTCGTACGTTTCGACGACGTCTTCTAATTCCTATACCCTTCACCGAGTCAACAGGGGTGTATTCATTCAGAGGTTCCGCATAGCACACATATTCTAAATCAAATTCTGAATCGATTTAAGCATACAGGCTTGTCCGTCCGTGTAATTCCTGTCATCACCATTCTCCTGGCTGCGAAGACGAAGGTATCGATTTCAAATTCGGCAGAAGCATGTTAAGTTCTTCCACATCGGTTGACATTGAGTATGGGCCAGCCCGATCAAAAAATACTCCTATAATACTACGTAGACTGAGAACACCTCTGTTTTTCAAATGGAATAAAAAAATGGTTTTTTGCTCATTACTCGTAGACTGCAACAGATAAACGTACAAGAGTTCGCACGTACTTTCTATTAGCGATGCTGTAGAACGCGCACAAAGAAGTCGTTGGAGAAGTCGACGACGCTTGGCCATCGTTATGGTGTATTAAAACTCGATTTTTTTTCATTGCCTCTACAGTGCGCCGAAACAACCTTCAAAAACACTTTCATGTTCTTGGCGAGTGTCAGTTTCGGGATGCATCTAAGCAAGCACGCTTGTTTATCGGTTAATCCAGCTGTCTGTCCAATAGTGTAGTGCCTGTGCTTAACTTTCTGCCGGTCGCAAAAATGAAGATTTCGCCTACGCAAGAACTTGAAAATGATTTAAACCGATTACAGGACCAATAAGAACTATGCACACCTTTGCTTTCCGCGCCTTTAGCTCGTTACTTACAACCTAAAGCGCATCCACGATATGAATTTCAACGTTTACTCTAAAAAGTAGAAAAAGTTATCCACTCCCTACCAATATTATGAAAATTTAGTTTTTCTCCTTTTTCACCGCCATCCGTGATGGATCATTGGATGGACTGATTATAATTTTCTTAATTACTTTTAATATATATATATATTTATATATTTATTTTTTTTGTGATTGTTTTCATGTTTTGTAATCGCTTTAGGAAATTTTAGAACTCGATGCGGGAGTTTTGGTTGGTAGTTTAAGAAGAACCAAAAATAAAATTTTCTACTTGTGAGCGAGTTTATGTCTCGATTTTTTGCGTAATTCGCTCGTTCGCTCGTTAATATTTTAATAGCTTTTCATTTTTCATATCATTTCAGGAAATTAAAGAGTCAAGAGGAACCTGTTACACTATCCTTCTTATACATTACCTCAACAAACTTTTATTTATTATATTATGGATGCATGCGAAGTACGAGAACTTGAAAATTGTAAAAAATTACCTCATACCGTGGTGCCTGATACAAAGCGACACAGAGTACGCTTAAAAAGCAACAAATCCTTAATGTGGGAACGAATGCAATCAGTGCTTATGTGCTTTTCAGTAATAATAGCAATTGTCAGTCCAGCCTACAGCAATAAACCTCCTAGATTCGTTATAGACGGTCAATCGGAAATAGTTTTGCGCTTGAAAGAAAGTCCAGAGACGCAAGTCGGTGAGTTACGCATAAATCTCGTAAATATTTCTCATGGGTAAACCTTTTTAAACGCACTTCTACGTTTTCATGCAAAGGTAATCTTATTTACACCTTGAAAGGTTACGATCCTGACAACGATACTTTGACTTTCGATAAGCGGGCGACACCAGATAGTGGTGTGATACGCATTGAAAATAATGGCACTACTGAAGCCCTAGTTTACTTAGCCAAAGAATTGGATAGAGAGGTACTTCTGTCCCATATACATAAGCAAACTCTCAGAAATACTTATCTCGCTTTCGCCTTTCCAGACGCAGGATGAATATTCTATAGTTTTAACTTTAAGTGACAACCACTTCAACGATTATAATTATGTAACGCAAAGCTTCCTTTTGTTAGTAGAAGACATTAATGATAATTCGCCAATATTTTTACCCTACCAAAGCACTATCGAAATACCTGAGGACTCTCAGCCGGACATACTTACTGCTCTCGAGGCAGTAGATGCTGACGAGGGGGCCTACGGTCAGGTAGTTAAACACTTTTCCTTGTATTTCATACTTTTAGGACAATCCAATAATTTCAGGTAGTTTATTATCTGCAAGAATTGGAAGGTGATAATGATGTCTTTGCCATCAGTACTTATCAGGGAAAAGGTATATTGAGGTTGACGGGCGCTTTAGATTATGAAAGCAAAAGTTTATATCAATTACGGATATTAGCGATAGACCGCGCCAATTATGGCCCTGTTAACACGGGCACAGCCGCCATATTAATCAAAATAAAAGACGTAGAAGATCAACCGCCCGAATTCGTGAAAGTTCAACCTGTGGCACGAATACCGGAAGACGCCGCTGTTGGCACGAAAGTTATGCGGGTGCTATGTGTCGACGGAGATCGTGGCATAAATAATCCTATAGTATACGAATTGGAAGATAACGAATTGTTTGCCATTGAACGCTATACGGGCTGGATTTATACGACACAATTGCTGGATCGCGAGAACATCAACAATCAGGTCAATGGTGCTTACATATTGAAAATTACCGCCAGCGAACTAATAAAGGTTGTGTTCGAAGATAACATCAAGAAAATGTAATAATAATTCGTCTAATTCAGGGCCCCGAATTTTCTGGAACAACTCTTCCACCTCCGTTGCCCTCATCTCAGGTTAGAACCGAAGTAACCGTTATTATATCCGATGTGAATGATGAAATACCCACTTTTGGACAAAGTTTCTATCGCTGCCAAATCAATGAGAATTCGCAGGCGAATACACCTCTTAATTTTTTAGATGCCGAAGTTAAAAATTTTATATACGATCATGATGTGGGCAATAACGGAACGTTCCGCTTATTTTTGGATCCACAAAACGACCTTTTCGAGATCATACCGGCTGTAGCTGTTAACGAAGCCAATTTTATGTTAAGAGTGAAAAACTCGAAGGCCTTGGACTTTGAAACCATGAAAGAAATTAATTTCACTTTATTTGCCCGAGAAATGGATGAACCGAATCGGTATAGTTCGGCTCATGTGCAAATAATTATACGCGATCAAAATGACAATTTTCCCGAATTTTCACACGCCATTTACACTGTGTCTTTAATGGAGAATAGCGAAGTGGGTACAGCAATTACCAAAATACAAGCAACAGATAAGGATTCTCAAGATTTTGGTACATGCGGTATACGTTACCGACACCTGAGAGGAGGCGTCGCACACTTGTAAGTAAAAAATTAATTTGAACGCATTTTCAACGTTATTAGCATAATCCCGTCCCTTCTGTTCTGAAACCATAAGGGACAACGATATGTCCCTACAAGAAGAAAGCACACCCTTAGTCTTACGACTACCCCAAAAGCTGTCTGTCCATTAAACACAATTTATTTGAACTAAATGTAGACGTTGAAAAAGCCTTTTTCGTGTACCTTACGCGAGTTTTGTTAAAATATCAAAATTGGAGCATTTCAAATTAAAGGTTGACCTTGACCTTGGCCTGGTAAAAAGGCGCATACTTCATTTTCATTCATTCATTCATTCATTCATTTTGTTTTCATTTTTTCTTAACTGTACATTGCAGACTACATTTGGATCCTATAACTGGAGTGATAACAATTAAAAAAGCGGGCGGCTCAGCATTCGATAGAGAGTTTATGACTCAACATTACTTAACAGTGGAAGCTATCGATAATTTGGGCGAAGGCAATCGTAATACCGCCCAATTAATTATAAATATAGAGGACGTTAACGATAATGCTCCAATATTTTTGCATAGACAATACGAAACAACCCTACTGGAAAATGAACGTGATTTTGAACATCCTTTACAGTTGGAGGCTCGTGATGTAGACTTAAATGATACCGAAAATAGTCAAATTACTTATGAAATTGTTGAAGGGATGTATTTGTCGCATTTCTACATCGATCCAATCAAAGGGTCGATAAAGCTTTTAAAAGCCTTCGATTACGAAGAATTGGTTGAGCATAAAAGCCGTCAGGGCCGTATAATGGGTGAAGGATTATTAGAAACGCATTTACTGGTGAGAGCACGTGACTCTGGTATACCGATGCTGTCAACGGTGGTGCCTGTTATGATATACGTAAAGGACATTAACGATAATCCACCAATATTCCAAAAGAAGTTCTACTCAAGAAGTATAGTCGAGGACTTGCCGAGCGGTAGTTCGATACTGCAAGTTTCCGCCATAGACCGAGACGGCTCTGCTCCAAATAATGTAATCGTCTATCGGATTCAAGCGGGGGCTGGTGACAAATTTGTCATTAATTCCGAAACTGGAGAGCTATCAGTTGCTCATGGAGCGAGCTTAGATCCCGATTTAACGGAAGCAAAAACCACCCACTACACCATAACAGTGGTAAGCGATAAACTACGAACAACTTTTATTTTATTGACGATGATTATCCAAAAAAAAAAATTCTTTCAGTTAGCGATTGACGGCGGCATCGGCAACTCACAACTAATGAACTCTGCCACCGTCAATATCACAATTAAAGACGTCAACAACAAAGTGCCTGTTTTAGGTGAATTACCGCTTTTGCATACCGGCGAAAATGTTGCTGTAGGCACCGAACTCTATCGTATTCAAGGTGTTTTTGGTTTTTTTTATTTTTACTTTAGATGGAACACAAATATCTCTTAACATATTATCTATGATTTAAGCTCACGACCTAGACGAGAATCCAATACTGCGATATAAAATCAATGCCCGTAATTCCGAAGCACGAAATGAAGACGGGATCCTTATACAACAAAGCGAATATGATTATGTGTCAGCTTTTGATTTAGATCCGACTAATGGCCGCTTGCAAACCGCCAAATTAATAGATCGCGAGAAGGTGGAACACATTAAATTGGCTATAACGGTGGAAGATTTGGCAGCAGCCAATGGCCAACAATTAACCGAAGGCATTTTAAGCTTACATATCCTGGATGAGAACGATAACAATCCAAAGTTTAAGGAACCATTCTACAAACGATCCATCACTGAGAACAGTAAAAACGGTGTCCAAATCGCTCAGCTTAAAGCTTACGATAACGATAAAAATCGTACAATAACGTATAGCTTGGAGGGCAATCCATTAATTACTCAATTAGTACATCTGAACGTACAAAGCGGAGAGCTGGTGGTCGCGAGTAAAATCGATCATGAACAATTTCAGTGGTTGAACTTTTCGGTACGAGCCACAGATTCGGGCTTACCGCCACGATCGACTTTAGCAGATATCTACGTAACGGTACTCGATGAAAATGATAATAATCCTTATTTTTTAAGCGGTTCCAAGAATTACACAATTAGCGAATCGGCTAACATCGGTACGAGAGTGGGAACGGTATATGCGGGCGACTCCGATTCAGGAGATTTTGGAAAAATTACTTTTCTTTTGGACCGTATAAGTTCTCAGGGCAAATTCTCCATAGATGCCGACACCGGAGTTTTGAGTGTAGTTGACAAACTGGATCGAGAAACAAAAGACTTCTATATGTTGGTTATAGAAGCTTGGGATAATTATCAATTTGGTTTCTCGGCTGGCGAAAGTCGTAACGCTTTCAAACAGGTTTTGTAAGTATTTTTAAACTTTCTTTAAGATAATTAATTTTATGCGCATATACCTCGCATATGTCTTGAAGTGTAACTGTTTTGGACGAAAACGATAACGCTCCACAGATCGATAATGAGTTTTCTGAATGTGTATTTATAACCGAATATCATGAATTAAATGAGAAGATAGTCACTATTAAAGGATCGGATAACGATGATCCACAAACACCAAATGGACGTTTAGAGTTTCATATAACCAAAGGCAATGCGGAAGGTATGTCCATGTAGTTCTTTAACATCTTAACAATTTTAATAAAGTTTTTCACTCAGAACTCTTTGAGTTGCGACAAATTGATGCTTGGACCGCTGACATATACGCCCGTTTCTCTTTACGTAACCGTTACGGCAATCATTCCATGCTCATCCGAATCCACGACTTGGGCGTTCCATCGAATTTTATCAGCAAAACTTTGGATATTTGCATATCCGACTATAATGATCATGCGCCGACTTTCGTACAACCTTTACGGAATAGCACAGTGAGAATACCCGAAAATATTACCATCGGTTCTTTAGTATTGCAAGTACTGGCTACTGATGATGATATTGGTCCGAATGCTTTAATCAAATATCGCTTAAAACCGGATCCATTGGGGAGTTATAAGCTTTTCGAACTGGATAGCGAAACTGGAAATCTGTACCTAAAACAACCTCTGGATCGCAGTAAGCAGAAAATCCATGAGGTGCATTTGTAGATTTTGATTCCCTTCTCATATAAAACATATCTGATCAGTTTTTATGTAAATTCAAAGTGAAAATAATGCTTATTTTTATTGGTGATATATTTTACATTCTGGACATATAAGTCACAATTCTATTGGCTTGGTCCACTTTCTTCCAACAACCAAAAAAAAAAAATAAAAATATATTTTACATTAACGAGAAATTTTGTGGATTTTGAACGACACTTACAGCGTAGTAAACAGTAATAAAATAATGGCTTTCCTTTTTCACACTACAGATACGTATCGAAGCTTATGATCAAGGCTTACCGACTTCTTTGGCGACAGATTTAGATCTAATCGTTTATGTACGAAAAGTTAACGAATATGAGCCGCAATTTATTGTAGACGAAATATATGTTAACTTCACAGGTGCGTTGTAAGTAAATTTGAAAAGTTTCTCCATTTTCAACACTATCTCTCTAGAGCACACCGATCCCGGCGTGGAACGTGTTGAACTACCTGCTACAATAGATAAAGATGAAGTCGATGATTTGGATGATCCACCAAGTCGCGTTTGTTATTCCGTTATATATGGCAATGAAGAGGAATATTTTCATTTAGATCCAGAAACTCATATTTTAGTTACCACGAAAGAACTGGATCGTGAATTACAGTCAATTTACTCTCTATATGTGAAAGCGTCAACGAGCTGCACTTCAGATCAAAATACCTTAAAAAGCAAGCAAAATAAGATAGAAATTGAAATTGATCAAAAATCGGAGAGAACACATTATCGCACACAACAAACTCTCTCTCTACATAAACCTGAGATTTATAACCGTTATAAACATTCGCGAACTATCCGATCTCTTCGCAGTGAGGGAACTGCAACTTTTAACAATGCTTCTGTTAAAGAGTTGTTCAAGACAGACAGTACGGTTGTTAAGGTAGAGATACATGTCCTGGATATCAACGATAATCCACCAAAGTTTCAATCAAAAATATTTACTGGCGGCATTACGACGAACGCAGACTTTGGTGCACGTTTTATGCGCGTGGAAGCATGCGATTTAGATGAAGGTGAAAATGCGAAAATAACCTATTATCAGGTTGGCGAAATACGGCAAACACTATCGGAGGGCTTAGAAAATGTAAAGAACTCGCCATTTCTAGTTGATAGAGAAACGGGAGAAATACAATTAAATTTTGATCCGCAAAAGGATATGAAGGGTTACTTTGACTTTATGGTTTTGGCTAACGACAGCGTCGGGATGAAGGATGTAGCTCGTGTTTTTATATACCTCCTAAGGGAGGATCAAAAAGTCAGATTTGTATTTAGACTGCAAACGGATGAATTAAGAGATAGAGTTCATGAATTTAAGGAGTAAGTGCTGAAAACTTTTTTACTAAATTATTTCTCAACTCGTTTTCCCCAATCTTTAGAACTCTTAGCAATATCACGGCTACTATAGTGAACATAGACGAGATTAAAGTGCATGAGAATAGGGATGGTTCAGTGGATAAAACAAAAACCGATTTGTATATGCATTTAGTCAGTAAAATGGATAATTCTATATATGAAGTAGCAGAAGTTCTAAATTTAATCGATGGCCATATTGAAAGTTTAGATAAGCTATTCAAGGATCTCAATGTTTTGGATACACAAGCAGCGGAAGCTCAGCTATTGACATCGGAACTTCAGGCAAACGCGATGTTTGTGTGGCTAGTATTTATGAATCTGTTTTTGGCAACTTTATTAGTTGTGACCTTGACATTATGCATCTCGCAAAGAACTGACTATAAAAGACAACTGAGGGCAGCCGAAGTTAATATTTTCCGTAAGCGTTTTTTCTTAATTTATTTCAAACACTGAAACACATTAATTTTAGACAATTTTATGCTCCGTCCTAATAATTAAAATTTAGGTAACTCTTCTTTGTCTTTGCAAAACACTGCGGAGACTATAACGCGAGTGCCCAACACGAACAAGCATAGTCTTCAAGGATCTAATCCGATGTGGTTGAAAGGATATGAAAACGAATGGTTCAAAACCGAGGAGAATCTAAGGTAAGCTTCACAAGTTAACCTCTCCTAGTATTTGGGCCTTTTTCCGATTTATTTAACTTTTTACTTTACATTACGGGTTCACCTTCCACAGCCGCAGCGATCGCGACTCTTTGGATGATAACTTTTTGGCGATTGCCAATCAGGATAGTGGGCGTGCGAGTGCAAAATTATTTCAAGAAACCAACGATTTAAACCGTCACTTTAACGTTTGCAATCATATCGATAAGTTAACAAATAATGCTCACATGTTAGCTAGAAAATTGGAAACCACTGAATTATGATTCAAGGCTCATGCTATCGCGTTCAAATGAGTATTTGAAATTTTTTTAAGTTAACATACTTTGTAAATATAAATACAAAACTAATTAAGTAAGAAAAAGATCGACTTTGCCATTTATGACAAGCAAGGAAGAAAACTGTAAACGTCTAAAGGAAATTCTTAGACTAACAATTAAAATAACTGTAATCACTGAGTAGATATATTAAAGGCAACGAAAAGGTGTCAACTGACCCATCAGTTATTAAGAACCTTTAGTTAAACTAAAGTTCATTCAACCAAATCCGATATGGTCTATTATCTTGTTTGTAACAAGGGATCGCGTAATTCTTACATACATTTTTTATATGATTTTCGATGTTTTGATCAATTTTCTCGCGTAGCCGGTTCTCGGCCAGAATTAAATTAGAAAAGATATAAAACTACGAAACTATGCATTCAGAAGGAGTTGCGTTGTCTTTCATTATATAAAATTTATACCTTGAAACATGGACATGTCGCGCGATGGTGGATGCAAGCAAAAACCGCTTTAAAGCTTTCATCATCTTCTAAAGGACGGTTCTGCTCTAAAAGGGATACTTTAGGACTATCATCAACCCCTAAAGTATCTATTTGGAGCGTATATGTTCATTATTTAAACGGATGTAAGATTTTTTAGCGAAATTGCTAATAAAAATATTAACATTTAAACCCCTTAATAAAACATCACTTACCTATTTTCCGACTGGACATTATATCGGTTTACATTTATTTTGAAGACGTTCTCATTGATTCCCTGTTCATTATCATTCATTACTTAAGATATTAATTCTTTCATCCTTACTCTTTCACTAATTACTTTCTTATATTCTTCTTCACATAGTGACAAACCACTGCTTAACACACATCCTGCACAACTTGTACAACCCGACGAGAAAATTTCATCCAAACGCGCGCAATCTTCGGCGTAATAAAAAAAGTAACNTGCGTTGTCTTTCATTATATAAAATTTATACCTTGAAACATGGACATGTCGCGCGATGGTGGATGCAAGCAAAAACCGCTTTAAAGCTTTCATCAACTTCTAAAGTACGGTTCTGCTCTAAAATGAACACTTTAGAGCTGTCATCAACCTCTAAAGTATCTATTTAGAGCCCACACTTTTACAATTTAAACGGATTTAAAAAGTTTAGTATTGAAATTTTATACGAATTTCGGACTCTTAGTAAGTTCGCAGCCAGAGCGAGCTGCCTACGGAAATTAAGGTAGAACATTTATGAATCTGAGACGGACGGATAGTCAAGCGTTATGAAATTGCGGCATTATACACAATTTGTACCTTTCCACATAAGTGCACAAGTGTGGAGTGGTGAATATAACCAAGAACCGCTTTAGAACTTTCATCAACTCCTAAAGTACGGTTCTGCTCTAAAAGGGATACTTTAGGACTATCATCAACCCCTAAAGTATCTATTTGGAGCGTACATGTTCATTATTTAAACGGATGTAAAATTTGTTAGCGAAATTGCTAATAAAAATATTAAAATTTAAACCCCTTAATAAAACATCACTTACCTATTTTCCGACTGGACATTGTATCGGTTTACATTTATTTTGAAGACGTTTTCATTGATTTCCTGTTAATTATCATTCATTACTCAAGATATTAATTCTTTCACTAATTACTCTTTCACTAATTACTTTCTTATATTCTTCGTCACATAGTGAAAAAACACATGTCTCACTGCTTAACACACATCCTGCACAACTTATACAACCCGACGAGAAAATATCATCCAAACGCGCGCAATCTTGGGCGTAATAAAAAAACTAACGCACGTTATATGTCGACCTAACGGTTAGGCAACTGCGAACACTACTTTTTTTCGCTACGGCGCTAAAATTTCTTAATATTGGACAATTTTCGCAAAAAAACCTTGAAACTAGAAAACCGCATGATAAGGCAAGAATTGCAATGACTTTGCCTTTAATTCTCATATTTTTTGCAATTTTTCATGAACAAAATTTCATCAATCTTCGGCTTAATAAAAAAACTAACGCACGTTATATGTCGACCTTACGGTTAGGCAACTGTGAACACTACTTTTTTTCGCTACTGCGCTGAAATTTCTTAATATTGGACAATTTTCGCAAAAAAAACTTGAAACTAGAAAACCGCATGATAAGGCAAGAATTGCAATGACTTTCCCTTTAATTTTCATATTTTTTACAATTTTTCACAGACAAAATTCGATTAATTTGCAATAATTCTTATTTTCACACAAAACTCAGCAAATTTCGTCACAAACATGCTCGATCAAGTAATGATGCTAAGAGAAAACAGTGCTGACACACTATATCACAAGCATTAATCGAATTGGCGGTTTATTTGATTATGGCTGATATCGTAATTGACTAATCGATGATTTTTCAACAGCCGAAGCCTAAATGCAGAAAATTTTTAATTTGAGAAGAATATTTTTTGTCGGTTCTAAATGATGAAAACAAAGAATTCATTAAACTTCAACTTGTTTTTCTTTCGCTTCGTACGTTACGTCCTGCTTGCTGATTGATTTTGAATGAGCGCAATGAAACAATTATCGATATTTAGCGTCTTTAGTGTTTGGTTGTTTTTTATAAAAATATAATGTTTCTCAGTTTATTTTATTGGTAATTTTGAAGATGTTAAAAAATAATAATAATAATTTGCCAAAATCAAGTTTTGTTTATAGTTTTCTTAAAAAAAAAAAAAAAAGATACATATAACCTACGTCGTTTTAATTATGGTTCTTGTGTCGCGTTACATAGTAAACTTTTTTGCTATTTACTTAAAAAATTTGAGATTTTTTTTTACAATTTTTTTTATCTTATCTTAATTTCACACATAAAAAGACAACATTTACACATGAAAACTTAGCTGGTTACAAATTAAAATATTTTAACATTTAAAAAAAAAAAAATTCTTACCAATTTTTTCGTATGGATATATTTGTATATGTAAGAAATGATATATACATAATGAATTGATACTTATTTTAAATCAGCTTTTCTAATAATACTTATGATATTATCAGTTAATCGATCAAGAAGCAGTAGGCGAGAACTACAATCGTTAAAGTATTTATGCTGCTTTCTTTGTGAACTTCTATTATAGACGTAAGTAAAAATTTTCTAATGAATATTTTCAATTTTCAAATAAGAGGAGAGAATATTTATATAGCCCATTAATAATTATGAGTGAACCTTCATCTTGGCGGGTATAAAAAATTCAACCACACCTGAATGCAATTTGGAAATGGAAATCGACTATCTTAATAAAATGCACTTCTTTCCTTTTCGTTCGGAGCATCTTAAATTTTTGAGAAACCTCGCCGGAATATACGCGGATAACTACATTTTTTTCCATTTTAAAATACGTTTTCGCAGTTTATGTTCTTGTATAGACGTATACTTTGACTATTTTGCCCAATTTTCAACATTATCTCACTTTTTGCGTCCGGGAGCAGCGAACGTAAGAACATGCCTAGATCGATTCAGAATCTTTGGAGAGTCTCTCAAGCTTCTTTCTCGATAATGCAAAGTCGAGTTGTTGACAAACTGAATATAAGCCAAACTTTGTATCGAACGATTCAAGAAATTTTCGAGCTTAATATAAAAAGCATAAGAGTAAAGAAATTAAAATCAAACTTGATGGTTGTCAGATTGTAATCGTGATTTTAGGAGAAAGACGAACATTTTTATGGCATACAGATATTTTTAATGCCGTCTCCGATAAACATTTCTAAACGTTAGAATTATAAAAGAGCGGGGAAGTGTTACCAACGAAACGAATGGAAGCGTTACGCGAGCAGTGTTTCACAACAATATATTTTCCCTGTTCAGCAATATTTTGGTTTGGATGGCTGCATTGGTTCAGCGACGAACCTCGTTGGTTCAAAAAATCCACAAGTGATAAAAAACAAATGCCTCCACAACATTCCGCTGTATGTTAAGGATGTCGGACTTGAGGCATCATCAAACCATTGTTCTTCGAAAATCCGATTGTTCCAGACGATCAGTGAAGCGATAATTGTTATTATTATTATTAATTTAGCCGAAGAAATCAATTCTAATACTAAAGTCTTACAGCACAAGTACTATCGACTTTATTGAAGTGATAATACATATTTTATGTCTGAAGAAGACAGTGCTGCGTGTCACATAGACTGAGAACCAATTCAGTTATTGCATGAGTCATTTCCTCGTCGTTGAAAATTCGCGTTTTAATGATCAAAATCATTAGGTTATAGGGTTTAACGCCCTAACATTGGACTTTTTTTTCCAAGTTTTTTAGAGTTTAAGGTTTGCATCAAGAATCCGCGAACCCCCATGCCTTAAAAGAAGTAATTGACCTACTGTACTGATCAAATTCAGTTCAGGTGTCGTCAAAGCCTTTTAGATCATTTACCCAATTTGCTAATCTATACATAACCCAACTCTGCCCCCACCACCTCCCCACTCTACCTACTTTACGATCCATAAAAAATGTGCATGTGTTATAACGACTTAGGCGAATTCGGAGACACTCTTTAACAATCAAGTAATTAATATTGTAATTTAGAATGTTTAAGGAAACAAGTTTTTAAGCAGTCTACGGACCGACATTGTGTCTACTTTCTTTTAATTTTTTCAAGCGAACTGGAAAACTTGCTACGGCCTGACGTCCGGTAAGAGTGTGTAAAAAATAAAAAGTACATAAAAATAATCACAAGAAAGTTTTAGTTTTACTAAAATTAAATTAAAATTAACATATCCCTTGTTTGTCTGATCTTCTTCTTCTTTTTTGTGATTGAATGCGAAGAAAATCGCTCCTCATATTCATACGCATACATTATTTTATGTTTAATATTAGGTTTATTTTTTTTCGCTAATTGATTTTTGAGAAGATTTTTATCATCATGTTAAAGTTCTAAAAACCATATATACGCAGCAAAGTTTTCCTATACCTTGCCTAGTTAAACCACTTGAGCATTCTCTGATTATCAATAAGAAATGATTCCTTTATATAAATCTAATTTTCGATTTATTTTTATGTTTCAGTTAACATAATTGTGTGTAAAAAAAGTTCATTTAATAATTAGGTTATTAAGGGTTT
This sequence comes from Glossina austeni, assembly GCA_000688735.1. Classification (NCBI taxonomy): domain Eukaryota; kingdom Metazoa; phylum Arthropoda; class Insecta; order Diptera; family Glossinidae; genus Glossina; species Glossina austeni. The sequence continues at coordinate 101,535 of KK502508.1, forward strand.
TTAAAGAAAAAACAAAAACAAGAAGCGTTCTTACACGAAAATAAGCGTTTTTCTCTGTAGATAATTATGATTTTGACATGAATCAAGAAGAGAAATAGAAACTTCAAATTGAAAAAAATTCGAATCTTTTTCAAAATCCATTTCAAATGAAAAAAGAGATTTGCAGAGATTTGTTCTTTAAACATATATTTTGTGATTTTTTTGTTCGTTCAAAACGAGTAAGAAAAATTTGATACCGCAAATTATTCAAGCTCTGATAAATAGAGAAGAGTTGCGTGAGGAAGCGGATCAAAGCGCCCACGACGTAAAAGAGTTCGTAGACGATGCAGTCGACGTGGGCGTCGTACACACGGTCGAGAGAATCGGGTTTGCGATTAAGGTTTCGTCTTCCGTGGCCCAGAATAATCTTCCCGAGAGCGAGGACGAGCTCGGCCGTGGGCGCCAAGCCTCGTTCATTATTAAAAAAAAAATCATATAAATTAGTTATAAAAAAGCTCACCCAACCTGTGCTTATCTAGGTTTGCACTAATCCGCGTATATCATTTAGATTGTGACAACTATTGTTTGTGCTATCCATGAACAGAACTGAATTATCAGTAAAGCCCGCAGTTAAGGAAGGGCTTACGTTATTTACATTAACGTTTGAAAAATCACCCGTCGTGTCCGCCAAGATGTCGTCACCGAAATTCAAAAAATCCCCCAACCCGGAGCCAATTGTTTGCTGCAAAGTTTTTAGGTTTTTATCAGCTATTTCAATAGCACGTTCAATTTCGTCACTTTCATCTTGATGTACTAAAAAAAAGACAAAAACAAAATATTTGATATCCGTTTGGTCTTTTTTTTTTGTTTTTAGAAAGACTTACCGGTAGTAAATAATTCCTTAAATGCATCTTCTGGTAAAGAGTTCAAAACATTAGCTAAATCATGTTCTTCGAGCAGTGGTGCATCACCCAATGGTATATCATCTACGAAAATAGGAAATAAGGATAAGCGATATTAGGTTTTGCAGAAAAACTAATTTACCTGGATCTGTACCAGTTCCCAGCATTAATTCCGGGTCGCTTAGACCACCCAAACCGGTATCTTCCGAGCTGGCAGAACTATTTTCACACATACTTAACATGTCTTGAGAAATGAAATCATCAGCAGTTGGCAAAGACGTAGTAGATCCCATTCCAGATGAGGTAAAATTTGAATTGGAATTGGTATTGAAATAGTTCAACTGATTTTGCGGCGTTGTCATGCAAAATTGCGTGGCCAATTCATTCATTTCTTGGGAAATAAAAGGGGAGCAATTTTTCTGGTTATTCAAACCAAAATTCAGTAAAGTTTGCGACAACTGCAGGGTGCTGCCGTTTATGCTACCACAAAGTGGTACTAATGCAGGCGGTGCTAATGTATTAGTGTTTTGCTGTTGTACACCGTTCACTAATTGAGAATTACTACAGGACGACGATGACGACTGATGCGAGTTACTGGCTATAGATTCCAAAGATGTTGTGCTACTCTTCCTCTTCAACACCGTCGACAATGGCGGCAATTGCGTTACATTCGCCGGCGATACTATGAGATTTGTCGGTGAAGCTTTCTTACCCCTCTTCTGAGGTCGGGCAGATGCGCCGCTATGACTACCAGATAATTTACGCTTTCGCGCAGCCGTTGCATCTGTTTGCAAAATTGTGCGTTTAACGTTAGATTGCAGCTGAAGCTGACTTTGATGATGTGGCTTTCCTTGAAATTTCATCCGTGGTTCCGGCATTAAGACTCGGGTCGGTGATATCCGCTGAAGTTTTCGTTCATCTACGAAACGATTGTATGCGGTACGTTTTCGAGCATGTACAGAACATAACGGCAAGTTGTGCGTTACATCGAAAGCGGGCATTTTGCACTGCGTGTTATCGGCAAACTTTGCTGTACACGGAGCAAAAATTTGTTGAACCCCATTATGGACAATATGTTTAGGGCAGTGCGAGCCCATTTCAAGACTCCATGCCTTGCAACCATTTATACAACAAAGTTTGAGATGTTTAAACGGTCTACAGAATTGTGAGAAATGATTTAAAATGCGGTACAATTGATCCAAATAGGTGCAGTATACTTACTCTTGCGTCTCCTGATTATTATATTTTCTCAGAAGGTGATCGACACATAGAAGACGTCTCTTCGCCAATTGCATGGGTAGTCTTTGCAGCGATCTTATAGACAGCAATTGCATTGCCTGACGTCTCAGTTGCTGCTTGTATACGCCAAGGCGTTCTTCTCGGGCGAGAGAGTGGTTTAGTTGAGCATTTTTCAGATCACATTCATCGGCCGAGGTGGCGACATACTTTGGCACTTGCAGCAACCAATTATTTTGCAGGCAATACGGCAAACCAGTATCGGTGGCCAGTAAACTTATATCGTTGTTCACTTCTTCTTGCGACATTTTTATTACGGCCACGGCCCCCTTTAAAGTACTGCCTGTTTGCCAAGTTGGATAATCCAGATTGAGTACTTTACGTGCTTTCTTTTGCGAGGCTGGAAGTGCGACTGACGACGGCGCGCCTTGCGGTGGCGTTTCCGTAGTTACCATCGTTTGAATACGATTGGAGATTTTTGTGGCTGCGCTTTCAGTTTCAGCATTGAGAGCCTGTACTGTGTGCTCTGCTTTAGTGGAAGACTTTGTATCCTGTGCCATGCTGGCTAAAATATCATTCGAGGCGGGTACATTTTTCATTTCTTTGATCTGTTTGTTTGCTGGAGGCGAAGCAGCCGATGGCGCTATAGCTTTTGCATTGATTGAAAGCGAAGCTTTATCTGATCTTTCTTCCTGACCAGACGCTGCTGACATCCGAAATATCACATTAACCGGTATTTTGTTCAAACTTTCACTATTGGAATGTTTCAAGGGATTGTCGAAAGCTTGCAATGGTGGAGGATGTGAATTTTTCGAACTCATTGTTATTTTTTTGGGCTTCTTCAGACATTCGATCTTGTTCAGTTGTTGAGCCGTCGTATTTTGATGGAATTTTGAGGGCGGCAATTTTGCGTTAAGGCTTGCTGGCGGGAGTGGAGATGCGTGCACCACAATCGGAGCCACTTTAGCCATCGCTGTAGTACCGGAAGGGCCACCAGTACTCTGCGAAGTAGGTGGTAAACTTACTGTTAATATGGGCGACGAGACGGACACGCTTCCACAAGTCGACATCGACGATGCCGTATCCAATAGCAATGGGGTCTGCCATAACGATGGTGTAGGCGTATAAAGTGGTGGTGGTTGAAGAGATGGTGGCGGCGGTGGTGATGTTATCGATTTGATTTCTTCTGTCACGGGCGAGTTCCCATAACTAAAGTGCTGCTGTGTCTGATACAATTGTTGATGCTGCTGCTGCTGTTGCTGCTGCTGCTGCTGCTGCGGTCTAACAATGCATATGTTGGTTAACTTTTTACTACCGTTTGAAAGCTGAGCTGTTGTTTTTGCCGCTGTGTGTGGTGTTTGTCTTATCACACCTTTGTTAAAGTTAAAGTCTACTATTGTTGCTGATGTGGTCGTCAGTGTTTTAACTACAGGTAAGTTTGCAATTGTGTTGGCGTTAACAGGCGCTACCACAAATGCTTGCGTTCGCTCGGCTGAGGAAACTGCTGCAGTTGCTGCTACCTTAATATTTGCATAACGTGTTAATGGTAACTTTTCTTGTTGATTTGCTATTGGAGATTTTGCCGCAACTATGCTCGACGTCGGCACCGTTATTATGCTAGCAGATGAACCATTTAGATCACTTAACCTGGTACGCGATTTCTATAAACAAATAAATAAGCAAATGAATGAAACGGATCACGCTCAATAAGATCACAAAAATGTACAAAACATACGACTGCTCAAATATAACTCATGACTGATAGAATATTATTTGCGAATATAATGACAATTGGACTGAAAAGTCCAGCGCCAGACCCGAAATCATTATAGTAAAACATCTTCTGTATAAAAAATCAAAAGAAGAAATTAGGCAGACGCACTATCGTTTCTGCATTCTGCGTTAATCTTATTGACTACGAGCTTTCAATAAAGGACGAAAACAAAGAGAAATTAACTCTAACGAATCGCTCTAATTACAAATATGTATACCATACATATACATATACATATGTTCCTAAGCTTCTAGAAAATTGATTTTCGTAAAAGTCAGCCAGTGTGGATATAGTAAAGGACGTTTCAAACAGTTAAGGTCCGTCGGATCTCGTTTACTTATGCTCGGGAAAGCAAGTAGAGATAGAGAAATAGGGTATAGACTGACTTTACTGTTGCAAAAATACAAACAGCATCTATAATTTAACATCAGTAACCCGGAATGGGTAAGCAACCGTTCTTGGTATGAGTGCCTTGCCCATGTCGGCCATATATGATTCGGGAATAATGAGCTTAATATGTTTACTGTTGTCGGCTGCCGATCTATTTGGCATGTCCATGTTGGTTTAGTGGTGCACTTCTAATTCAGATCCGCATTGCATGCGAATATCCATCCGAACACGCTTCCGCTCTCTTTGTTCTTTTATTTGGGTTTCGTTTCCTTTGTCTTGTTTTTTAATTTATATATTTTTAAGAGTCTGCTTCACCTTCCTCTTGAAGTTTATTGTATATGCATAGACAAAAATGAGAGCAGATTAAAGTAAAGGTCAGATAATGAAGGATAGAAAATCGGAGGATTAGATTTGATTGATATTTTCTCATGAATCACTTGAATTATTATAACTGAACTCCTGCACTCCTGAAATTTTAACATAACTAGTGGAATTACAAACAATCTTATGCGACTATGCAGCGATGAGAGTTCAAGGCCGCGGTCCTTTCAAGAAAGTATGTCATGCAATATGCCGAGATTCAGAAAATTGTGGTCTACTATCTACAGCATGGGTATGGGGAGCAGAAGAAACGATAAATAAAAATAATTTTAATTACAAAGGATCAAAGGAACTAAAAGGGAGATAAGGGAACTGTATGCTTACAGCTATATAACTCAAAGTGTGCGATGCTATTATGAAAGCATTGCACAAATCGAAAAATTTTACAGACACCAATTATGACCGCTTTCGTGAAGTTGATCTTGATGTTTGTGAAGAAGAGGAAGACAAATTTGAGCTTTAAGGAATTTGAAGTTGTCAGCTGAGATAGGTTAATAGTTTCAAAGGCCTCCCATAACTTCCGTGGGGGGACACTTAAAAACCGAAAGCTTCGCAACCGAAAGTCGTCACAATGAATACGACCCGTACTGAACTGTTGAAAACGACAAAAGCCTCTACAAAAATGTAGAGAATCTCCGAACTTTTTCACTCAATTTGGATAGAATGATAAGACACACTTTGTTGGGCCTGTTAAAGAGCTTACATTAATCATTGCGCAACAATTGATGATTGATTGGTTGCAGACCAAAGCAAACTGCATTTTTGTAGATATTTGGAAAAGTGGTTTGCCTTAATTGCAAGGAAGTTTTTCTAAAAAGCTATAAAAATGATTGGGTAGATAAATGGATTGGTTGACATGTAAAGTTTCCAAGAATTCTCACCTGTATATTAAATAAAACGGGCGGTAGGTTTGGCACAGTTTCTGTGAACACATATGGATCATCAGCTACGATAGCTGATTGTTTTGTAGTATTTTCAACGCTGTTTTTGTTATTATTAATGACGTCACTGCTGCTGATTCTTATGCCAGTATTGTTGTTGATGCGATTAGACTTGTTGGTTATAAATCTGGAAGCTTGCTGACATGACATGTCCAAAATGGCTAACAATATTTTAATTAAAATCAATTTACGTCTTTCTTTTTCTCTTTACTGTATATTATTGTTGTTGCGTTTCTTCGAATTCATTAACGTTTTCCTCTGCTTTTCTTAAGTAGATATAAAAACTCTTTCAACGCAGCAGCATATAGTCAGCACAATACCATCTAAATATTTATACTAGTAGTGTATCTGAAACACAAAAAGAAAGAAATAAAAACAAAACGAAAAAATTTTCATATTTTTGGTTACAAACACAAAGGCACGCAATACCTATTCTTCTTTTTCTTCTTCTTCTTCTTTTCCTTTTGCTTTTTTTTTTTCCAAATAAAATGAAAAGATTTAATGTCCGCATACATAAATATACATATCTATTGTACATCCGTATACTCGCACACACACACACACACACACACACACAGCTATTTCAATACATTCTCATTAAATTCACTCAAGTGTTGTTTGGTTGTTTGGTTGTTTGGTTGTTTGGTTTTATTTGTTTTTTGTTTACTTCTTTCTCTCTGCAAACATTGATAAAGAAAAAAAAAAGCCACCTACACTTTACTAGCGTTCGTTTGTCGGAATAAACTAAACGAAGAGCGAGTGAAAAGCACTTACTCGCCAGTAGGTTAAAACCCAGATACAAATACTCAAACACATGTAAATAGAAATGTGCACAGCTATCGTAAAATGAGCCGGAAAGAGAGAGAGAGATAGAGAGAAAGAGAAAGAAGTTAGTTATTGTAAACGTAAACAAAAATACAAAGAAGAAAACGCTATGGGAAAATAACACAGACTCGAAGTGAAAAAAAAAAATGTGAATCATATATGTTACGATCTTGTACGAATTTCGAACACCTGCCATTGATATGTAACTTTAGACGTTGTGTGGAAAGAGGGGGCGGAACAATGTCATTGGGGAGTACGAACAAGCGAGATAAAGGATAAAGGATGGACGGGACCAAATGTGAGAGTATCGCGTTAATTACGAATGCAAAGATGTGCGATCGCTGTGTGCCATAAGTGGATTATCAAAATTAATATACCCTCCGCTCCGATAGAGTTTATGAAAACAACTGTCGAACGAACATAGCGTTCTATTGATAGGGAAGAAACGACGCATCATCACAACAACAATGCTCGACTATGAATGAGAATGACGTACTTATGCATATGAATGCATTGTTTTGGTGTAGATGAGCGAAACTAAGTAGGATTGCATTCGCGCCTCACGTCGAATCTTGGACACTCGCTGCACACGCGAAGCTCTCTTTAGGTTGCGCATTAATAAAAAGTATTCATTTTTTTATTTTTGATTTTTTCCTTCCAATGCAACTCTGACAATCACCCATAGTCCTGGAGGTCTGCAGCTGCCCGTAAAGTGTAAAGCGATAAACTGAAGAGCTTGTGAAACAAATAACAACTAGTGGAATAATAAATCGAGTGCCAGAATAAATAGAACACAGCTATTATAAGTTTTTGTGCCTTTAGTGCCTTCAGTTCCTTCTGTTCGAAGTCAATGAATTCAATTTCATTTTCACATGTTTTACGTGATCGCAACGAAAAACAGAAGTTTACAAATTTTGTTTGAATGTTAATTGAAAAGCTAGCGAACGGTGTAACCAACACAACAACAACAACAACAACAACTTTCGTGCACCCTTCAAAAAGAATCAAATATTAATTCTTCTGTTCTTCTTTATATTTATCTAATGACGCGATTCTTTTCATACATTTCGTCAATTCGACATAAAGTTGCTTTCAAGGTTAAAAATAAGATGCGAAAATATATCCTAAGGTTACTCACTACTACAATTGCAGACAACACCATTCTGTTGAAGTGAAACCCGGAAGGTTATCAGAAATAAGAGTCTGCACCCATCAAACTATGAAGAAGACTTAAGCTTGGATTCCACCGACTCGACCACTCGATGGTCGTAATGCATAGCCATGAAAAATTCTTTACCGAAAAACAAACCCTCCCTCACAGATGTGTAATATGCTTTATATGCAATGTACGGCAAACTTGGTTAAGAACACATGTTGGCAACGTACGTGAAATTGCTTCAACTGTTTTGGGGACTGTGCGCGAAAACTTTAAGCGCAAAGATTTACCGACTTTAAGAGCAATGCGGGTGTGAAAAAAATTCAGGCCAGCCCTATGTGAGCAAGCGCGCCGCAAATCGCTGACATCGTTAGGCTCTCGAACAAAGTACGCGATTGCATTCGCTTAAAGGTGAAATGGTGACGAAGCGAACAAACAACTTTCTTTATATCACACAAACACTTGGGACAAACTTCGATTAATCTTCAAGTCAAACACAGCTATTTAAGAGCGGAAATCCCGCGTAGATCGAGACTTCTATTCAAATATCTGTAATGAATTTTTCTCCGTCCCCCATGTACCTATGTACGTCTGTCTCTAACAAGAAGGAACTACACCCTAGTGTTAACTATCATTTTCATCGTCTTCGGTTGTTTAGATGTTCCCAAAAAACTATACCATTAAAGGTATTTGAACTTTTACTAGTAGTAGTAGTAGTAGTTGTTAGCTAATAATGCAGGTCAAGCCGTATGAGAAAATCACTTCTTTGAACTGGCCCGTAAAACGCAATGCGCTAACTACGGATCACTAAAGTGTGTAACCTATTGAGAATATGTGTCTATAAAATAAACTCGATAAAGAAGAAAATATATAAATGGAAAGAGGAAACGAAAAAAGACAATTCCCACATTCATATAAACCGGTTGTACTACGGTCAGCTGGAGAGCCAGTTAATTGGCTGGTTTGCCGCTCAGCGAACCGAATAGTGAGACGGGTAAACTTAAGCTTAGAAAGCCAAAGCAAACAAATCCAAAAGACTTTGATTCTTACAATAGATTGCGGACAAAGAAGAAACAAACTGTAAATGATAAGAATGCTTACTCTTCTACAACAACAACAACAACAACAACAACGTACAACATATATTATATAAATTGAAAGAATGAAAATAATTGAAATTAACAACAACAACAACAACAACAACAACAACAACAACAACAGAATCGGAAGGTATGGTGATGATGTGAGTGCGGCGGTTTTTATGTGCACACGCAGCAAACGGGAGAACACGTATTAAAACACGATGACAATAAAAAAAAATTATTACTTATAGAACTTAATAATCATATTGACATTGACAACATTTTTGTGCATGTATGTGTGAACGATTGCCGTACATACATACATAGATATACGTCATAAAAATTAATGAGAGAATATTTGCGAGAGTGTTTGTATTAAAACAAGTATTGCAGTCATTTACATAAGCGATGGTATTGTGTGTTCTGAAGCGCTTTTTTTTTTTCTAATATTTTGAATCGTCATTTTAAAGTCATCGCTAAGTACAAATCGTGAAAATGAATGCCATCAGCACTAATATGGATATGGATAATAAACTGGCAATCAAATTTAGGAGATAAACAGTTACAAATAAATTTTAAGTGTTTTCCAGTGATTTAAAGTCACAACAATTTTACTCGTAAAAGGCGCTCCAAAGTATTTCTAGCTAATAATTATCTGAATAAACTGTAAGTTTATAATTATGAATAATTTAGCATTTGTCACATTCCTCGTCGAAATATATGAACTTTGGCCGGATGCAGTTTAAAACTCTTCCTTAACGATAATTATTAAGTGCGTCTGCATTCATTGAATGAATGACTCACTCACCCTCTCTGTCTTTGTGTTAAGGGCTTTCATTTCATATTTATTTACCCATTCAGTATGCAATGAGTGTTGTTGTGGACACACACACGCGACGATATACAGAGAAAGACAAAAGCCTGCAAGTTCGATCCACTGAATCGGTTGTCGTAAAACGAAAAGAACTAGAACATGAACTAGATTGAGAGACACGACGGTGCCAGAACAACGCTTGGATTCGAGTCAGCCTCATATCGATACGGCCTTACCGTAGCCTACGTACAAGTGGAATAATAAAGTTGATGTACACACTTGCATAGAGACTTAATATGAAAATAAAACAGCTTTGCTTGGCTGAGTGTTATCATATTGAATAAAATGGCTTTATGGATGATGGCTTTTTGCGGTTTCTGTGGTTTTTGTATCGAACAAAATGTTGCCATGTGTTTATTTGTATTCAGATTTCGTTTTTTCCTTTCCTGTTTGGAATCAGCTAACAAAGGCAAGTATTAATACCAAGTGTTTAACGTCTGGCAAATTTTCGAAACGAAAACGAACTCGCAAACTGAACATTATTAGCAAAGGATGAAAAAGACAAGTATAACACAATCGACAATCGAAATGACGGATAATGATATCTTGCCAAGAACCAGTAGAAATGTAAAATTAAAACATCATTTTTACCTTGAAACATATGCGTCTTTATTAAAGATATGTTGGATAATAAAGTTCAACATGTAAATAAAGACAGGTAACCATACTACGTATGGTGAGCCAGGGCCCATCATTAAATACGCTATATGATCCCAACGGAAGTGGTCCGATCCGAATCATTTTCAGTAGCGTCCATCCTTGGGACAAAATATCGAAGTGTATCAAATTTTATCAAAATATAAAAAAAAAGTTCAACTTGTAAATAAAGACAGGTGACCATACTATGTTTGGTGAGCCAGGGCCCATCATTAAATACGCTATATGATCCCAAAGGAAGTGGTCCGATCCGAATTATTTTCAGTAGCGTCCATCCTTGGGACAAAATATCGAAGTGTACCAAATTTCATCAAAATATCTTGGAAAATATAGATTGAGAACAAGAAGACAAGATCGGCGGACGGACAGACTTATCTCAACTTCTTCTGGGCAATGTATTTGCTTGGGATGAACTCTCCATCTCTGATGGGAAATATACGATGACCGATACGAGTACCCATTAAGGCCTTTTTCCACACAAGTTTTCTTTTACAACTATATCCTATTTTCATAACAATCAGCAGAGGAACAGATATTGTTAAGTGGATTCAAATTAATCGTCCAAATATGCAGTATGCAATAATTGGGATGAATTCGGTACATTCAACATGTCGAAAACGAAGTATAGAATTTAATAAAAATCCAAAAGCGTGAAAGGCTTGACCAATGGCTTCGCTAATATAAAATGAACGTTAAATAATCAACAAAAGTCGCACTTCCGCTTTAGAACTCTGAACTTGATATATTTAAGAAAAAAAGGAATATATTTATGTGTATATATATGCATGTGTATATATAGATTTGATATAAGCAAAAACAAATTTGCTTTGTTAAAAGACGCATATACCAGCGAAGAGATACACGTAGATATGAGTTTTCGATTGTTGTCACCGGCGTTAAATAGTAATTTGAATATTTACGTAAAGGTTGCAGATCATCTTCTATATACAACTGCCTAAATGTCTAAGTATATGCGCAATATTTGTTCAGTAGTGTTGATAGTGTTGGTAGCTGTACGCATGTACACACACATGTATAAACATGTTTTCTTTCATTTTTTTTCCGATTTTACTTATGTTCTTTTGTTTCGTTTAACATCTGCGACAGCTGCAAAGTTGCTGCTGCTCCAACATGTATTAAAACACTTATGAGGATATATATATATACACAATTACAATGTTCATTTTACATCCATCGTTGAGATCTCATGCACAAGTGCTGTTACATACGCAGAGTCTTTACAAATACAAGAAAATCCGCCGTTAAAAAACGCTCAACAAAATTAATTCATTACAACTCCACACAGTGTGTTTGATTTCATGGCATAACACTACACAAAGTTTTATAAAATGCTCTTCCTGTTGCCACATATATATATTGGCTGATATGAACATGTGCATTTTCTTCAATTGAAACAAAAAAAAAACAAAAAACGGAAAAACTTCTCATAGCACTACAATTCATTCCAATCATCATTTCAACCAGCAGAGGTAATTGACTGGCGAACTGACTCATTGATATTCATTAACCGCAACAGCATAAATTATTGTGCATAAGCGTGTATGTTTTTTTCAAAGTGCACACACCACCTTACATACATGCACAATCCCCCACACATGCCGCCAACAATAAACAAAAATACATAGAACCACAACTATCCGTGCAACCGGCCGACCTTTTATCGTCATTTACATTTACTTATGCTGTAAATAACGACGTACACATTTCTGCAAATAGACGGTACACATATATATATATATATATATATATATATAGTTATTGTTTTAGCGTCGCCCTTTTCTCTTTGCTTCGAATTTCAATGCTGCTTTTTATGGCTTTCGAAGAGTTGTAAAACGAAATTTGTCTGGCTACTTTTTTCACTTCATAGATATCCGTAAAACACTTTTTTTTCTTCTCCTCTAATTCCTTATATTTCATATTTGTTTGTGTATATACGTTCTATTAAGTTCTTCCTTATTTCGCATTCATGTGTGAGTGTAGATATGTTTTATACACATTTACTTGTTTGCACTTTAAAGCAAAAGAAAAAAAACAATAAATAATACCAACACAAAAAATTATTGTTTACTAAACAACACTCAATAATCTCATTCATCCGACGGAGCAAACGAACATCTCAGAGAATAAAGTCAAACTGTAGACGAAATTGAGATATTGTAGCAAAAGTAAAAGCAAAAACAAATTCGCAACGCTGCTCTTACATATGCGTTATTTTGAAAAACAAAGGCAAGAGATTGAGAGCGAGAGCGAGATCGAGAGTACGAAATCGAACGTAGAGAATTTAAAAAGAAATGCTTTCACAGGGGAAGTGTTGCTACATAACGTTGGTACACAAATACGTCTGACTATGTTTTAAAGTTTTTTCAGCGCCTTCAACCTTTTACCATGAACTACAATGTGGGTCTACACTTAAGTTCATCAACTCGTACAGAGTCTGCATATCAATTATATATCAAATAGTTAATGACTTAACAAATATGACGTAAGTTAAATCTTCAAGCTGCATCTTATGTCATTTCTCTCTTTGCCTAGATTGCAAAGAAGTGTTTCTAGAAAAGTGTCTAATAAAAATTATTATAAGCATTGATTTATTGTGCATGTTTATTAGTCGGGACTAATAGCAACGAGATGTAAAACCAAATGCGTTTGCAAAGACCTCCAAACAATTCTTTCTATAACCAGCCACCACGCCAAAAATCAAAGGACAACAAGGATTGCAGAGCATTTCCTGCCTTAAATCACCTATGAAAAATATGTCCCCCGATTAGCCCCTTCCCCTTTCGCATTGCACTAAAATAAACACGAAAACCGCGTAATACGTCTTGATAAACATTCTGCGTCGATTCGTTCTATAATAGTAACTTTTGGCCTATAATTGGCATGTTCCACTTCTCGAAGAATTCTCTCATATTCTCGTGAACCTTTTGCACATATATTTGTCAGAATATTTATAACGATCTTTGAAAGGATTTGCACAACAATTTCAACACTATTCAACATTTTCCACAGTCCCAGTAAGTTGAAAGAGCGAACATACATTTGGAACCGTCTGAAAGTAAGTTCAAAGACGACTTCCCAAGTACATCATTTAGCGATGAGTTAAAATAATATAGAACATGGGGAAGGACTTTGCTACTCGACAATTTTTGCTACTTTATTATATTGTAAATATTTTTGGAATATTTCAACATTGCAGGCGAATTCTACATTTTCCAGACAAATATCTATTAGATGATTATCTGCAAGATTTCAAATCTTTTGCCGCCAACATCTCTCAGACGAAAAATTTTTTAAAAACTAAATCATTTAGAAAATTGTCTTAGAAAGTAAGGTAGTTAGTTGTATGCTCATATTTTATGTCAATCCAGATTTGTGGAAGATTGTTTCCGTATATAGTTAAGCTATATATATATATATATATAAGCGCTCTCTGACCTGATAATGTGCGAGCGTTAATCGAAATCATATGCGCGCAAATTAGCTTTTTCTCTTACGATAATATATGCGATCTATTAAGATTAAGATTTCCCAACCAAGCAAAAATGTCTACGTCAACTAATGACATCACGACGGTCGGAAAGATCAAAGGGAACTGTCATACCTAATAGGTAAAGTTTCAGCGCTTCCAACACTTATGGCGCGAATATCTTCTGATATTTTGGTAGAAACGATGTTTGTTTCAATCGACTCATTGTTCGCAAACTTTTTAGAAAAAGAAATTAAAAAATTGTACTGAAACACAAAACACATCTTGCGGAGTTAATCGTGCAAGTTAAGCGAAGCTTAAAGAGAATTTGTGTTAATTTCTTTTTTCAAGCGTTTAACAACCAAGTTTTTAGGAGATGTTGTCCGAACGTTATCGCTGCTTTGATTTGCATAACAAACAAATCGAGAAAGTTTGTTAAAGCTTATTAACCCACCTAGTTGTTGTAAATGGCAGCAAACAATTCAAGCTTCTTAATATTTTTGTATACTAGCGAAAGATGACTAGCGGAGTTTATCCATTAAGCAATAAGAAAAGGGAATGCTATACAAGTTCAATAAGAAGCGACTTGAGCGCTTCCAAGTGTAGACATTTTCAAATTTTTAACTTTTTGAACACAAAAAAAAAAACGAAGCAAGAAGAAAACAATATTAAAAGATATGAGCAAATGGAAGTTAAAAGCCTCTCCAAATAATGCTTTGTGTTTTTACCTTTTAATTATAAAGCTAAACGAAACAAATGAATCATCAAAAGTCTCTAATACAGCACTCCCCGAAAAAAACCATTAATTCTCTCTCATATTTTTCGATAATCCCGTTAAGAAGTGTTTTTTTTTTTTTTTAATTATTTATTCTTGTCCAAATGAAAGATAAGTCAGAGTGAGCTAAATTAACGAAATTTTTGCGCCAATTTTGCATTGAAACTATTTTATATACAAACACAAAATAATTCATAAAAAAAAAAAAAAAAAAAAAACTATTCTCCGTACATACACATTGCGTTTTTTAACCTCTCTTCTTAGTATGTATATTTATTTATTTTCTGCAGACAAAACAGACCTGGGAATTTCTTGTTTCTTTTCACTCCTTCCCTTTCGATTCTTTTTTTCGTTTTCAGAGAAAAATGTTCGCAACTGCACAACTTTATTTAACGTTCAAATTCCTTTAGAAAGCAAACGTAATTTCGGTTAATTTCTTTCTCACTTTAGTATGTGAATCTTCTGATTGTGTTTCAGTTTTTATTTTTTCATTTCTTTTTTCTTTTTGCAAACAAATTTAAATCTTTGTTAATAAGTTAACATTAATTGAGAAATGATACTGCGCAACTAAAATGGCCGACAGTTCATTTGGTTTGAATGATATCTCTCACATGGACATTGTTGCCAATCGTTGCCCTGGTCTAATGTAAAATCAGTAAGCGTTCTTTATTTAACAACGTGTTGGCGCGTAACGTATCAGCTGTTTTTTCTGATGCTCTAATACTTCTATCTTAATATTCGCCGCACTGACTATTCAAGCTACGAGGTCCTTTTGCAAATAGAACCTTCCAAATTATTTAAAATTGCTTATAATTATAATTATGTGACGCTGGTATCAGCGCATGTTAAACAATCGAAACAATAGATTTATTTGCCTTTAACTTTTTGCACACTTTTAGAAATACGCTGTCGAATTCTCCTTGTACACGAATTTTATTAAAACGCATCTTTTGCATAAGAGCCGAATGTTATGTATTTTTCCTCTCCTCACTTGTAATTCCACCTAATGACAATCGCGTGTAAATGCTTTGTATGCTTTTAGTACAGTTTACAAAAATTCGCACAGGTAATAACCGCATCAATCTAATATACAGTAAATCAGAGACATCGGTCTTAGGAAATCTACAGAGGTCCCATATACGCTATTGCTCTTCAGTCCGTCGCCGTAGTTTCTTTTTCCTCGCATTTCATTTAAAAACTCCTTTCCTCTTTTCATAGAGTTATCATTTGAAATCATTTGTTAAGTACTGCCAAATTTAAAGAACATGTTGCATACTTTGTGGATGATTTTAAAAACATCAATTTTAAAATTTTCCGGAATTCCTTAATATAGAAAGTTTCTTAGGTGAACTAGGAAAACATGTTACCATCAACCGTAGTAAATGCTGATATTGAAAATTGGTAAGACATAATTCAAAAGCGCTTAGCATACATTCCCAACTATGAAATCAATCCCCGTAACCGTCAACGTTAAAATGTTTATTCATAATATTTGCAACTCTATCATTGACACTACAAAAAATTGTATCTTTGTATTTTTTACTTGGCTGGCGTTGAGAAACTTTATTACTGAGAAAATGGCGATAGAATTCAAACAGTTCGGATGCGTAGCGGATAATTTCAGTGAATTAATTAAAGTGGAAAAGTGAACAAAATTACATTACGAACGTTTTAAGGCATAGCTAAAGTGTTTAAATTTTGAATTTATTTCAAAAAGCGATGAATATTCAGATAAGTACAGGTAAATAAAATTAATTTTTCACCCAGCCCGAAAAAGACCTCCTGCACGAAACGACACGACAAATGGCGACTACCGAGAATATGTAGATTACTATTTTTTTGTTTTGCTCTTTTTTTCTATGTTGCTTTGTAGCTGTGTAGTATATAGTTGTTGGAAGTTTTGGTGATTGAGTGTTGCCAGGAATTCATTTAGAACAAGGTTGCATTGTTATGGAGTAAATTTATGAAAGCGCACATAGAGTTGTAATGGATTAAATACTTTACATGCAGGTTAGAAAAGTTATGACGCTTTATGTTGGTCATACGTTTTGAAAGATAGTTTTAAAATTTTGAAAAAAGAACTTTCAACCCATTAACATTGCCCTCCCTCCATTTACTTGTAGGGATTAATTCATCGTCTAAAACAATGTGTCAAGCATGTAGTAAAGCAAACGAGATCTTCAAGGTATATTCTGGATCATGTCTGAATATGTCGGTTTCTTAATAATTGAAATTAAACTAAATTAGATAAAGTGTATTTACTTTAGTAACCAGAACGTTATTGTAAAGCATAATTATGTGCATTGTATAAAGTTTCTTAGCGAATCTTCACCCATACGCACTTCTTTGAAGTTGTTATGCATTATATATTCTCATTTCGTCATTTCTTGCAGAAAATTTATCTGAGAAAGTTACACAGCCGCAGAAAGCTTGCGATGAATTAGTGCTCGGAATAAAAAGTGGCGTTGACAACGATGCATTAGAAAGATGTCAAAAACAGCTGCAGCCGTTTCAACAGCAAGGCCAGAAATCACAGCAACCTTTATCTTCTGGTCAGCAACAAGGGCAAGGCCAATTACTGCAGCAGCAACAGCAGCAATCGAAGACTAAGCGCAAGCACCGTCGTGGAAAACCGAAATCTAAAAATGGCAATAAGCCTTACAAAAAGACCAACTGGAAATTCCAGATGCCACGACTGAACTATATTAATGGCGGTGCTAACGGGGGTGGCGGTATCATCAGAGGTCACGGGTGTGGAAATAGTGGTGCTCCTCGCTCGGGTAACAAAATACCTCGCTCGCGGTCTTTGGTACCATACAATACAAACAAATTTCTAATGGAAGAACATTTAGCTGATATACCGAGTGTTGTTTTAACACCTACCGGACGCACTCGAGACTCCAGCTTTTCAATGGATTCGGAAGATAATTATTTCTTCTCGTTGCCAGAAGATGAGGAAGAATTCTTAACTAAAGAGTTTGCAAACGTGTATGAGAAGGCTAGAGTTGAACGCTTAGAAAACCTTAGCAAACAAGAATTGATTGATGAATGTTTGCAATTCGAGGACCGCTATTCCAAAGTACAGGGTACACAACGTCAGCAGCAATTGAACATGCAACGCATTGCAACAGAATATATGTCTAAAATCCGTATGCTGGAAGAGAAAATTAAAGAATTGTCGAGAGAAAACCATAGTAAATTAAAAAAAAATTGAAAAAAAGTTTTAATAAACAAAAGAAATTTTATTTATATTTAGATTTACGTTGTCAACTAATGCGGTCAGCAGCGACCGCTGCTGCAGCTTCACCCCCTTCGGCTGCGGCTCCTGCGGGTTCGGCTTGCCAACCAATGGATTCAAATAGCGAGGACAGTGAAAGCGATAGTTCTACCTCAAGCTCATCATCATCATCATCATCATCAAACAATAGTGCTGAAAATCCTCGGCGACGACACAGTTGTTCTTCTTCACCCGACTCTCCACAAGAGTTTCAAGAGTATATTGAGAATAATTATATGAAAGAACAAGGCCAAGTAAACGAACAAATTCTCAACATGAACGAGCAGTTTATCCATGATAATGCTGCTAATTACAAACGTGGTCATATGATGGCGTTTGAACGACAACACATCCTACTTGAAGCTGATGTGGAAGATGACTATGACGACAT
Source organism: Glossina austeni (assembly GCA_000688735.1). Lineage (NCBI taxonomy): Eukaryota > Metazoa > Arthropoda > Insecta > Diptera > Glossinidae > Glossina > Glossina austeni. The sequence goes on from KK502508.1 coordinate 119,662, forward strand.
ACCGGAACGCTTTCGTTCAGCACCGAATTCACCTTCCCAAGAGCAATACAGAATGCATGATCAGACCCACGATTGCGGTGAAGTTAATGTTGTTGAAGGTTTGCCAAAATCGACAATGCCATAATCTCTTACTGCATAGGTACTAGTATTTCATTGTCAATATATAACGTTTTTTTCTTCGATTTTTAATGGATTAAAGGATTTTGTTGAGCAAAAACAGAAAACAGAAGAGTAAAACTAACTTTTTTCGTTTGTTAGTAGAGAAATTATCAATTGCTCCCTTTATAATTATTTACACAACTTTTATAACATTTTCTAATTTTTTTTTTTTTTTTTTTTTTTTATATACTTACAAAATTAAGATGAACACTTTCCTGGTCGTTTAGCTAAAAAGAAGCTGATCAATATTTAATTTTTTTTTTTGCAATCGTATACAATTGTTTTGTTTTTCATGTAATTAAGGAATATTGTTATAATTTATTTTAATCTGTGCTACATGCATAACATTTAAAGAAAATCTGAAAGACAATTGGATTGTATATATAAAACCGACACATTAATGGACACAATTTGAAAAAAAAAAAAATTTGCTGATAGAGACATCAACTATCGTTAAGAAGTACTTCACCTATTCAGTGCTATAAATATATTTAATATGCACAAATATTAAATCGTAAGATTCAATTTAAGGAATTATATCGATTATGATAAACCTTGGTACCCAGTATAAGCATATAATGACTTTTGTCCTCTGTCTCGTGGGCTAAACATATTCTAAGCAGATTTTAAGTTAACGCAGGGCCAGCGTGTATATATTAATCTATCTCTGTGAAGGGTAGGTTAAGATAAGGCTAGCGGCAATTAAAGATAATGCTAACTTCGTTTGCGCATTCCGTGCATATTTCTTATATTTCTCGAAACGATTCTATATGAAAAATATGTATCTAAGTATAGAGTATATATAATAAATATATGATCGTGCACATTTATATACAATGGCTGAATGCGTATGTATATACATCTATTTGATGTGTACTTTTACTAAAATATTTTTTAATGTTCGTTTTTTTTTTTTTTTTCTTATCAATTTTTTGTGATGTCAAACTTTAAAATTTCGAATACAAAAGCAACTCAATATGAGAATATAATCATATACACATATATATACGCTTGTATATATATATATATACATGTATATATGTATAAATATATATATATATAAAACTTTTATATTGACTGGCTCGATGTTCGGAGTTTCGAAATTTCATTCAAGAAATCGATTAAAAAAAGAAAAAAGCGCCAAATAATTTGTTCAAAAACATTTTGTCATACATTTTATCAACTTTACCAAACAATTGAAAAAGGAAGTGTATAGTGTGCATGAATAAATAAATATGCACGCGTGCCTGTATATTCTTGAAATGCCGCATGTTGTTATAATGGATTATAAATTTTTATTATGAAGACACAAAATTACAAAGACATTTATTTATTTGATTCTCAAAATTTTAGTAAAAATTCGTTGAAAATTTTCTTAGTTTCTTAATCTAAGATTAGGTGAATTAAAATGGGAGTTGAATTTCAACTTTCCTACACTTTTCTTTACATTAATCTTTTCTGGTGCTGGGTACAAAAAAAATAAGATTTCTCTTATGACTTAATTCTAGGAATATATTAAGAGTTTTTGGTCTTTTTTTTTTTTTTTTTCCTTAAATTCATTAAAATAACTGCATCCTTTATAAATAATATAATATATATATATATATATATATAGAGAGAGATTGCCTTGTAGAGAGGCAAATGAATTTACACATGTTATTAAAACACAATCTTCATTCACATAAAACTAGCAAACAATGCAATTGCACATAAAGGCGTACAAATTTCTTCATTTATATAAGTTTTGTTGTTTTATATTTTCATTTTTAATCTATATATATATGTGTGTGTGTGTGTGCGTGTGTGTGTTTGTGTGCAATGTAAAACATCACAATAAAGTCTAAATTATTTCTAAATAATTTATAAGACAACATGCAAACAAGCCTACGATATATTATGTTAATGGAATACTATAACATCACTTAGTGAGAGAAAACGTTATAGATTATGAAATAAGTCAGGCTACAATCTCATCGTGAGACATTGAAAGTCGTATTAAGCTTAATTTAAGCATGCATGCACACATGCATGCATTCACACGTTAAATGTAATGCAAATACACAACCCTCTACCTGCCCACCACCATCATTATCGTTTTATTTCAATTTCTTATGTTTTTTCCCGACGTTTGAAAGCAGTGAAGAAAACTTTTCATTAATAACGGAGAAGCAAAAAAAAAAAAAAGAAAAACAGAAAAATCGTAAAAATTTTTTATAAAAATTTATTACTTTTAAAATGTGATATTTTTGGATAAAACACACAGGTTTAAATAAGAAACTGTTCGTTTGGCTTAAAAACAAAAAAAAAAAAAAACAAAAAAACAGAAAAAGACAATTTTATAACTGAAAAGTTTTTGAAGACTCTTTTAAAACATTTCATTTTATTTAATCTTCTTTTTTATAATGTTATTTTAAATAAACACATGTATTTGTTTGTATAGTAGTAATAAAAAAGTAGTGGTAGTTAAAAGTATATGTTTACATACATAAATATTTTGTATGTATATTTAATGAGCTTCTGTTTTATGTAAATTGTATTTATAACGGAAGAATAAAATGACAACCACATTATATTAAAAGAAGAAGAGAATCAATCAATTTTCAATTAATAATAAAAATAAATAGAATATATTGCTAATAATTCCACGAAAAGGAATATGCACTAATTTGTTAACCCCTTAAAGCACAGAATATCTCGAGCTTCTCTTGAATAATGGTAAGGTTTATTTAAAAAATATTTAATTGCATAAAAATTAAATTTACGACATTGTTACAATAATGGGATTGCTTCCATTTAAATTAAATCGGCGACATTCATCGGCATTTCATCAATTTGTGTTGAGTAGTATTGTTCAATATCACGCAATATACGTATGTCGTCTGATTTTACGAAATTAATAGCTACACCTTTTCGTCCAAAACGACCCGAACGCCCAATGCGATGAATGTATAGCTCGCGATTATTGGGCAGATCGTAATTAATGACAAGTGAAACCTGTTGCACATCGATTCCACGCGCCCACACATCGGTAGTAATTAGGACACGCGATTGACCGGCACGGAATTCTTTCATTATTTCATCGCGTTCCTTCTGCGGCATATCGCCGTGCATAGAACTTACGGTGAAATTTGCCTCGCGCATTTTTTCCGTTAACCAATCCACTTTACGTTTAGTATTACAGAAGATTACTGCTTGCGTTATTGTTAGAGTGTCATATAAATCGCAAAGAGTATCGAATTTCCATTCTTCACGTTCTACTGCCACGAAAAATTGTTTTATGCCTTCCAAGGTCAATTCATCGCTTTAAAAATCATATTAATTGATTAATACAATGGTACATCCGGTACCGGTAAACCTTACAACTTACCGTTTTACTAAAATTCTGATAGGATCTGTCATAAATTTTGAAGTCATTTCCAATATTTCGTGGGGCAATGTAGCAGAGATAAGCACCACTTGTGTGGCTGGCGGCAAATACCGATAAACGTCATAAATTTGCTCTTTAAAACCTTTATTCAACATTTCATCGGCCTCATCCAAGACCAACATCTTAATGGCTCTGGTACGCAATACACGACGCTTGATCATATCAAAAACTCTTCCAGGAGTGCCGCTTACAATGTGCTGACCATAGTCTAATTTTCGTATGTCTTCCCCCAGATTAGTACCACCAATGCATACATGGCATTGAACATTCATCAAGTCGCCTAACGCCAAAATTACCTTTTGTATTTGTACTGCCAATTCACGGGTGGGTGATAAGCATAACACTTGTGTTTCCCTTAAAGAGGTATCCAAACTCTGCAAAATTGCTATCGAAAATGTAGCCGTTTTACCAGTACCTGATTGGGCTTGAGCAATAACATCACGACCTTTGACGATTGGTTTTATGCTACGCTGTTGTATAGCCGATGGTTTCTCAAAACCTAATGAATAACACAATAAATTAATGTCTATTTCCTTTCAAAAAACACGCCTACCATATGCATAGATTCCTCTCAGCAATTCTTCTTTTAAATTCATCGCGTTAAAACTGGGTATGACTTCAACATCTTCGCTAGTTTCGAACTCTACATTTGATAGGTCCTCAGCTGGTGCTCCACCTTTTCGCGCCATATTTCCCAAGCAATTATTTTAGTTCGAATATGAGTTTGAGTATCCAATTATTTTATTTTCTAATAAAACTTTGCTCCAAGCGGCAGCGAAAACTATTTTGGAATGCGGTGCACAATTTTTGACATATTCTTTTAATTACTTAGCAACTTTATGATTGCCAACACTAGCTACTTCACTTTACGATATTACGATATTTGTAAATAAAAGTTTTGCAAAGAAGTTTTGTCGCTTTTAGGAGAAAATACCATAGGCGTGATTGATTTTTTAAACCTTGGAATTAAAGTTAAATGAAAATAATAAATTTAAATTCCACGCTTAAGCAAACAAGTAATCAAGCCATCTGTATTTCTTACATGTTGTACAAACACATTTGACAACCAGCGTTGTTGCAATAAAATATGTAAAAATTTTGTACATGTTTGTGCTGCTTTACGCAATGTTTTTGTACGAATTATGAAGCTCTCCATATGGCATTATTGTTCAATCATTTACAAATTTTACAAAGTTGGAGAAATATGGAAAGGCCACTTTAAATAAAGTTTATATTTTTTTCCCTCAACTGATTTCTTTAATTTGTATAAGACATACTGATTACAACTCTTTTAGTGTTTCCGTTCTATTCTATTCCTGTTACTATGAAGTGAAATGAATTTCCGGGGACCGGTATGGTTTGATCTCTGGAAATATTGGTTGAAGTTTCTATACATGGATAAAAATTATTTTATGCTCTTCATGTAATCAGCGACTGCTGAAGAGTGCCTTGATAACTAAAAGAACAAAACAATTTTTTATTTTCACAATTTCACATTTCTTATAATTTTTTAATTCTCTTAAAAATAAAAGGCAAATTTTTACTTTGGTTTTGTTTGTAATCTAAAAATTATTCAAAATGAAAGTGAACTAATTAAATACTTTAATACAAACTATAGGTTGGTTTTTACATTTTATTGGTGGGTAATGGCACGAAATTTTTAACAGTAGTATTATCGAAGTTGGTGGGAGTATCGCTTTTTTGCGTTAGAATGATATCCGAACTGTCGTTTGGTTTCATTAGAGTACCAAGTACAATCCCAACAAATAAAATCAAACCCACCTGATGATTGGAGATGAATTTTTTTGCACAATCGGTTGGATTATCTATATTTAATGAAGAAATCTGTAACGAAATATTTTAGTAAACAAATTATAATCTTTTAATAAAAACTTGCCTGGTGGACAATGTGAGCTCCTACTAAACTAAGTGATGCATAATAAGGTAACGTTTGATCGCAAAAAAAACCAACTAAAGTTAAGCCAGACAACATTGCAACAGTGAAAGCCGATAACCATACTTTAGTATCATCGCCAAAGCGTAGAGCCGTTGATTTAACGCCGATTTGTAAATCATCTTTTTTATCTTGATGGGCATAAATGGTGTCGTAAATTATGGTCCAACAAATACCAGATAAATATAACGGTAAACAAGCAGACCAATCGACTGTTCCGTGTACTGCACACCAGCCTAAAAGAGCACCCCAATTAAACGCCATTCCCAAAACTAATTGTGGCCAATATGTTATGCGTTTCATAAGTGGATAAGTCACCACAAGGCCTAATGAACTAGCTCCCAGAAGTATAGACTCCCAGTTGAGTTGTATCAATATTAAAAGGCCAAAACTTAATTGAGCTGACAGAAAGATAACAGCGTCAAGTTGTGAAATATCTCCACAAGCCAAAGGCCGGTTTCGCGTTCTTTCTACCTTTTTATCTATATTTCTGTCCCATAAGTCGTTAATGGTGCAACCAGCTCCACGCATTATAAAAGCCCCGGTAGCAAAGAGACTTAGCATATACAAATCTGGCCAACATCCCGCATTTGCACTTAACGCGATACTCCATCCACAAGGCCAAAATAATAAAAAACTGCCAATCGGACGGTCTACACGCATTAAGCGTATGTAAGGTAATACATTTCTAATAACTTCACTTTTGATTGATGTAGTATTCAAATTATTTTTCTCATCCCCAGATGCTTGGATGCTTAATACAGCCGATCTGTGAATATTTTTGCAATTATTCTCTCTTAAATTGTAGGAAGAATTTCTAACCAAAGTATTCGACGCATAAGTCCTTAAAGCAATAGCAGGATAGCCATTGAAGCGCAGACACGTTACACGCCTTCTCAAAATGAACATAATGAACAGAGTGCTATGGTGCTGTAAGAAAATTTTATTTATAAAATATGAAAATAAATCAAAAATAAAACAAATCTTTCCATACCCACAAATAGAGGAAATATGCGAAAATATTATTTCTATTATTATTTTTTACCCGATCGTAGGAGCACGGTAATTGGTTTACTTTTCCCGTACAATGTATGTATGTATTATTCGGAATCTATTTGCTAAATGACGGCAAGAATTATTGCGAGTGTTATGTTGACGAGTTTTTTTTTTAACCGCTTGAAAGTTCAGATTACTTCACCTTGATCTCTTTAGCAGATCAAGTCAAGATAGCACTTAACGCTGTATATTTTAATACGTTGTTGTGGATATTGTAGAATTGCATATCCATTTAACTTTTTCCCAATTATAAACATTGAAAAACAGCTGACATGAAGAATAAACGAAAAGAAAACAGAAAGCTTTAGTATTGGAAAAATTTAATTGACACTGTGCTTTTTTTACTTCTTCACTTTTTTCTTCTTCTTTTTACTGTTTACTTCTTTACTTTACTTTAATATTTTTTTTTTGGAAGTTTTCTAACAGATTGACCGCGTTAACGGAAAGTGGCCTGTCAAGAGGAAATGGCCAAGAGAATATGGCTCCTGATCTAGGAGTAAGTTATTGTTCAAATTGAAGGTGGACTTTACACAAAGTTGAACAAGAAGAAGATCCTAACACCAAATTCTAAAATTTGAAATGAATTACGTATTTCACGATACATAGGCATTGCCGGAGAAATATAACAATATTTTTTTCGCCATGGATTTGTCTCTGCAATAAATGAGGCAATTTTAGCTTCGTTTGTTTTGTCTGTTGTGAATTAGAAAAGAAAGTTTATAAAAAAGAAAAGAACAAAAATGAAAAATCTTTCCGAGTATATGTAATAAATAATACTTTTAAGTAAAAGTTATTCTCATAGTGATAAGGTCTTCTCCTAAACAGTAGCAAATAAAAAGAGCACTCACTCAGTACTCTCACCTTACTTCCTATATACAATTTTGCGCACGTTGCGTATAAATTAAAATTCAGAAGCAATTTTTGCGCACTGCACTACAGCTTAATATAAACTTAAACTTTAATTTTATTTTTGCGCACGGATTGATAAGAATAAAGTTTAGCGAATAACACCAAAGTATGGAATCAATGACATAATCGTATAGTCGCTGATATTAGTATTTAAAATGATTTGAAGTCTTTTTTTCATTTCTCTGTTCAGCAATTATTGGAGTGTTTTTATTTGTGTTGCTAATAGGTGGAAGCAGTAAAAATCATTAGAAAATTTACAAAAAATTAACAGTAGGTAAGAAACGCTTAGCCTTTTGTAAATTGCCGGCAAACTTGATGTGTTTTGATTATTTCTAGAGCTTCACCTCAAACTGTTGTTTTTATTGTGTTTCGCAGCAAAATTCGTAGTTGTTTTTTTGGAAAGCTAACATTTTTAGGATTGTGTGGGCGTATTTTGCGTTAGTTACATTCGTAAAAATGAAAAACTTCAGACTAATTAAGCTATACAAAACTAAAGCTCCAGGCTGTTCTTGAAGCAACCGAGGCATTTGAAGTTCCAATTTATTAAAAGCATTTCATTGCTAATAGTAACATATATGACAGACAAATCGTATCTGCATGTGATAGTATTTTAATATTTTTTTATAACGACTGCGATTAGCAATCATTAAATCGATATAGCGACAAGAGTATGGACGTTTTGTGTATTTTGGGATTAATGATAACAATACATTTTTGCATTTAAATTTGCAAAGCAAAGAATTTAGGTCTTTTTGAACTTGAGAGATATAAAGAGAGTTAAAGTGACAATAAATTATTTTCAATAAGAGAAAAAGAAAAACCAGCAAAAAAATTTGATTGAAAACATTATGGTATTTATCAATTAATTCCTGATCTACAAGTACGAGAAATTATATATTGACGTTTAGATTTATATATATACTCTGGGGTGTCTCTGAAGAATTGCACACGGACGGATGCATCTAATGTCCTCATATGCTTCGATACTAATTATAATTAAAAATACATCTTTGCCTGGAATGAATCCTTGAATCCTTGATATCAATTACTTAAGGCAATCAATAAAAAATTAGACACATTTAGTATTCTTCATCTTCTTTATCTGTGAAGAATAATGAAAATACTTTGCGACGAACAAGTGGCAAGTGCAGTACGTGGATTAACGATTTCAGTGCTTAAACTAATTAATTAACATTTAAAGTAATTATTAAAACCCATGATTTTCACAGGAGACAAAACTAAGCCAACTATTGTGATTTTAGTCATTTAGTCATAGAGGAAAATTGTTCCTAACATTTTTATTCGTTTATTCGGTCATGTAGAAAATAATGTAAATAAGCTTTCAAAATCAATTTGGTAATGTGAGAAAACTTCGAATTTGGTAATATGAGAGAGCGATAAAGAAATCTAAAAAAAAGTGAAAGAAATTTAATTTCTTGTATTTACATTAAACATACAGCATTTTTACAGCTCTTAGTCAAATCGTATTGTATTTTTGATACAAGTGAAAATATTTGAATAATTTCTTAATTTAGTGATTCATTAGCAGTTCTCAGTGATCCCTTCATATAGTTATTATTTGGAGCTTTTAATACAGTTTCTAAAGCTTTTCTCAGTATTGCTACAAAAGCGTAATTCAAAATTCACAAAATAAAAAGCCAACCATTAAAGACGCTAGATACCGACAATTACATGATTTCATCTACTTCTGCCTGGTTCGTGCCCACAATCCTTCTCGGCTTGTGTCCAAGATCATATACTATGCACACATTGACAAATCAAATTTCATATATGTTTTAAGCAGCAAGCAGTAATGTTTAACATGTTACCACGGGTTTGTGTGTTTGCATATGCAAGTTTCTGCAGGCCGCAATTCACTTAATTACTATACGTTAAATAAAAAAACCGCCAATTCGATTAATGCTTGTGATATAGTGTGTCAGCACTGTTTTCTCTTAGCATCATTACTTGATCGAGCATGCTTGTGATGAAATTTGCCGAGTTTTGTGTGAAAATAAGAATTATTGCAAATTAATCGAATTTTGTCTGTGAAAAATTGTAAAAAATATGAAAATTAAAGGGAAAATCATCGCAATTCTTGCCTTATCATGCGGTTTTTTAGTTTCAAGGTTTCTTTGCGAAAATTGTCCAATATTAAGAAATTTCAGCGCCGTAGCGAAAAAAAGTAGTGTTCACAGTTGCCTAACCGTAAGGTCGACATGTAACGTGCGTTAGTTTTTTTATTACGCCGAAGATTAATGGAATTTTGTCCGTGAAAAATTGCAAAAAATATGAAAATTAAAGGCAAAGTCATTGCAATTCTTGCCTTATCATGCGGTTTTCTAGTTTCAATGTTTCTTTGCGAAAATTTTAAGAAATTTCAGCGCAGTAGGAAAAAAAATAGTGTTCACAGTTGCCTAACCGTTAGGTCGAGGTATAAAATGCGTTACATTTTTTATTACGCCGAAGATTGCGCGCGTTTGGATGAAATTTTCTCGTCGGGTTGTACAAGTTGTGCAGGATGTGTGTTAAGCAGTGTTTTGTCACTATGTGAAGAAGAATATAAGAAAGTAATTAGTGAAAGAGTAAGGATGAAAGAATTAATATCTTAAGTAATGAATGATAATGAATAGGAAACCAATGAAAACGTCTTTAAAATAAATGTAAACCGATATAATGTCCAGTCGGAAAATAGGTAAGTGATGCTTTATTAAGGGGTTTAAATTTTTATATTTTTATTAGCAATTTCGCTAACAAATTTTACATCCGTTTAAATAATGAACATATACGCTCCAAATAGATACTTTAGGGGTTGATGATAGTCCTAAAGTATCCCTTTTAGAGCAGAAGCGTACTTTAGGAGTTGATGAAAGTTCTAAAGCGGTTCTTGGTTATATTCACCACTCCACACTTGTGCACTTATGAGGAAAAGTACAAATTGTGTATAATGCCGCAATTTCATAACGCTTGACTATCCGTCCGTCTCAGATTCATAAATGTTCTACCTTAATTTCCGTAGGCAGCTCGCTCTGGCTGCGAACTTACTAAGAGTCCGAAATTCGTATAAAATTTCAATACTAAACTTTTTAAATCCGTTTAAGTTGTAAAAGTGTGGGCTCTAAATAGAAGCTTTAGGGGTTGATGATAGTCCTAAAGTATCCCTTTTAGAGCAGAACCGTCCTTTAGAAGTTGATGAAAGTTTTAAAGCGGTTTTTGCTTGCATCCACCATCGCGCGACATGTCCATGTCCGTCCATGTTTCAAGGTATATATTTTATATAATGATGGATAACGCTTGATTGAAGCTTTTGAATGTCCATTTGTTTGCACACATTCGCAGTTTCATAAATGTTTTAACTCAATTTCTGCAGAGAGCTTGCAATAAAAATTATATGTAAGAATTATGCGATTCCTTATTACAAACAGATTGCAAATTAGAGCAAACGTACATATCGGAGTGGTGGATATAAAAGCATGTTCTTTGACGGATTCATTGTCTCGGATCTTTGGGCCATTCATTTCGTTCTTGGCTATGAATAAGATGAGGGCATTTCACTTATTGTTGTTGTTAGTTGATTCGGGGGTGATTACCAATCAGTGATGTTTCCTTTAACGAAAGTATTGACTAATACCCGTTTATACGGTCTCATTTAGTACATATTTTAAACGAGAAGATAAGCGGACAACGCTTTGCGTTGTTGCAACGTAATTCAATCGTCCAATCTTTGCGTAAATATTTATAATAACGCTATCTAGTGGCAACAATTTTTTCTTTCATTAGTGGATCCGATACTTCAAAAATTTTAGCATTTATTCTAATGATAATTTGAAACTTCACTATAGTTCTCGTAAACCTATATAATATAATATATTGATTGGTCCAAAGGGAACGATAATACAATTTTTATATCCATCACCGATGCATGAGGGGTATGTTCATTTTGTCAAAATGTTTACAGCACGGTGTGCCTACCTGTGCAATTTCTGGAGTGAATATTCTCCAAGTTGCAAAAATGCAGTAATCGGCTTTAAATTCGACACAAAAATTAGAAGTTCTCTATTGAAATTACTCCAAATATGTCGAAGGCCAGGATCACAAAGTAACATAACCTGAAACCATCTCTAATTTTAAAACTAAAAAGAAAATGTGGTTTTCTGTTCGTTACTTATAACCCACAGTAGGTACAACGATAAAAATTTTCAATTATATTCTAAGAAAGGTTTTGCAGTACCCGTACAAAAATAGAAAAACTCGGCCCCGTCTGGTCAGTACTGTAGAATATCAAGAGAGAGCACATAAGGTCTTCAGAGACCATTATCGATTAGTCTGAATCGTTTTAGAAGTGTTTATCAGTCCGTATGTCCATCTATCTGCTACTTGCTATGGTAAACGCAGTCATGGTTGAAAAAATGGAAATACTTGCTTCAAATTTGGCAAAAACATTGGAAGTCGTTGCGCGCCCGTAGATATTGAAAATGGGCCAATATAAATGGCCAACGTAAACGGGCCATGATTGCATTGCGGACGATTTGAGTGGATCGCGGTCTTTTGAGCGATATAAATTTCGACTTTCATTCTTCAAAAATAGAAAGGATTAGCCACACCTACGTAATATTGTAGAATATGAGAATTACTTGTTTTCCTGTGCCCTCTGTTTTAGTAGTAGTTTTTAGAATACCGATGATGGGTATAAAAGATTCGGTCATGGCCGGATGTAATATTCTTGCGCTATTTATGCGTGAAGAGTTTATCATTTCGCAGTTAGATTGGGTGTGATTTTCTAAGAGAAAGTCGGCAAAAAGAACTTTCTGTACTCAATTTATTTAATTATGTTTCTCTTTGTTCATATCGTGAATCAGTCATCGCTAGATCTTCAAGTTGTGCTTGTCGTTTATCTGTAGATTACACATATCTGTACACTCCTGTATGCATGTAAACTCTGTTGAGAGCCCAACATATATATATATATATATATATATATATATATTGTGATATATATATATATTGTGATAACAATTTCTTTAATTGTGTACTCGACAATATTTTGCGGTTTAAATTAAATAACAACAAACATCGGTTCTAGACATAAGTATATGAAATTATGTCTTATCTGTTCGCTGGTATTGTGGTACGTGTTTTGGAATTGAACACATTTTCATATTTTGTGTGCCGCTAACTTTAAAAAGAAGACGACAGGTTATCAAAGAGAGTCAGTAATGACTTGACTTTTTCCACAAACAGGTGTTTGTTGCTTAGTTTTTTTTAAATTTAATTAAAAATTATATGTAATACCGGTAAAATATTCAGAACTGAAGAGAAATAATTACTAAGAGAAGTGATGGATCATGATCATGACCATAATCATGGGCCAGATGATGCCGTATCTTGTCCAATGATTATGACGGTGAGTTTTGATTTCTTACATTTACGCAAATTTATTGTAATAATTGTTTTGGGTGTGTGGCAAAGAGAGCAAGAGAGAGCGAGATCGAGAGCGGGCGAAAGAGGTTATAAGATTTGTGCCAAAATCTCTAACCATACAGAACGTATTTAGATCGATCGCCATGAATGAACTTTTTAAACGTCACAGTTCATGGAGACTTACCTTAAAAGAATGCTTGAAATCGATCTTTTTTTATATATTCCTGCACCGCGTTCAGCCTTATTGCAGATGCGGTTATAAAATTTAAATTAGTTAAAAATATTTTATAGAAAAGAAAATAATTGGCGGGATTATCTGAATGCAGCTCCATTCCACTACTACGTTAAATGTGGATCACAAAAAAAAAAAAACAATTTATATAAGCCGCATAAACAATTAAGCTTCGCTTTAAAAGATCAACTCTTAGAGTTTTCAAGTCTCCGTAGAATGGCATGCTCGATTAATAAACTTACGCGCTATTCGTCAAAGCGATCGTGATGTGCTGATTTTCCTATTCGTTTTTTTTTAATATCTAAACGCAGTTTTCTATAGTTTGGGCCGGAGCCCACTCAGGTCTGTCTGTCAGTTTTTTTGCTTGCCTTTGCCTTTCTGAATTTTTGGCGATCTTCACAGCCGAAATATTCAACCCTTCAGAGTAGTGCATGAAGAAATTGAGACCTTCCGTTTCTTAAGAAGAGCAAAATTTCAACGTACTTCTACTAATAACTTGAAACTCGGGTACAGTTCACGTTTCATTATTTCCCTTTAAATACGTAACGAAATTATCTTCAAACCTGAATGTAATCTACGGTAAAAACGGTGTTTGCGGTAAAAACCATCTAAACATACATAATTCATACACTAATTGATTTGCTTATCTGGTCACTAATTGTGTCGTATCGATTATAGGGTGTTATTGCGGTTGTTCTAGCACACTCAGTCAAATTAATTTAGAGCAAATATAATTTCTTTTGTTTGTGTGTGTCCCCCAAATAATCATAATAACATGTATTATGTATTATAATACAAGTTTATGGCTTGTGGCTTTGAGAAATGTAAAGAGAGCCAAGTGAGATGAGAATCGTACATAGTATCTAAATAAAGAGAATAAAGGAAGCGTGGGGGAATTCGTACATGACGTTGATCAAAAATGATGTGCAATCATAACGAGATCGTGTATTTGCTATTTTCTTCAACATGAACCGATGTTTTTTATTGAAAGAAGCAGAAAAAAAGGGTACCTCAACGATCTTGGCAAAAACTTGGTTGAAGATGAAGTCCGACATAGTGCACAGCACATAAAATATTCCAATTATGATCGTGGCCATTGTAAAAGAGACTTTGCGCTACCACAGGTAGCCCACTCTTCGACAAATGGAATATTGATGTGTTAGTGTTGGTATCTGATAGTTGTTTATAATCAATTGCGAGCATCTTTTTATGAAAGAAGACTGAATTCATACACAACTCAAGTAAAGCAAAATAAGTTTTTTTTATACCCATCGCCTATAGGATGGGGTTTGCAACGCACCAAAAGAAAGCTTCAGAGATCCGATAAAGTATATATCCTCCGGGCTAGTGTCATATTTTGGACCGACTTAGTCATGACAGCCCGTCCGTGTGTTCGTGCGGATGTGCTAGTGTGCTAGTAAAACACTTGGTAGAAAGGTGTGAAAATTCTGGCACGAAGGCACGTCCCCAGTAAAGCGTGAACTGAAATTTTATAATTTTATCACGCTTCGGTGGGATATGATTGGAATTATGAAGAAGAATACGAAAGAATCGGACCCTGTCGAATACAATTTTCTTTCTTCTTTTACATTCTTTTAAACTCCTTTTGGTTAAACGATATTTTTCTAATAAAGAATGCGACCTTTTTTTTACTTTTCCCTCCACAATCTCGTTTTTATTAATAATGCGTATTCATGGGCAGAGCAGAATAACAAATATATCGCATTCCTATATGTCGATGACATAAATAAAAGTCTTATCATTCGCATTATCTTATAATTATTGCAGGCGTTTGTGTTACTTTGTTGCAAGTTATAGACTTGATAAGAGTTCAGATATTTTCCGTTAAATAAATTAACAAAAACTATTGCTAAAGAGACGCGAAAATAGTGGGAGGAATTTTCACATATCAGTAAAGAAGGGTCCATAGGAAGATCTTAGGACAACGTAGGTAGTATAAAATATATTGAGCGCTTAACATGCTTTAGGTTTCTTGCTTACTTTAAATATATTACATAATCTATCGAAAAGCCCACATGGAATTGGTCTTACGCGAAAGTAAGAAGTGGAAGCAAACCCTCCGAACTTGAGGGCAACGCAGTCTGTCGCAAACAGTCTGATTTGTAAGCGACTTTGTTGCTAACAGTGGTATAAATTCAGAACTTTTTTGACTTTTCATTGGTATTTCTTTGAACAGATCATTTCCAGGATACTGTTATCAAATATTTATTTGCTGGTGGTATTTTTAAAGTAGAGAAGAAAAAATAAGAAGAAGATTCTTGGTCCACCTCCTTAAAGTCCTTAGATAATAATTAAAAAATAACATGAAACTTTAAATTTTATCTCTAGATATCCGTCAGAACTTTCAAGTACTTACCAGCCTGAATGAATGGCTTATTTATAGGGAATAAATTGTTGAATGTTTATATATCGACACAATATGTCATCATAGAAGGCATTAATAATTCATTTTTTTTATGTGTTTTTTTGATATTCTTAAATTTTCAGTTCCATGGCGGTCACTGCGAACGTATTCTGTGGAATGGCTGGCTTGCAAGCACTGTGGCTGAATTTGTTTTCTCTGCTTTGGCCATATTTTTAATGGCATTTTGCTACGAAACTTTAAAGTACCTCAGAGAATACATTTTGCGTCAAACGGTGCGCAAGGAAGCAGAACGTGTTGCCCTAGAAATGCAAGCGAAAACCACCAATATGCCCGTTCATACCAGTGGTGGTGGTTGCCCGAGATCGACAATGGCCGAAATACGGGAGAAAAGTTACGCTCAGCGTGTTTTCTCAACCCCGCATCTAATACAAACGATTCTAAACGCTATACAAATTTTCATTTCCTACCTATTGATGTTAATCTTTATGACATTCAATTATTGGTTGTGCCTGGCTGTTGTCTTGGGCTTGGGCGTTGGTTACTTCTTTTTCGGATGGATTAAGCAGGAAGTTTACGAGTCTGAGTGCTGTCAATGATAACTTAATTAGGTTATGCATGACTTTGTAAATAATAAGAAATTGATTTCATTTAAGTATTATTTTAATCAATCTTCTTATTAATGGAAGCAGCATGGAATGCAAAAATTTCTTTCTTAATTTTTTAACTAATATATACAAAAAAAAAAGAAGGTAAAAATGACGTCCAAATAATTCGTTCGTAGGAAGGCTTTGTGATGTGCACCATTTTGAATGTGAATGTTGTTCTCTCTCTACTAAATAGTTTTTTTTTGTGTGTTGTATTTTGATGGTTGCATTTGGGGTTGTTTTTAGGGCCTGTAGAAAATACTTATTGTTATTATTATTATTATTATTATTATTATTATTATTAATTTAGCCGAAGAATGAATTCTAAGACCCAAGTTTTAAAGCACTAGCACCAGCACCTAAGATTACTCAGCGGTGGTTTGAGTGAACTTTTCAGCTTTAAATCAGAGCAATGTTGATCTGGACTTGACTTGAATAGTCTGCTAAGCAGGAAATATGAAAACGGAATAATATATTTTTTATTCATGGAAAACTGTATGGATTTTGTTTATATTCATGGACAAATGTATGGCTTTTATTCATTTTCATGAAAATGCATGAAAATATATTATGCGTAGGTAAAGCTATCGGCAGAAAAACTTTTCGGTAAATTTTGAATAGATGTGCACGACAAGCTTCTGTAATGGAAATAATCGCTGCGATCCTTATTGACACTGGCTATTGTCCTTGTTCGAGAATGAAAAATTGTTTTGAAAATCTGTGAATGATTTGAAATTTTTAAATTTTTAGTCTGAAAAAATTAAGCCTACGATGAACAATATGAAGCACAGTTTTTTCTAAAAACCGTTGAGTACTATGGCACGTGAAACTTTATAGTCTTATAGTTATTGATGAGCTCTTCACTGGTTCGATGAATCTGCACCAGATATATATTATCCCAAAGATCGCTTATTGAACTCGGAGGAATTATGATTGACTTTATTAGGCGAAACGGCTACACACATATATATATGAAACCGAAGATGTTACAATACAACACCGTAATGGAGCTTGGGGTTACTTAATGCCATTTTGAAAGGCAGTTGCTTTGTGCGTACGTTATAGTAGCGAAGCATAGAAGGATTCATTTAAGCTCCTCTGTGTCTAATTTCATGAGAGTATTAAAGAGTGGGTTATATTTAATATGAACTCACATTGTTTCGATGCATTGGTGCCCCGAATTCCCGAAAGCCAGGACGACTATGTAAGGCTCTATTCAACCAAAACACAATTACTTTTGCCCAAATATCCCATTTAGCCGTTTTGTCCTTCCAAATGCCGAAGACATGTTTATGGACAGGGGCCTATGGTATCTGCAAAACAAACCATGGGCTTTTTAAATTGTTTAGTCGGCAAGATGCTTGATTGACTGATTTCCCTTGTGTATGTACACATATGTATATGGATAAGATTTTTTCGTGTTTTGCTTTCGTTAATTTGAGGTTATATTACATCGTCAGCATCGGCACCAGTAGTTTCGCGAAAGCTATCAGGCATAGAGATAAGTATAGGTCGTGTGCAATGAGGTCGATTCGTGATTAGATTCGAAAAAACAGCTGGATTGGAATTGTGGACATTGTGCATACAAAACATGCACGACCGCACGAGTAAGTAAATAATTCCTCAAGTTACGGTTTTGATGCTTTCGAAATTAATGCGAAACGAATTTCACTAATGTTGCGGTTATTAAACTGAAAATTTTTCATTTATAAATTAAATAATAAAATATTTATTCGGATGTTATTTCATATAATTATCAAAGGAATACTTGTACAGTTATTCAGGAAATAAAAAAGAAAAACAGGATAATATTTTATAATACATAGAAATACTAAAGTTTATCGTATACATATTTCAATAAATAGTAAACAAAAGCAAAAAAAAAATCTAAAATGATGACCATTCAAACACTGAATAAATATCGATTCTAAGGCAAAATCACTTCTTGTTACGTCAATAAAGTGAAGTAGAGAATAGCTATTCGAACTGTTCATCTATATACGTGTATATATGTTTATATGTACATTATGCATATGCATAAAAAAAAAAAAAAAAAAAAAAAAAAAAATTAAAAGAATTTTTGCGACCAAATTCTTAAATCTGTTCTACAATTTGTTTGTGTAACTTTTTGTGTAAATTTACTTTTAAAGTTAGTGGATATCTACACGTAGCGCTCATCGCCAATCTCATAAGCCTGTAGCACCGACCGGGTGGTGATGATGATGGTGGTGCATACCGCCATTTTGAAAATACATGTAGTAGTTATAGGGTTGTTGTGAAGCGGCAGCTGCTGCAACTGCCACTTGAGTGGCAGCGACTTGATGCTGAGCTACCGCAGCCACCGGACTGGTGGCGGCTTCGCAATCAAGTAATTGTTGAGTTGAGGTGCTGCCAGCCGCACCGATCGGTGAGGATGTCATGGGAACGCCTACGGCGTTGCCAACTTGGCAGCTAGCTCGTAGAGCAACTGCTTGATGATGTGCCAAAATATCGCTTACCGTATGCGAAGATGGCCAACAAGCAGCCGCTGCTGCAGCAGCAGACCGAAATTGGTGCGCTTGTGAATTTCCAGCTTGATGGGGTGGTGATGGACTGCCACATGTTACAGCCGATTTCATATTGTAAGCGCCATACGGCTGATAATAGAGATGAGAATGATGGGCATGAGCAGCAGCAGCGACTGCTGCATGACTGTGATGAGCGCTAGCTGCGGCCAAACCTGCTGCATGCGTCGCTGTATGGTGGTGATGATGGTGAGCATGTGCATGCGCATGCGCATGCGTTTGCTGCGGAGAACTGTTTGAATTTGAAGCGGGCGAAACGACTACACCGCTGCTATTGTGATGGTGATGGTGGTGGTGACTAATTGCGCCCAGTTTGTTGCGTAAAATTCGTGAAATGGAACTAACGCTGGGCACGTTAGTTTTATCGCAAATACCCTCGCTTAACAAACGATCACGTATTTCCCAGGCGAAAATGCCGGGATCTCGCTGTTTCAACTCCCGTATATAGTTCACTACTTTCGGTGTGGTTACACGCGGCTTTGAACCTCCTATGGCACCTGGCAAAATAGAGCCGGTTTCATGAAAGCGGGCCAAAATTTTTGATACGCAGCCATGACTGACCCGTAACTGGCGGCTAATGTCGCAAGGTCGTATACCTAAGCGAGCCAATTCGACGATGCGCGCGCGTGTTCTATTCGGCAGTGGTCGTCCATTAACAAACACCCCGCCCAACTGATTAACTTCCCCGTATTGAGGGCACTGGTTCTCTGCAAATAAATGGAAGAATACAAAAAAAAAAGAATTTTATCGAAAGAAGAAGAGAAAGAACGTTACAATTTTCAGTTCCGTGTTAGTTTACCAAGATATCAATTGTGTGTCTATAAATTGTGTCCCTACTCGAAATGTTTACAATTGCGCTCCCACATATAACTTTTCTTTATTCATTTCAAGTTATACACTATTGCTGAAGCATTTCCACAAGCAACGACCTGAGTCAATGGTTTCCAATGTGCTTTCGCATATCAACATTCATCTGTGTAAATATGAAAAACGTGCCTTTTTCCGAAAATCTATTCACACACAAAGATCATTGTCACCCTGGAATTACATCATTGATGGCTGCTTACAAAACATAAAAACAAACACAAATTGAATAGAAATATTGAAATTAAAATCCCATTTGGATTGTGTGCAATCTGAAGTGCTTGTGCACTACGATGACTGGCCGACTGGCCACTGAATTGACTGCAACTGCTTAACAAGTGTTTAAGAAACGCGAATGCTATTAAACCGCGTGGGAGAACGTTTTCTCCATTTCTGTTTATACCCTACTCGGTTGAAGAGTTGGATTCCGGACATCTTTCAGTTTCAAGTTGATCTTTTGCAATAATAATGAGCCTTCGGCTCAGTCCACATGGTACAGGCGATCAACAAAATCAAAAAGAAAGCAACTGCCTCGATGTACGACTAAAAGCGGCTTTGAAGATATTGGGGAATAGTCGACTTTAATGTTTCTCTTTCAAATGACGGCATATTCCACATACCTAACAAACCGGTCCACTTGGCCTGGAGAATCTTTCTCTGCTGAACATTCTTCCTAATCTAAACTTTAATATCGAGCGACTTGAAATGCGTTTCTAGATCGGTTGAAATCTTTTTTCTATGCAGGAAGGATATGGAATCGGCTTCAAAACCAATTCATATTTATAAGCGAAAAGATCTGCTTTAGACCTCTTGAAGGCCTTGCATTTCTTTGCGTTGTAAACTTGTAAGCATTACCTGAATTTAGTGAATTTTGCGTAGTTTTAATAATAAATTTGGCTTTTTTTTTTTTCGTTTCTATACTAAAGAAGCGGATGGATTCCAAGTAATGAAAAGTTAAATATAATAAAATTTCTATTCAATCGGTTTTTTAATCGGCACGAAGACTCATAACTTACTGTGATTCGTAGTCGACATCAATCTTCTTCTTCTTCTTCTTCTTTATCTACGAAGGACAGTAGAAATTTTCCAGTAGCTAACCAGAACAATAAGTGTAACGGAATTGTCTTAAGTTTGACTCGAATCCAAGATAACTTAAACGAAATCTTTATTACGACTCCTTTAGGACTGAGAACAGATGGTGCAGACAAAATGATATCCCTCTGCACATAGCAAATAAATCTATTGAGTATAAAGACTTTCATATCAATTGTGCATCGTCTTAAGTTTCTCTTTTGAAGTCATTCTTAAATTTAAGTGAAGTCTTAAACCGACAGTAAACCCTTTCGATTTATTCCAGTTAAAGAGTTACAAACCTAACGACAAAGATATTATATTTTACCTTTCGATCGATGCATATAAACACATATGCATACACATCTACATAAATGTACACATAAATACATACATAAATTTTTAACTAGTACGTGCTTACAAGCGTATCGTGTAAAGTTTTTTTCATAAATGGAAAAATATTAGATCTCTTGCGTGTTCTATAGGGAGAAGAAGTTATGATGAGGCTACTTTATGCATCCGAACCATCAAATCAGACTTGTAATAATGCCATTAGAGAGTGTTGTTGTAAAGGCGAGAAGCACGTGTAAAGTAGTAGACGAAAAGTATTGTTGTGGGCAGAATTCGTTTTGGGCGCTTTACACAGATGTTCAGTTTCAATTTGCAAACTTTATGGTGTTTAATGTTTTCTTCCTACTTTGTTTTTTGTTTTCATGTGTTTTCATTTTAGTGGCATTACCATGAAAATCATAAAAACAATTTCAGAAAAAAGAATTCTTAATCTTTTAAACAGAAACACTAATACTTATGAATATTACAATTGTTTATTTTACGATTATTCATCGATTACGAACACATACATGTAAGTATTTGCTCAGAGTAATGAAATACTTGTCGATTAAAAAAAATTTTTATTAAATATTATAATTATTTGTGTGTGCGCATATGTGTGTGCGCGTGTGTGTGTGTGTGTCCAATGGAAATGAATACTTATATTGTTTTTTTTATGTACGAATATGTGCAGCTGCATAAATATTTGGAAAATTTCTCAGTTAGAAAAGTCTATAAAAACTTTTTAATAAAACGACAGAGCGGACCAACCTTTGCATTAACGATGCGCATTCTAATAGATCACATTTGGCAATAGTATTCAATTTATTTTCGAAAAATATAAATACATAGCATGTGTACATGGAAATAATTCAAGCAAAACGACCTTATTGCGGTAGACAGAGTCACACACATTTGCATACGCGTACGTCTGTCTTCCGGGAATGGTCGCGTAAGAAAAAATGCTTAAACCTATTGTCGAATGACAGTCACTTATCACTTTTCCCATGCGTCAGAAGCCTCACTGATCTACCTTAGCACTCCAGGTCTATTGGGGAAATAAGAATAAGCTATCCATAAAGTGGACATAAGTTAAGCATTATATGTAAGTGATGCTGTCGGTATTTTTATGTCTATATGGCCTCGGTTTGTTCCAGATCCAGAAGATAATAATGAAGGGAAACAGGAGGTGGAGGAGAAGGAGGAGGAGGCGGAGGAGGAAGAGGGGGAGGGGGAGGAGGAGGAGAGAGAAAGGATAGAAATTGCAATCCATTAAATAAATCCATGGAGATCTAAAGCCACAGTAGTTGTATTTCCTAAACATTATCGTTTTAGGGGCCTTCCCTTGATAAGCACATTTCCAAAAATCTCGAGCTGCCCGAGCTGCTTTTAGGATATTTGACACATACACAAATATACGAGAATAAGAAGAAGAATAACCGAGAATAATGACTGCATTTGTATGAACTTGGGTATGAAAACCGATGCCAGTCGGTCTAGTCAACCTCGTTCTATATGTTGGCCAAACCTGTTTTTAGAATAAATTTTCATGCTTGATTCTTAAATATGATAAACCTGAAAAAAAAAAAAAAAACAGTAATGTGTTAACATTGTTTCATGCTTTCTTACTAACATAGTAAGAATTTGTCTATGTAGTCGGCTCACCCTCAGTATAAAAGCTTTGCACTCAGTGCAAGTCGTAAGTATTCTTCTTTTGAAACAACTTGAGAGCATTGATCATCTGAAACTGAAATGACTGCCTGTTCCAGTTTACATGTGATATTAAATCTTTCAATATTTGGCTGCTTATTAATTGTGGTTACGTCCGGTTTCCCTACTGAGAAGCAGGTAAATATCCGGCATATAAAAAGCGCACAAATTACAAAAATCCCAACAAATAGAAAAACAGAAATCACATGAAGAATGTTTAACCGTTACGTGTTAACAAAAACGGAGGCTTTCGAAACTTATCACCAGATATTTCGAAAATGTGAGCTAAGGCGTAGAGGACGTTAGAGATGGAATAGCGTTTTTGTTGGCAATATTTTCTGGACGGACGGAAAGGAAATATTCCAAATCAATATTAAAAAATGGCAACACTGAAGCGATCTATTTTCAGGAGACATGCTTGGTTCAAGATACCCTGCGGCGTGCAATTTAGGTGATGGAAGTGCTTGAGTCTAAACGAAACCATTTCATTGGTATATCTTGACCACAAGGAGATTTTAAAATTGTTGCTGTTTGTGTGATGTTGATTTCGGCGAGTATTGGAATGAACAAGTCCAATATTCGAATGAGAAAACTGAACAGTTTTGGAGGTACATTGTGTGCCGTTTTCAAAAATACTAGTTCGAGAAAGAAGCGCTTAAATCTGAAACTGTTTATCGTGTGACTGCGCAACTATTTGCGCGAAAACAAATGTTTAGGTTATTTAAAGCCATCGCAAAGTGCTCGCAATCATTTCTTTATGTCGTTCTTGATGGGTTAAGAGATCACGTCAATCAAGAGAAAAAGGAAATTTATTTTTTGAAAAATTCACGGAGGCATTCCTTCTTATTCCTTCTCAAGTTTTTATAGGAAATTGAAAAACTTCGTTGCGCAACGATTTCAATTTTACTGTGTTCAAGAAGTAAGACCAAATTTAATTTGATTTTTTTTAATTGCTCAAAAGTAATTCCCCTCACTTATGTCAACGTTTTTCCCAATTGTCGGTTTGCAACCGGGACGAAAACGCAACGTTCCACACCAAGGGCGCTGGACTAAATTTTTCAAGTATTTCTAGTTGAAGCGATCCTCGTATTGAGATTGCGTACTAATAATTCTTAACACTTTCGACGGGAAATGGGTCGATTGCTTGAGTAATGCGCACAAAATTTCCAGAAATGGTTTAGATTTGAAAGATTTTCTCTTCAGACTCTATGCAAAGTGAATGTATTTCTCTGGTTTTATTGCAGGGTTCCTTAGACGTGTGGTCTGATTTTTTTTCTTATTTATTTGACGATTCCGAGGACACGTCTGACGATGCGAAAAGCGATGAGAAGTATTGTGAGTAATGAAAAAATTTAAATATTTCATCTGGAACCGTTTATTCATTCTTCTGCTGCAGTGATTTGCCGCAATTGTGAGGTAATTGTCGCCGCCTCTGAAGACGTTACCCAAAAAGACGGGATTGTCACCTACCAGCGTACAAAACCTACGACTCAGTATCTCGAGACAAGCGCTGCACCGCAATAACATCGCGAATATACGCTTCATTGCAGCTAAAGGGATCGCGTTCTACAAAATTTGTGTATTCCTTTTATGTACATAAAGTTCTTAGCTCGAGTCATAATTTACAAAAAAAAATTGTGTTTGTCTAAATTTATTTACGGCTTTGAGGTCACTAAAGGCAAAAGTTACAATCGATAACTACAAAAGTTTAGAAGAGAAAGAAAAACAAAAACAAAAACAAAAACAATAACTTCACACACTTCGTATGAACAAATTGGAATGTTTGTGAAAACA
Organism: Glossina austeni; assembly: GCA_000688735.1. Lineage (NCBI taxonomy): Eukaryota > Metazoa > Arthropoda > Insecta > Diptera > Glossinidae > Glossina > Glossina austeni. Next base: position 144,183 of record KK502508.1, read on the forward strand.
AATAATTTTCTCAATGTTTTTCTCTCCTTTACGAACTCTTTGTACGCGTACAGCGGGTCGTAGTAAAAATCGTACATTGATGATCGTAAGATTCAAAAAGCACGGCTCGGAGGGGTAAGCGTTAGTGTTTTGCTTGAAAATAGTAGTCAACTCATAAAGATACCAATTTTGGTTTCAAAGCAGACTTAAACGTAACCACCAAAAATAGCTACGAAAAGAAATGATCTTAAAAGAGAGAACAATTTGGAATTTATTTTAGATATCTTTTGGAATTGTGAGGCGATTTTAGTCGAAAACAGTTTTAGCTAATCCAAAAGAAAGCGAAGAAAAACCCCTAAAGTCCTGATTACTCGTCGAATCGAAAAGCTTGGCATGAACTCCGTTGGATTTGTTTTATCGATTAATTTTAAATTTTTTGCCTTTCAGGGGAAAGAAGGGAAAGGTTTTCTTCTTTACTAATTTGGCGAAATATTGCGATGTGTTGGACAATTTTCATTGCGACTGATTGTGATTTTGTCAGTCGTGACGTCTCTTGAAATTATACTCTTCTGTCTCTTTGAGAGAAAAGAAAACGAAAAAAAAAGTTGGACGATGTTTCTTTCCACTAAATCATTGTGTTGTGTGCTGCAACGCAATTCCCGCTGCTGTAATCGGGTGTAGCTCAATTCCCGAATAATTAACGATCCAAAGATTACAAATGTCAAATATTATGTCAACTTGGATTTACATGTCTACAAACACAACAAATAAGTGGCGTTCCTCTTCTATGTGCTTACACACACACGAGTATGTATGTATCACAACATTTGCAGTTAGGAAATGTTGCTCTTGGTGAAGTGGTCTCTTTGTATGTGGCTGAGCTGTCACTAAAATATGTTTTAAATTTGTTCACAAACTGGTGTCGTCTGGCTTTTTTTTTAATTTACTGAATGAAAACCACCGTGTATTTGAAAACACATTTTTGTATTTCACGAGATTATGAGCGCTCCTAGCTATTAGCGCGACGGGCATACTTCGGTATTACAGATGATTGCGCGAGAAATTTTCGAAAAATTATTTCTTTTCATACGAATAAATTGGAATCGATTTGAAATCTTTGATCGCATAAATGTGGTAACAATAGGCAGGGAAGTCGTAGCGAAAACATGAAAATTATTTAATGAAATCTAACAGCGAAACCGGTATCACTATCATCATCAGTAGTGTGTGTTAATGTATTAGCAAACATCAATAAACCCGTATCTAGCCATTGTGGAGAGGTGCAGACAAAATAAATAAGTTTAAGAAATGCGTGTGGGCTTACATGTACATATTTGCCGGAGAGCGCAGAACGCGATAAACTAATTTCGTTATCTAGTTTGTCCTCTCGTCCAGTTAAAGATTTAAGGCCAATCAAGGACGTGTTAAAGTCTTAACTTAAATTGAACTCGAAAACTGAAATTCGAAATATCGCGAAAGAAAAGGAAAATGTTACGGGGAAATGCATTGAAATATCATCTGCTGAAAAGAGTTGAACATTACAACCAACGGTCTCGCACGTTAAGTTGACACATTTGAATACGACTAATAACATACAAACTTCGAAATGCCTGATCGGTTTATTAACTCGCCCACAATTAACGGAAAAGACTTTTTTATAAGTTGAGCAAATATCTTCTTTCTATATAGAATCAATTGCGCCCTACATATGAAAGTGACGCTCTAAAACTGATCACAATACGAGGGAGCAAAATTTATTTAAGACTTAAGGTCCGGTGCATGCTATCATCTTTCATAGGCTAAACGGTATTTCTTACCAATTAAGAAAATAATATTTTTCTTCATTCGTTAGCATTTTTCCATTTGTGTCCTTACGTCATACCATTGTGCCAATAAAGAGCTCTTGGGGAATAGGCCTCGCCTCCGTCAGAAGGAAGGGCATGCCATACACATGCCCTTGATCTGGAACTGCTTGGGAGCCTCCCTGCTCCCAGCGGGGCGTGAGTGACGCTTTCTCACTCCGTGTGCCATCGGGCACCGTAGGGTTAAGCCTCCACGGCAGGAACCTACGTAAACCCCCTGTCACATCTGTGCCAATAAAGAGCTCTTGGGGAATAACAATTAGGTATAGCCCTTAACTGGATGCACATAGCTGGATAATTAACCCGGCTTATCATTTCTAAGCCTGATAACGACGAATTACGGTTAATGAAACACTTTCAACTTCAGAGGTCTTCATGGTTTCAATCTTTCACTTCTCTCGACTTCTTTAACGAGCATCAGGAAAAGATCCGATGGTAGCGTAGATTAATTTTGTATTGCTTGCAAGCTTGAAAATCTTTTACGTATACAGGAAAAATATTATTTGCTTTCAATAATCGTGCTAAGCATTTGAAGAGGTAACATCCGCATGAGTAGTCGGGTTGCTAAAAATCGCGTCTCACCACCAAGTGGATTCAAATCTCAGCGCGGTAGAGTTGTTTTTGGGCAAAGCGATAGCGAATCGAATTTATCGATGGCGCATACACCCACTGGACTGCGGCCACCATCTTCTTATTTCCTTCTTTCCTCCTCTTTTCTCACTTCTTTCTGATCGTCACCGACATTCCCTGAGTGATTGGTCATACAAAAAAAATTATTACTTACGTTAATTTTGATATTAACAAAAGAGTTTGCGGGTAAAACTCAGATGGTTCGACAAACATCCTACATGCTCTTTGGTCTTCAAGGTTTGTAGAGGAATTAAAAGTCGCTCAAAGGGGTCAATTATTCCCAAGTTCAGTTACTTTGCTTCGCTATGTAAGTTAAGTTTCACAATGAAGTCGAATAAATATCCGCCAGATCAGTTTTCATAGTGTAGTCGAAAAGTTCTTCTCACCAAACTCCCTGTAATTCAAGTCAGTTTAAGTCTAAATAGAATTCAAATGCTGTCTTATAACTGCTATGTGCTGCATGTTACGAATACATGCCACTATTTAATATACTCCCTTGCAAGGGTAAAAACTAATTGAAGGAAAATCTAATAAAATCCGCCGCAGCGCTAAACATGTACCTGTGAACAGTAGCTATAATTAAATAATTGACATTGATGTTGGGCATGTTCAAGTGTTAATTTAACCAGTTGGTAGACGGCGTTATAGACACACACTCACACACACACACACACACACATATATATATATATATATAAGATATATAGGCAATGAAGAAATGTGAAGCAGTAAGTCAATGATAAATTAAGTGTTCTTTACCACCATTGTTGTTTATGTGTATGTATGAGTGCACTTATTAGTGGTGTAAACAAGCCACTGTGAAGTTTTTAAGTTGAGCACACACCATTACCAGTTGAAAAGCAAGTTGTAAACAAGTTACATTCACATTGCAGTGAATTCTGATCACCTACCACCGTCGAAGATGAAATTGAAATTTTTCAACTCTTTTTCACTCTACTGCAAAGTTTCGATTCGTTTCTTTCTATTTTACATACATACATTAACGACGAGAGCGATTTCGAATTTCAAGGGAAAAATTTAAACTTTTATTGATTGCGAAAGTCATCGTAAATTGATGACTGATGGACGTTTCTTTGTTGCTGTTACAAGTGAAATGACAGTATTAGTATATCGTTCACCGTTAGCTGCTGCGAGGCATAAAAAATCCCTTTTCATTGTGTTTTGTTTAAACTTTAAACAAACACTATTGAAAGCCGCCGGTATTTCTTTATGTTTTCTCAAGAAGCATTTTTGCCTTTAATAGCCTCAAGGGTTTTTTGGCCTTTTACACTTGATTTTATGTTCTGTTTATTCTTGATCTTGCTAGATCCGAATATATTGTTTTTCAATTCTTTTATTTATTTATTTATTTATTTTTTGCTTCTCTCTTTAAGGTTTATAAAATTTACTTAAGCTTAATGCAAATCAAATATTAATCCTGTGTTTGGTAAATAAACCTTGATGTGTGATTGTGTGATGTGTGTGTGATACGCATGCACCCATATACATCATATGTATGAGTAGCTGCTGCTGCATAGAACACGCACTCGAAACCCGATATTTTAAATAAAAGTGTACATACATACATACATACATACATACATACATACATACATTTTTTTAAATTTACTAAACGCTTAATTTTCATTAATATTTTCTTCTAATTTGTAATCGCCAGCTTTGTTTGCCAAATGATTTGTTCCAATTCTTTTAAGGGATTTGCTATTAGGATGTGCTTGCTCTTCCAAAAGGTATACATATGCGCATCCGGACAAGACTATTTATTTAGTAATTTGAGTTGCTTGGGCGAAAAAGGGAAAAGTATTACTCGGCATTCGGCATTCGGCATTCGGCATTCGGCATTCGGCATTCGGCATTTAACGGCCTTAATCGGAAATTCAAACTTTATGAGGATTTTTAGAACACACAGCCATAAATATAGCGAACACAAATTTCCAAACTAATTGTAATATAATTACAAAGCATTTTGTGGAAGCTTTATGGAAAATATGATCCCCCTCTCTCCGGCGTCTATTGCGAGTGCATAAGCACCATGACGGTCAAGTGTGTGTGGAGAGCAAAATGGTAACACACAGCGCCTTTTAATCGCTCCGCACACGCCATTCCCTTTTTAAAATGATTAGTGATAGTCCACTGCTCGTACCATCTTTCAAAAACGGTTATTGCATCTGACTACGGACGGAATTCATGACTAATCTCAGCCAGCCGATTATCTTTGTCGCTATTTGCTTTCGAATGATTGAAAATCGTCGCTTAGTTTTGAGCCTTTCTTTCCCTTCTGGGAATAGTCAAAAATTTTCCGATTTAAGAAAAAAATCGCAGTCTCTCGTACCAATCTGTATGCACATCGGAAATATTTTCTTTTTCGTTCGGCCGAGAGAATGTTTTTAAATTTTTTGTACGAATGCGTACGAACTTTATCTGTTAATGCATTTCCTAAAGCTTTATTCTACAGTCTTTCAGTAGTTTATTAACGAACGCCTAATGCGGCCATTATTACATCTAGTAGAACTTACGCAATCTTCTCATAGAGAAGATTGCCATTAAAAGCCTAATTAATATTGTCTTTAAAAGCGAAATTATAAACTATAAATTCTGGGAAATTGACGAAGACAAAGGCTATCATTGTTCAAATGAAATGGACGTCAACAGTACTGTATAACAGAGATGTGTGAATACCATGCTTGGCAAAGGTCGCAACTTGTGCTTACACCGCTGTTGTCACTCAATTCAATTCAAATACATTTCTGAACGGAATCAGTTTATAATTTGTTTTTGAAGAAGATAATGTAAAGCGCAATGTAATGGACAAATGTACGCACACGCACACACGCACGCACGACTGTGTACAAATTAAAGTCAGTCTAAACTATTTCTGAAACAAGAAAAGATTAATTGCTTTCGTCGAATGTCGAAGGACCGATGTACAAATGAAATGAATCCATAAATTTTGACTTTCAGAAAAGCCAATATTTTCTAGATTAATTTTGTCCGAACTGACTCGCTGGAGATTCGAACAGTCGTTTAGCTGTAGTCGTCCATATTCAAGGTCAGTTTCACGCATAGCTCCACATCCACATTGTCTCGCGCACAATTACAAATTCCACCACACGGAGAGATATTTTCATTGACCATCCGGAGAGGGATTATGAAGGATCAGATTTAAAATGGGGAAACTCAGCCGAATGGTTCTCTAAGATGTAATTCCAGATTTGTTCTTTAAAGCTGACTATATTGTTAGCAATTCCTAAAGCATTCCCTAAATCAAGCGCTTGCTTGCATGCATACTACTACGTGCAGTTGTCGTCTATGCGTGAACTCTTCTTATTTTAACCTCCGGTTGAGCCCTTGATTTGCATAAGTTGCTAACGTTGCAATCGTCGTATTAAACTTAATATACTTTTCGTCAACATAAATCGCAATTTGCAAGGAAACACAACAAACGCTTATATATAGTTAGAGTACATATGTAGACGACATGCGATAAACAAATGCAAGCGAAAAGGAAAAACAATTTACAAGAAATGCGTAACCCGCCATCATGTTTCCAAGAAATTCAAGCTTTGATTTAAAACCGACCACAAATTGTACAAAAGATCATGTTTAACATTCGAAAGCACTTTTTTTCATATTTAAATAAAACTAACATTAAAATTTTAAAAACGACAACAATAATAATAATTTTTCAGCAAATTTCTATATAAGACAAATAAAAAATATGCGTATTATAAATATACATACACATGTGTGTGTGTGTGTGTGTGTGTGTTTGTGTGAAAATATATTTTAACATTTTTTTTGTTTTTTTTTTTTTTTTTTTAATAAAATTGCAAGTTCACAAAATCGCTGATGCGTTCGAAACCAATTACAAAGGCAATTAACAATTGTTAACTAACTAGAACCAATTTATTTATTATAAATATCGTATTGAAACTAAATAGATTAGAAACCGAAAAACAACAACAGCGACAATAGAATAGAAAAAACAAAAACAAAAACTGCAACTAATTTTATATAATTAATTTTAGAATTTTGTTTAGTTGATATTGCGAATATAGAAACAGGGAAAATATTACGTCTGGGCGCACTTTTTTTTTTTTCTATAACTTAAGCTTTTTGCCTTTGTATGCGCTCTATACAGTAAACTCTGCTTAAGTGTAAGCATTTTTCCGCCTTTCCAGCGCATTTGAGAGCATATGAGATTAATTTAGAATGTAAGGGTGAAAAAGTGTTCCTTCCTGTGAATTGCTTGAGTTCTACGTGTAATCTTGTTATGCTTATTTATGCCCTACATCGGGACTCGGGACTGACTTCTCATTTCCTATCGTTAATGCACGTAATTTTAGTTTGATAAAGCGAGCGAAAAGATTAAGGAGAACCTGCATAAGTCTTCATCACTGATATTGCTATGTAAGTGAATCTCATCGTAATACGTAACACAATAAGATCCAAGATTTATTATGGATTTTAAGCCATGGTTCTTATTTATGTCAGTACATAAAAAATAATATCAAATGGAGAACACTGTGTAGCAGAGTGACCAGAGTGACAATTTATTGCAGAAAGCAAGATGTACAGAATCTTCTTCTTCTTCTTTTATAGGATTCGTAAAAAAAGAGACCTTTCATCTACCTTTTCATCACAGGCTTGACCTTCTTCGTTACTTGTCCGACTTCTTTCGATGAAAAGAAAAGCCGGGAAAACTGTATCGCTAACTACACCTCAAAAACAGATTGTGGTTATCGAAAAAGGAATACTCTCGAAAGAAGAAGTACATCTAATCATAATTTTTATAACTTTGAGGTTATGTTGGGACATTTAATCCACTTTCACTTTCTTTTGATCGTTTAATCTGCTAAAGTGCAATATTTCACTACGCAATCGTACACTTTCCTCAACTTACACAAATTATCACATATATATATATATATGTATGTGTAGAAGAATCACAAGAAACTTTAGATTTTGTTTTTTATATTTAAAGGAAAGCTGTGTCATAAATTTTATTGTATTTTCTTTCAAACTCTAAACTCAGTAAATATTTAACGATTCATTTAGAAAATAGATTAAATTAATTGATTAATGGATTGATTTTTGTTTTTGAAAAAGAATATATATATATATATATATATAATGTATATATATATATGTATACATATATATAGCGTGTGGATGTGTGTGCTTTCATCACATAATACGTCTAATGATTTAATCGTATGCTTAATTAATTTTACAAATTATTTACATAATCAAACAGACATATTTTACGTACGAGGTTTGACACTCAAATCCATCAACACTTGCTGTTCTATGCTTATTTTTTCAATTAAAGTTATTTGTTACGTTTTTTTATATGTGAGGAGAATTTTTAAAAAATACAATTACAGCCGAAAATACATCGAAAACAATCGCACTGATAAAGGCAACACTCTGGTAAGGCTTTGGTGTACGAACTATATTTTCCCGGAGACGAAAGAAACAAATTTGAGAATAATCGCTTGACTAGAAGATAAGAATACAGGCATCCAATAATTAATAAATAATTCCATCTTTTATCGATTGTTTTCGTATAAACCTTTCTTAGAGGAGAATCTTTCAAACTATTCATAATTGAGTTCATCTGTAAGTGGGTCTGTAAGTGCACGAGCACTTTTTTATATTGTATGTTGTATCACGCTATACACATAGGCATTGACATACGTACACACACGTATATAAATACATATAAATATAATTTTGAAAAATTATTCAAATCGTCGATAAGAACTTCGATACGATGATCTGCGTGTTGAAATCAAAGAGAATCTGAAACTTATTTTGATATGAATATAAAATGGATTAAGAAATCGTCCAAACCTTTTAAAGTTCATTCGTCAAGAATATAACGCTTTCGGTTTTAAACAGGCAGCATATTATTTTTTTTTATAGATCACACCCTAGCAATTCTTATGAGTTAGAATATAATGCCTAAGATTTACAATAAGTTATAAGTTATAAATGTTTGTAAAAATGTGAACGCCTATCAACGCTAATGCCATTTTATCATCATTTACATGTCATTCTCTACAGTACGTTCTAATGGCATTTTTCGTTTCTCCAGATGTACAGCCTAAAGTATAGTACAGACTAGACTCATACTCAAGCTCGGAATCCATATAACTCGGTCTAGGTCCTCGATCCTCTTGAGCATTGAAATGGGTAACAAACTTACTTTTCTGGTACGTGCATCGAACACCCACATCCACAGCCAATTTATAGAAGCACCTTAAATAGTCTTCTTAGGAAATATGTAATAAGATGTGGAATGAAATGGGGAGGGGTCGAATACTACCCATTTATACTTTTATTATGCAAATAAATATATAAAAGAAGACTTTCCCAAAGAACACAAGACGATCTTATGTGAGACAATGTTTGCATTTATTTTATTTAAATTAAATAAACCTAACAAAAAAAAATTCTTCTTTTCTTTTACACACTCGGTTATAAATGCAGCGTGTAATGTATAAAATTTTAATTAATTTCAAGCGAACAAAACTAAAAATTACTTGAAAATAAATTAATTCTCTCATTTAAATTCTGAATGAACGGCCATTTCTTTTACTAATCGCATTGAAAAGGAAAGGTCTACCTAAAGTCTAACCAAACTGTAAAGAGCAAATCGTAAGCTAAACGGACATTTCATATGTGATTTTGGGATTCTGAGACGATTTTGAATTTTTTCGAAAAATATGTAAAATGTAAAATTCATTCTATTTACTTGCAAGGAATTTGCTTTCAACACAGAGTAGCGTGTTGCGCGCCACCAATGAAATACGAATATAGGAAAGCGCATTAGATCGGGGCATTTGATCATAATACATATTTACAGGGATGTGCGGTAGGTCACAAGCGATAGAATTCAAATTTGTCAAATATTTGTAATGCACTAATGCACGCGCAGACCCTGTAAAGTGCATGCATTACTAAATTTAGCCAGAGAATTAAATTCGAACACTTTTTCTACTCAACTCAGTAAATCATGCGTTGCTAACTTGCTGCCTCATAGAAGAAGAAGAAATTCTAAGACTAAAGTCTTTAAGCACTAGCAGCTAAGTCTTTCGGCTCTATTGAAAACCCTACCAAAATTGAGATTTGAACCCACCACCATTGGGTTCTTAGGAAGCGTTTACACTCTCGATTAAGATCCGAGTTGACTTCTGCTTCATTATTCGTTGAAAGCGAATGTTTATTATCTTAAAACTTTGTGTTTATAACCTCCTTCTCTCTCTCTCTCTCTCACTCGTAGGATTAAAAGCACAATGGTCTTCGCATCCATTAGGAAAAGTGCTGATAATTTTCTGCCGAAAATCATACAGAGACAAAGCGGAGCACGTAACAAGCAGCGGAGCAGATAGTACGGGCTATTATTTAAAGGACTTTGGTGCAGTTTACTATACACGCACGATATACGATATTAATCGACAAAATGAATATCAGCTCACGATTGAAAGGACATAACGCACTCGTGCAAACGTATGCAGCAATTGACAATAGCTCTTAAAGAACGTTATCTGAAGAGCATGTAATTTCCATTTTCTTTTGTTTAGAATAAATCCGAGTGCAAGCAAGATTTTCGAAGACAAAATTTATGCTTTGCTCAAGAGTCAATGTTTTGTTAGAAACCATAGTTCGTTTTCTAAAACGTTTGAAATCGGGCTACATTTTAGAACACCAAGAATCAAGAAAATTTGAATTTTCGAAAGGTTTTATTAACATATTCAGATATTGGCTTCCATTTTGGAGAGCCCTTTATGCAATGAATATCGTGAAATATCGAGGAAATCGTGAATATATATATATTCTTAAACAATTCGTATACTGGATTATTTCTTCTTCGATGTTTTTAAAAAGCTTTGAGTTTTTGAGCAAAGGTTCCGCAAAAGCTATTGATTGATAATTTAATAAATGTAGTTTTTCTTCAAATTTTTCGTGTTTTCGGAACCAAAGACCGTCCGTTGTTCAATCAAATTGTTTTTTGCGTTAAGCATATTTAGTTAAATAAGAATGCAGTGACGCGCTTAGGCACAAATCAAGTCAACTGTGCTGTTTAATTAATTTTAACTAAATTACATAAGTATGCACATACGTACAGATATAAATTCATCAAGTCAAGAGACGACGACAGAAAAAGAATACATAAACAAACATATAATTTCCACCATTAATTTGTATAAAATGTATTTTGTTTGAAACGTATATTATTCATACATATGGACATGCTTTATATTATATTATATATATATACATATATATATATGTATGTATTAAATCAAGAATAAAAATTCAAGGGAAAATCAACCAGAAATCTCGTCAAGCAATTGTAGGCAAAATCTTTAAGGCTGAATATTTATAATCTTCTTCTTGCGAAGACAAATCTTTGGTCGTTGTGTGTAAGGAAAAGAAAAGAATACGAAAATGTATATAAACTCATGCGTATGTATTTTTAAACATACGCATCTATAGGTGCATGTATGCCAGAGCAACAATGCAAAATTTTATATAAACTTAATAAAGTAAAAAAGCAAACCGTAGTCATCTTCGAGGCGAACATTAGATACCCGCCAGCTGAAAGCCAATGTACAAACCAATAGTTGCCGTAGCGTGCAATTAGTAAAGGAAGCGTTTGAGCATTTTTGATCAATCTTTAGTGTCCATGGCTTAGACGGCCCAAATGAAAGAGTGCGCAGAGTGATGGACCTGATGGCTTTCTATTTAAAGTGCGTTTCAATACCTACGACTACATGCGCATGAGGATCAAGATTTCCATTCTGATCTCAAATGCACACATATCGCGTTAGAGATACCGGAATGCAATATTCCGAAATGTACCCACAAGTGCTCTTCTGTTCAAGCGTACAGATTACTTAGAATTAGAATTGAAGTGTCCAAGGTCTGCTGCAGCTCTTGAAAATGATCGGACTACCTACTAATCGATTTATTACATCGATGAAGAGCGTAATTCAAATCGAATTTTTTCAAATAAATCTTTAAACTGTAGAGCACTCATCAGTTTTGTTCCACTACACGAATTACTTCTAAACGACTTTTGGCATATCGTGCAATTTCGAATGCTCTACAGAAATTAGATGAAATTCGCCCATTAAAAGTGCACTATTAAATGAGAAGTACTGCTTGGGTACACATAACGGGCGGGCACGCGCGGGATGGCGCTTTCGTTAAATGCGTTAAAACAAATTGAAAAAAACAAAAAAAATGCAATAATTATATAAAAAATAAAATGAAATTTATTAATGAAATCGAAAAAGATCGAGCGAAAATACTAATTTGAAAAACAAGAGAGAGAAAAGCTATATGTTGCACGCTAATCTGAAAGCAGTGATTGGAAAATTTTTGAGAAGAAACTCGTTTTCTTAGATTACGTATTGCGGGCGTAATCGTGATTTTAGTAGACAGAGGGACACAGGAAACAAAGCATACAGAGAAAGGCTATATGTTGCACGCTAATCTGAAAACAGTGATTGGAAAATTTTTGAGACGACTCTCGTTTTCTTAGATTACGTATTGCGGGCGTAATCGTGATTTTAATAGACAGAGGGACACAGGAAACAAAGCATACAGAGAAAAGCTATATGTTGCACGCTAATCTGAAAGCAGTGATTGGAAAATTTTTGAGAAGACTCTCGTTTTCTTAGATTACGTATTGCGGGCGTAATCGTGATTTTAATAGACAGAGCGACACAGAAAACAGAGCATATTTAAGTCGCTACTGGCGTCGATAATAGTGCATGTAGGTCAGTTACTGGGCCTTCTATCACATACGCATTTTTGTGTCTTATTTGTAAGTACATCTTAATAATGATGACAGAGAAAAATTGTATCTATAACCTTAACCTTAAAGGATATGAACGTTGGAGCACAAAAATTTGATTTGTTTACATACATAGAATACATACATACATAGAATATTCTAAAGGTGCACAATGCAACTATTAGGAGCATAAACTAACTTTAACCGTACGCTGAGACGAGAGTTTCAAAACGATGTACAAACGAACGTAAGGAACGGCTTCATGAAATGGCAAAACCACACACGTATTTAACATATTTACAATTTAATACTAAAAAAATATTAGTTAAACAGTTATTTTCGATTTTATAATATTTCGTGGATTTTGTTTAAATTTTCCCTTCGCTGCTTCGCAATCTTGGGCGTTCTTTTGTTCTGCTTGCTGTGTCTCCGTTTGAATATTTTCTTTTTCTTTTCTTAGTAACTCTTAGATCAGTTCGTATGCCTTTACTAATAATTATAATTGTATTTCATTACACACTCAACCTACACGCAATGAATATTTGCGTATAAATATAAAGCGTAGAGAGTTCCAGGGTCTCGATAATGTTTAACGGGTCATGATAACAAATTTTATAAATAAATCTGAATTGAAACGTCTGCTATCATCACATAATTGGATTTCGGTTTTGTTATGAAGTTGCTTCAAATGCAACGAAATAAGCATTTTATTATTCGATGGTCTGTGCATAAGCTGGCCATCAATTGCAGGAAGCGAAAAATTATCAGCGTATAGCAGATAATCGATGAAAAGTTCATATTGAAAAGAACAAGGGATTATATTGCATTACACACACATTGAATTATGAAAACGAGCAAACGAGCGAATATAATAATAAAAATAATAATAATAACAATAATAATAATAACAATAATAATAATAATAATAATAATAATAATGCTCAATACTCAATAAACTGACAAAACTGTAGGTCAATGAATTTTTGTTACAGAGGAAAATTATAAGAAAAATTATGAAACAAAAAAAAAGTAAAATGTTTCAAACCTAAAAAATATTTAATCTTACAGCAAGAAAATAAACACTCGGCTTGTGATGATTCTTAGATGCAGTTGCTAATAGGTAAGGGGAAAGTGAACTTCACCTTAGGCGTAACATTCACTGCAATTGTGCAGTTGTACCGTGTGCAGTCGTCGTTAACATTCGATCCGATCAAATTCTCGAGGGTTGTGCCAGTTACAAGCATCGCAATCGGATTATAGTTCAAAAACAAAAACAGTATTTGGTTAAAAGCAATCGCAGACAAGGACAACATAAGCGATTAATACGCACACTTTATCCGGATATTCGAATAAAATCGCAGGAAGAAACAAAGCGAATTAGATCGGAGATCTATCTTACGGAGACTTTACCACACCGATCAATTCAGCCGGTCGTGGTCTTTGAATTCATGCAACTTTGTTGTTCGCCGGTGACAAGCGAAACGATGGAACGAAGGACTTCGCTATAATCACTTGCAGAATTTTGAGTTAAAGAGATAGCACTTAGCACTGCGCACGTAGTAACATAGTGCGCCCCTTTGCTGCCGCTTCATGCGGCTGCTATAAATATAATGGAGTTTTAACTAAGCACACATTTATTGTAGAATAAATTACTTAAATTCATTTTTGAGAGAGAACATAAACACAATCTGAGGCAATCCCACTCGCATATTATAAACGTCTAATTTCATAGTAATTTGTCTGCCTTACATGAAGTCTGCATGCCACACACCGCAACAATATGAAGTTGGATCACATTTAATGAGTACAAAGATCTCAATATCTTTAATTTAGAACAACAACAAAAAAAATGAAAAGAAACCCCATCTCTTCATTTAACTATTACAAGAAATTAACATCAATCTTCCTGAAAGACCTACAGACTTGCTCTATATTGTCGTAGTGAGTGAGCGGCAGAGGAATTTTTGTTCACTTCATCCTGAAATTGAAAAAGTCTTGTAAACGAAGAGAAACGGATATCGGTTTTACTCTCCTCTACTTTCTGACAAAATATATTCGCAATGCGTGCAAAGCGTCCGTGAGATGCGATCGATCACAAGTTTCTATTAAAATGTTATTGTCATTGTAATAAGGACTCGTTGTTTTTGAACTTTTTTTTTACTTTTTTTTTTTACTTGGGAGAAATTTGGATTTATTGTCAGTCAGCATAATACAGCAGCTTACAGTCTTCTTTTGTTGGTGGGTATCTAAAATACGGGCTAAAAGTCGGGCAATAAAATTGTCTCAATATTTTTCTCAATATTTTCTTTAACTTGTTGCAAAGAACTCATGATGACATTGACAAGTGTACAATTGTTGTAAATGCGTGTTTTCGGTTATGTCCTCTATTCACATTGCTCGTCGTCTTATTAGCTTTAATGAGATTCTAATAGATTCATTACAAAGTAAATAAGGCTCCGTGGCACGCGTTTTTTTTTTCTTTTTTGATGTCTTCCACCCTTTTCGAGTGCAATGTCAAAAAGAAAACAAATATCGTGCTGTCAAATCGTTATTTATGAACGTCTATCTATTCAGTGCTTGCGATCTCTAAAGGGGGCTTTTCTCGAATATTCAAAATGCTTCTTCTAGTTTTGGAATATTTATTTATGAGTTCATCAATACTCAGAGATTTGGGGATTAAGAGCATACGTGCAAAGAGCAACTCCTCTTGAACTTTCACTTGAATTCGCCTTTTTTTTTTTTAATTAACCCTTAATTCCCAGCGGTTAAAAAGACTTCCGCATTAAATCTACGCTTTTCGTTGCTGTTACGGCAAAAAGAGGAGCGAAAAATGCGTTTACCCTGTGATGACTTATAAAGCAATAGTTGATCGTATGCGTGACATGTGCTTCCTTTTACAACACATAGCCCACCACCACCACGTTTACATAGAATGACAAGAAGAGAATCCATTCATACCCATTACTGTCACATACAAGTGTCAACACATGCACTGCGCAAGTTGCCGCCGCATCCTATAAGTGATTACCATAACTACAATTGCATGCGTTGCCTACTCTAGGTAGACCAGATTTCAGATTTCGTTTGTAGCATTCGGAAGATTCTGTCTGATCCGACTTAGTCCAAACTGACCTCTTCCCATCATTGCCATCATGGCAATGCGAATATGAGCGAATCGATGATAGAGCGGTTTCGAAACTAGGCTTCAAACATTCCCCCCCACAATTCGCCCACAATAAATACATCGCTTAAACAGACCTGCAACAGAAAATGCAACCATGTGTAGTAGACACCGATCTAAGCTGCCTATGATGCTTTTATAATTCGTTCAAATTCATTAAGAAATGATTGCATTTTTCAGAAATTCGCAAAGTTTTAACTTGAACTTTCTAGGATATGTCCCTAAATGAATCGAATTTGTCGATTGCCGATTATTGTCTTGATAGCAGTAGAGAAGCATCTCGTAATTTATTCCAATTGAGAACATTGAACGTGGAGTTGCAGCACGAAACCGCAATCGTGAAAAGTCACGCTTGTTGAATATTAAATGCGATGAGAAGGATGTCCTTAAAGAAAAACCCTTCTTGGCCTACATACACCGAGAAGCAGACAATTCGATCTGAAACATAAAGCCACGCACCCCTTGCCAAACAGGTTTACCATTTAAAACGAGCCAAAAATGTGTGTATGTTGGAAATAATTTTGAAATCTCCGATGCCAAGTGACCTCTGTTTCCAAGCGTGTTACATACTTGGTGATAAATTTTAGACATGGCTCGAGTTGATGAGTTGCCCGAGTTAGTGATTGGCCGTTTATGTTGTTCTCCTTGCATAGTTGACGTTACAAGTCAAAAATTTTGGATACTCGTGTTTGCAACTATTGTCGCCATAACTGCACGATCGTCTGTATTTGTCGCACTCATTGCCTCTTACATTGATTTATTATGTCATTAATTTTTGTTGACAGACAAAAATGTTGTCGCTTACTCGTGTTTATGAACAGCTAGTGGTTACATTTTATGATATGTGTGTGCGTATTTTTCAAATAAACTAAACTCTTAAATATTTTCTAAATTTAAACGAAAATATTAAAATTAAGTTAAAAAGTATTTTATTTGATTTTAATATAGTTTTGAAAAATTTCTCTTAAACGATATCTATTTTAGTAAAAGTAAGGCTCTCAACATTAGTTGAAATTTCCCCAAATCTTGGCAGAGTTCCTACAGTTTTTTCTACAGTTTTTCAATTTGTACAACGCTTTGAAATTCGTGTGCGTGTGTGTTGTTGAAGTCGGTATTAAAAGCGTTCTTATCCCTTTGTCGTAAAAGACTCTCTGTCTGTGGCAAAGCAGAAAGTGCAGATCTTGAGTGTAGATCCTTGAGCTTAAATTCTTTTTGAAGCTTCGACAAAATAGTACGCGTGGAATGGCTGGGTCCGCTTCCGTATACTCGAAATAATGCAAGCATGAAAAGGGGAACGGGCAACCTCAACTATCGCTTTAGTCTAAAACCTGTTCGTTAGGGATCTGTTGACATAGCGTCACTACCTGCGCACTACACTGCAAAATAAGAGCCTTCGTTTGTTCGATTTATTCACAGAGTGCTAGGAGAAAATAGTTGCGTTTCGCTTCTTAAATAAATATCAAAGCGTGCTATCTGCATTTATCAACAACTTTACTTTTCAACTATTTTTTATAGGGATTGTGTTCGATTTTGGTGCTTCCACAGCGAAAAAGTGAATCCGCCCTCGCATTATTATTATTATTAATATTAATGTAGCCAGAGTAATGAATTCCAAGACTAGAGTGTTAAAGCACACTAGCACGCACATAAGGCTATAGGCTTTATTAAAAACTCCACCGCACCCACGACCGTTGAACTGCTACTAGTCGACATTCTTTGCCTTTCAGCAGTTTTAACGCGACATTTTAGACTTTTATTTGAAGCGGACAACTTTCTTTTGATGGAAGCTTATGCCGCGGCATTCATCATCTCTGTCAGTTGTCTATGAATTTAAAATAGTCCGTCGGTAATGTTTAATTACCGTTAAAGTCATTTCTTAAAGTGTTAATCGGTGTGAGGTTTTTCAGTTACATCCGATTATCAATCAATCCATTATTTGCTGAAATTCTCAAGGAGCCGAAAAATTAATAAAATAATGAAAACGTTTTTCATATTTAAATCTGCGTGTCAAAGAGCTTATAAAGCTCACAACCAAAACTGGATTATATTTCAATAATAACGTATGACATCAATAGCTTTAAACAAATTGAAGCCGTCTTATGATATAGAAAAAAAAAAGAAGAAAAAGAAAAAGAAAATGTTGAGCACAATTCCTGCTCAACTCTTCAGGAAATAATAGGCTTTTTATAAATGATAGTGTTTGTAAAAAGTATTGTGCACACACAGACACACAGGCACGCACACATAAGCATAGTCTGCAGTACTGTATGACCATTACCGCCACACCGTACATGTACGTATGGGGCTTTTGTAATTAGAACCGCCAGCAGCATACTTTAATGGAGCTGAGTCGCCAAATAACAAAATATGAGAGAAACAGAAATAAAAATGCGTGACTAAAGTTCTGTAGTGGCCATTAACGTTGTACATGATGATGTACGAGTGTGTGCGTGTGCATTTATGTATTTTTTTTTCTTTTTTTTTTTTTTGTATTCCTACGACAAACACACTCTACTTCGGTAGTCAATCATTAATCAAGTATAGTGTATGCAGTAAGCAAACAAACCCATGCATGCTCTGACCTATGCATTCGAATACAGTTGCATATAACTTGCGCCATACATTTATAGATATTAGCTGTGTAAGCACAGCCAACTTGCACATATATATATATATGTATATATATAGATATAAATGGACAAAAGTTAAAAAATAAGGTTTTATGGCTGCGTTACTATTAACTCCGTATAGATTTCTGTTTCTGTAGGTTTTTTATAGCTGAATACAAAAATGTTGTGCAGAAAAGAAATGGAAAAAACTACAAATGCTTGATAAAGTCGCGCCAATGTATACATACGCTAATGGGAAAACATACAAACTCTATATACGCATCATTCGTTCGCTCCTACCTACAGTATAGGGTTACTTTTAGAACGCATAAATAGTCGTAGGATCTATGCGTTAAAGGATTACTTCAGCTTATTAAAGAAAAGAAAAAAAAAAAGTGCAAAAATTAAAGGTTACTCCCACCATAAGAAATATATGTTTCGAAACGTAGAATACATTCTTGCAAGAACGTACCAGTAACCGTCACCGCCCGTATACTCCGCTTCTGATATTTAGATTGAAATGCTACTGCATATGAGTACGAATTGAATAAATGAACATCTAAAGAGTATTATGAATACATTTTAGCCATGTTGTTGTTGTTGTTGTATGCTCGATTGTCGCATTCGCATAAATTCGATTTTGAAAAATTGAAACTTTTTGGAATTACCCCGCGCTGTTTACTATCCAGAAAACATTCAAAAATTGCAAAGAATAAAAAGACGACCGACCGTCGTTAACGTATTTCAGATATAATGGGTTTTCCCCATGAGCTTCTCTTTAAATATCAATCGTTAAATATGAAAATTAAAAAAATACAATGAAAGGTGTACACCTAGCGGACTCCAATAATTCACAAAGCTTCGGATTTATTGCAGAAGGAAATCAGTGCGATCGAATCGAGTCAAATTCGTTTTTCTTAGCAGAATCCTGTTTGCTTGTACTGCTTGACTGCACTTATAAAGACTTATAAATGCACGCGCCACGAAATTTATGGCTCAATATTTTTTATTTCTATACTCGCAAACTTGCAAATTTATACTACAGTCCCTTTTGTGCGTGTCCGTGTCCGTGTGAAAGCTTAATTTTTATTTCAGATACGTGAGTTTATACTAAAGTTAGTATCCAGAGAGAGAGAGAGAATTATAATAAAATGTAATAAAAGCGTTACGTTGAGGAATCGTGAATGCTTCAATGGTTGACTAAAATGTATATCGGTGTATACGTAAGCTGGGCTAATTCGTATCTCGAAGTCGAGACATGCATGCCTATCTACTAATCATCTACTAATTCTTTCGGTCGACTCAAAAGATTGTTGTAAGTAAGAAAGTTCAAGTGCCAAGAGGCAGTGCCAACCGTTACCAGTTTTATTGAAAAATATTAAACGCGTTGAAAAGTATAAAAAGATTTGTGTTGTCCTTTCTCGATGGCTTTATTTAATATGCTCCGAATACTTCACATACACCCTTGTAATGAGGAGTTTTTTATTCTTGTGTTTGCGTATTTTATTTTGCCAGAAGCCGACGGTTTAGTTGGTCTTAAATTATAAGCGTTTTCATGGCGCAGTATTTGTTGGTCAAATCGCCGATCAATATAGATTTCAATAATAAAAATATTCTTGTCGTAAATTTGCGAACACACACATTGGCTTCTGCCTTCAAGGCACCGATCGTGGATAATTGAAGATATCTACAGTCAGCAAAAACATCTTTCGTGGAACAAAAAATGAAATAATCGTCTGGGACGTCAACTAATCACTGATTCAGTATAATTCGAAACCCCACACCAAATAGCAGATAGAACTCTCCCGGTTACGTGAAGGACTATACAATAATGCATTTCATCAAAGATTGTGGAAAAAAGTACTGGAAAATACCGCGAGTTATATGTCACTATACTTAAAGGAATTGAAGTGAAGATTGAAAATCTTATACTCTCCGAAACAAGGTTAAGATGTTAAAAATTATTAGCTTATCTCGCAACTTGCAGAAGTTACATATCGCTTACGAGCAGCATGAAAAGGGGGATCTTTTTAGTCATGTGTTCTGTCTGCCTATGGATCCTGACTCGTTTTGAAAACTTTCTTCTTTCTCCCTCTACAAGAGTCTTGACTTCGTCTATAGAACTTATAGTTGTTTCAACCAAACCGTTTTCATGATTTCTATTGTTGCGAGACGATGAAAAAGTCTTTCGAGTGTTTTGTTATAGATTTGTTCTCGTAGCTCTAACTAAAGTCTCTCTGATGCTATTTGTTCTAAAAATTTTTAACCAAACTAAAATCTGTCTTTTAAGTCATGGACTTGAGCGGAGCGTCGTTTGAAGCGCTACCATTTTTCCTTTTTTCATACTTAATCTCTTTAAAGTGTTGTCTGACGACAAAAAACTTATATCTCACTCCAAAAAGTTTTCTTTTCTATGAGATGACACTACGGAAGAGAACATGTTGGCTGCCTGTGCGAAATCTGATCTTCGACATAGCGTTTTCTGATTTTGTAAATTTTTTTTTTTTTTTTCATTAACGCATACGCAGCATGGAAGCCACTTTTAAACATGCCTGTTACGACGAGACTACGATATGTGCTCAATGAAGTGCTCGTCTCACAATGGACGCGGTGGCGGTAGCGGTAACTTACGCTTATTTTCTTTACGTTACACCAATATTTTGTTGCATTAATAGCAGAAGCGTGAACTTTGCAAAAATCATTTAAAACAAAATGACTGCACTTTTGTAAGCGGATGAAGAAGAAGACTTGAATGACTTCGAAAAAAAAAGTTGCTAGACTTGCAGTCTTTCGCTTTCTTAATCAAACATAGCTTCACATTAACACAAGAAAGGGAAAGCGCGACTATATGTGGCACAAAAAGGAGACGGTTGCCGATGTTCACTTGAAAAAAAAAAAAAAGAAATAATCCCAGTGCACATAATAACATAACCGTTAATAAATTCACCGCTACTCTTCCACCTCTACCTTGAGATGTTTCATTTTCCGTTTTTCGTTTGTTTGTTGGATGAGGCAAAGTTTATATCGAAAAACGGCTCGAAAGGAAAAAATTTCAACGCTCCCAAACGCCCCCGCCTGACAGCCCGTGACAATTTTTTAATAGAGTTTTTCTTTAAATTTAATTAGGAAAACCTCTCATTTAAGTTAAGCTGAAAAGTTAAGTACCAACCTGGGTCCATCATCGTTGATGGATGGCCACCGATTTAATTATCGTAAAATTTGCAAACAACTCACGTTAACGGCAACAAAGTAAATCTCGAAGCTATAATTGAAACCGCGAAGTCACACAACATGTAACACAGCGGCACTTTGAGTATTTCGCGGGCAGGAGCAAAAATTTTCTTACAGATGCGTTGAGTTGGATTTCACAAATTGAAATTTTGTAATAATTTTTTGCAGTTGAAAAATACTATTTTTGGGTTTTCTTTTTAACACTCTCTCTCGCACAGTTCCTTTACTCTGTTGGAATCTGGATCACACTTGATCGTTAAACTTTTGATTAGTTAACAACAATTTTCTTATCTTCCAGATAGCGTTGTGTTATATTCTTGTTTGGTGGTTTGGTGGTGCGTTTGAAGCGAGTTAGTTTTAAGAATCTTACGAATCTTTTCTACTTCGTAGGTTTTTGCTTTTATGGAACAATGAATGAATGAATGAGTGGTAATAGTTTTTGTTATATACCGGAGAAAAATATAATTTTATTAAAAAAGATTTCGTTCTAAGGAATATTTTGCCATTTGTACTTTAAATCCCGTTGCGTGCACATTTTTTATTTAATTAGCTTAGAACGTTTGCTTAACTTATTTACATTCTATGTATTTATTTATTTAATTTCAAGGCCCTGCGCTCTTGCCTTCCGTTCCGACTTGTTGTTGTTCGTCAACCGTACTTGTTGCGACTAATTTAAGGCGTAGCGATCGCGCTCTGTTAGCATTGATGTTGATCGATCAGTAACCCATACAAACCGTAACCAACGCCACCCAGTCAGACATTCACGTACACGTACGAAAATCTCATGCATCTGCTTGTTGTCGTCGTTTAAGATCAGCTAGCATTTAAAATTCAACTCACTGTGCGATGCTACGCTACGCAACACATGTAAAAGTAACTCTTCAATGTATTGTGTGTGTGTGTATTTGCACCACATCAATGCTTATTCGTGTACGTGTCCACGCGAATGTGTGCGTTATATGGTTCCTTCTGTTTGGCTGATCGCATTCAAGATACTTGTTTGATGTGTGCATGTGTGTGGGAGCCCTTAATGGCGTTATTTTTGTAATAGTATGGGTGAAAACGAATCCGAAAATGTTTTTTATACTCACATATGAGAGCAAGCAAGCGAAAATCTTAACAACAAAATAAATATCTTTGATATTTTATCGTATATGAAACAACCAGAGGCCGGGATCGATGAGAGCAAAGCGAGCCACATGAGAAAATCGCGCAACACATTACGAGAGAGAATATCGGAAAATGGTTAAAAATGATCAAATTTGCAATCGACAAGCGTAATGGGATAGAAAGCTTATGCTAAAACGTTTCGCTTAATATTTTTCGTGTTTTTAATGGATGACTCGCCCGAAAGTTTTACGAGTCAATGTAATTATAATAAAATCGATATCCATTTGTGAACGAATTCCTTTATTGAACCGCTGAGCAGGAAAAACTAACAAAAAAACTATCAATCTAGTCTTTCACTCTCTGACTAGGCTTAGTATCAACAATCGAAACGATCACTGCTTGAAATTGCAAGAGCAACTAAGCTTACGTAATAATAATATTCCAATTAGAAAGCGTGGTATAAAGTCCAGGGTAACTTTCATTCATTCACATTTTCTGCCAAGCAAACCATTAAGGAAAGCAAGTCCACGTAGGTTAATTTTGTCGTGACTAAGAAAAAGTGAATTGTAGGTCTATAGTGTTTCTCAAAAGCTTTTTTATTTGTTATTTAAGTTCCTTTTTTCCGTTTTTGTTAAAAAAATTTGTACATTTGAAGAGCAAGGCTTTCAATTTGTATCGATAACCTCTGCTTCCAATCGACCTGTCGAAGCGAATCATTTAACTTCCTATTCCCATTTTTGCTTTTGTGTGAGTTCCATCGACTATATGCCAGGGATTGGTAAAACTTTATATTAAATTTACGCGAAAATTTCCGTTATTCCGTAGCTAGTTACGTGGCGTGATCACATAAGAAATATTAAAATTCTGTGGGACTCTCATCGACCTAACCTCTGCTCAACTTTGCCATGAAGAGATATAATTAAATCTACTTCTCTTCGCTTGCCAAGAACACGTGCCCGCTCAAGTTTTATTGTGAATAGCGCAACATTAGATGATTGTATTTAATTAACATATGGGTAAACTATTTTTAGCCCTTTAGTAGATACCGTTCGTTCAAGCCGTTCGTTCAAAATTAAAACGATCTCAAAGCATTTGACAGATAATTTCTAAAGGAAGCGCTGCATTGTTAAAATATTGATATTTATTTGAATAAATGACAAGATGTTCGGTAAATGGTTCGGGGAGATTTTTTTCTTGGTCCAAAAATAAGGAAAACGCTCTCATTATTTTAAGGAGAATTTTCGATATGCATCTTATCATCGCAATATAAGAAGAAGACGAAGATCGTTTGTCTTTGTCTCATGTCTTTGTTTTTTATTCCAAACTTTTATGTGGATATGAAATTTATTTTCAAATTTTTTTATCAAAAGTCCACTAAAAAAAGAAAGAAATGCAAACTTTCGTCCGTTTTCTCTTTCTCTTGCTGAGTCAGCTTTTGCAGCGTTGAGGATTCAGCAAAAGGCTTCAGAAAAATAAGACAGATAGACCGATCTGAGGCCACTTTAATAACAACATCAATTTTCCCGTTTATGCTTAAGACTATTATTCTATAACTCTCACTGAAACTTGTTCTTCTTCTTTTAATCGAAAAAACAATAAGTCCAATAGCAGCGATAATATAAGTGACCTCCAAAGGTCAATTCATGTTTTAGATAAAATTATTATATGAGTTTTTATCACTTGCGTGTTTAATATTGCTTTGCACACACCTCTTATTATTATATACTTATTATGTATATGTATTATTATATACATATTATGTATGTATATGTGTGTTAAATAAATTAAACAAATTTTTTTTTGTTATTATTTGTTATAAAAATTACTCTTTTGGTCTAATAGTAGGGGACGTAAAGGATTCGAGTTAAGGGACTAGCACACACACACACATATATATATGTTTAGAGGCTTTTCTTAAATCATAAAAATTACTCTGAATAATCGAATGCATTTACATTCATATGCACACACAAGCACATATATGTTATTACTCGCTACTACCTCTCTCTCATATTGCTCGCATTTATTTACTAACTAACAGCGCTCAGTACTGAGTACTATGTTGTGTATATCCCATATCTTGCACACATCTTTATGATTTGGCTGTTGATTGAATGGTAAACTGCAGCAGGCACACAACAAAATTTCAACCGGGCGGAGTTAATTTTTGAATGCATGAATGGCCAATCTAAAGCCAGCGAGCGTATCCGTAAAGCACTTTTTATTTATGTGTACGCTTGTCTGCTTGCCTGCTTGTATGCATGTGTGCGATGTGTCATGACTTCTCCGCGATCTCTTGCATGAGGATCTGTGACGGGCATTGATAAATAAATGAAATAAATGAAATGTTTACTTATAGGCGGGACAGATATTATTTGTCAATAAAAGTATTGATTGAATTGAAAATTCGTTTGAACGAACGAACGAATTGTTTTTGTGATTAGCAGAAATTTTAATTTCATTAATATACGAAAAAAAACTTATTTAATTTCATTGCTCTTAAGATAAATGTGTTAGTCTTCATATTATTGCAGTTGCGCGCGCATTAATAGTTTCAGCTTCAGTTTTATTGCGTTACTTTGTGATAATTAAGTCATTTTAAACGAAGTGGTTCGAAGCGTTACAAACTTTCAATGTAACATTCATATGAAAATGTATGGAGTATGTATATATATGTAAAATGATTGCATGCACACATAAATACACTTATATGCGGACATATTTGTACATGAATCCATGTAACTATGTATAGATAGATATTGCAGCAAGACGGTATTGTTGGTGGTGCTGCATTTCCGATGTCACTGAGCCGTCATGTTACGCTTGGTGGCCTTTAATTATGAAAGATCTCTAATTTTTTGCTGTTGTAGGTATTCGAATGTACACGATTAGGTGCATTCGTATTAATATAATAAGCTTTATGCATAATAATATGGGTGAGCGAATTTGATTACAGGTCGGTCCAAAACTTATAACACTTAATCTTCAATAATTAATAAGATTTTCTGAACAAATGGAAAAAATATTCTCTTTGCCAGATTTAAGCTTTCTTGATATCCATCATATCATCACTATTTTTCTCAAGGTCTCCAAGAATTTGCTTAAAATTCTAGATTAGTGTCTGCCATAAATTGCCCAATAAGTGATCGTGAGCAAAGTTCACAGTATATAACCAACAAGCGATAGACAAGCACTTAAATGGAGGGATGGATAGACGCAACATTACACTAGATTAGTGTCTGCCATAAATTGCCCAGTAAGTGATTGTGAGCGAAGTTCACAGTATATAACCAACAAGCGATAGACAAGCACTTAAATGAAGGGATGGATAGACCCAACATTATAGAGTTTCCAAGCAAACATACAAGGCTGAGAGAAATTCGAAAGGAGTCAGTGCTACTGCCAAGAATTTGGAATTCGTGTATTAATCTGTTAACTGCAGTATTTATAATGGAATATATACGTCGTGGTCCGTCCACCCGTTCTTGCATAACAATGTATTTTAGAAAAAATGTTTGCCATTTGTTCGAGTCGTTTCATCACAACCTAGTTTCATATTACACATACACATGTGTTTGACGAGTATACTCGCCATCGTTAACGAGGTCGACACAGTTGAAGGGTTAAAATGCATCTTCTGCGATAAAATGTTCCCGGAAAAAGAATGCGGAAGGTCCTGAAGATACGAGCTAACAGTAAAAAGTAGTGACGTCATTGCAATCATTGCAACCAATGTCGAGAATGCTTAAGACGCGTTTCTCTCGAAACGTGATTTTCCAAAGCAGGTTGTAAAACAACTCCTACAATATTTATATTTTTAATTTGTGTTTTCTTAAACACTTAAACACTTCTTATGAACAATTGGTTGAGAAGTTTTGGTCAAAAGTATTGAAACCTTTTCATTCAAATGCTTGCCCACCATCAACATTTTTGAACACAGCCACGTTCTTTCTTAACAATAGATGTCAAGATTAAGTGATTTTTTCCTTGGTATAAATTTCATCCGATCTAGTTTAGGGGCGTTTAAGACAGAGAAAAAATCGTCCGTTTATAGGACCGTATGAGAAATTTAGGGCAAAAAGACAGCGCGATGCGTTCATCAAAGTGTTTGCAATGATCACACATCTATGCAGTGGTCACATCACATCTACTTGACGCTCAAAATTCTGCTGCTAGCGTCTTTCTAATATTCTCGTCATCAAGAGTAGAGCACATTGGATCCTCAAAGTGGTTGCCTAGTTATTGTAAATTATAAACGACGGTCAAGTATTTAAAAAACCTGTACATTTTACGTTTCGAAGGATGAAATAGTTTTTCGGACTCTCCTGCTCAATCAGTTCGAGAATATCTATATAGTGGCAGAAATTTTCTCATGTCATTTTTCCCGTTGTGAAATTATTCGGTTATTTATTTATAGTTTGGAAAGAAAATTTTGCAATTTGAAGTTATGCCAGCAAGTGCTTCCTTCTCTTCCTTTTGCACAAATAAAACTTAAAATTCAGGCAGACATTTAATGGACCATTATGTTCCTGGGGGATTGTTAGCATAGGGTAAGAGCAGAACCAACAATTCGTAAAATAACGCAATGAAAAGGAAAAGCAATGAAGATGATGCAAAAAAAAAAAAAAGATCATATAAAGAGTTTTCTTTTTTCTTCTTTTGGGAAAAGTGATAAAGCAAAACACATGTTTCGAGTAACACAACTACTTGCAGAAGAGTATCAGAAATGGGGAAAAAAAACAATTTAAATAAAAACTTAAGAACAAAACTGTATAAGTAAGACAGTTATGCGGTTTCTATAAGTCTACATGTACATTGAAATATATATGTGTAGGTGTGTATTTAGGTGTGCGTCTGTGTAAGTATAAGGTGTCAGGATTCACAGCCACTTAAGCGGTTTTAGTTTACAATTATTATAAATCATCGTTAAAAGAAACATGTGATGACGGTAACGCAAAGTCTCTTTTAAATATTATAGAAAAGAAAAAGAAAAAGAAAAAAGTGCAGGCATTCGATGTTATGCAACGTAATAGAGTGCTCATCGGTAATTTTATTATTATAGTTAGTAAATTCTTAGTGAATTCTTCTGCCATTCAGTTTTCAAGTGACTCCTTTACGCCCATTTAGTCTCTTGTGCTAAGATAAGCAGATAAGCGTGCGTAGACAATTTGACGCTTCCGCATGTCTAGCACGCCTGCTAAAAACTAAAGCAGAATATTAAAGGATAGATTTACATTTACATGCACTCACAAGTGTGAGTCGAAAACTTATCTGAAATAATTTAATGCAATATTACATGTCATATACAATACTTACATACATACATACATACATACATAAATAAAGATTTTGAAAAACATGCACAATACATGTTAACATAAGAGAAACAGATTTGGCTTGAGTCGGCCTTTTTCATGCTGATATACCTGGAAATACAATAATAACCAAAATACCATTTAACATATATATCCGTTCAAGGATAAGAAGCTACAGCAATCCTTGATATGAAATTTTTTAATGATCTCAGAAAATCTCTTTTAGTTATTAGGGAATAGAGAATTTGTTCTAACAATGGTCTCAATCCGTTTACTAATACGCTCGCAGTTGATGATAAAATTTTAATTCCAAGTTGCTCCACTTCAAGCAATGAAAGCAAATGGTGAAGACCATGAAGACCAATCATTTCCTCCAATGTCTGGTGTTGTCTTTGCGAATAGTTGAAGAACACGGAGAGGGAGTTCGGGACAATTAACAATGAAAAAGTTCACAGTTGCGCAAGCAGTTAGCGAAGGCAGTAAGAGAATTTATGGGATGTTTCCCCAAACACATAAAATCTCCATTATTATGGGTTTTTTTAATAACAACATCCATAACCGAAATTTAAAAAAAAAGGCAACGATCTCGAAATCAAAGGAATTTAATAAAAGGCTTCGGTTCGGTCTTCGGTTGATTCGCAACAAGAATTCGTATTTTTGAC
Source organism: Glossina austeni (assembly GCA_000688735.1). Classification (NCBI taxonomy): domain Eukaryota; kingdom Metazoa; phylum Arthropoda; class Insecta; order Diptera; family Glossinidae; genus Glossina; species Glossina austeni. The sequence continues at coordinate 172,594 of KK502508.1, forward strand.
GAATTCATTTAACCCAGAAAGTATTCTTCAAAAGCCATTTCCACGTACTTGTCATCCCCATCAATGTGATGGTGAAAGGAAGAAATGTTACGACGCAACTTCAACGAAGCGATTGCAGCTAAAGCTAAGGCGGTAGAAAGGAGTCTTCTAGCAAAAGGGGCATTAAGAGAAAGTTCAATAACAACTTCTTAGGCATATTGTACTCAAATAAAAATCAGGGTGAGGTATATTTGTGGAACGTGACGTAACAAAGTTAACATGCCATCATTTGATGGGAGTTTATTGTCCACCTGGTGCTGTGTACTTTGCGCAATCTCCACATCATGGAAGAACTTGAAGGATGCATATATTAATGTATATGTGTAAATGCATATATATACATATACATACATACATATCTACATAATATACAGGCATATATACATTAATGCATATGCGTACATATTATACGCACAGATATGCATTTGTTCGGGAAAATATTATATAAATACAAGCAATGTGTGAACAAAGCATACATAACAAGGCGCATAATATATTTACACACGAGTACACGCATTTTGCTTTCTTTGCGACTGGAGCAGTACACGCGCATTTTGTTATTTTAAGTGCTTCCTCAAACTCAACTTTCGGTATACGAGAACTCATGCGCGTTATGCATGGAGACATATGCAGCTCTTCTTTCCTTCATTTTCAAACAGATACAAATCCAAAATATGTCGTTTAACACAATAAAAATAATATTAATTTGTTATGCTTGTCTTTTGTTACTTATTTTGGGCTTTTTTTGTTTTAAATATTTTTTATGGGAGACGAACATTTCATTCGGCTTCTTCAAAGGCATGTCAAGCAATTTGTTATTGTTTTTGTCGAGTCTTAAATTTATGAAAATAATTGCTATTCGGGATAATTATTTAAAAAAAAAAAAAAAAAAGAACGTTAATATTTTGCACTCAATTTGAGAGGGACTAATACAACCTACACACATATATCGCATTAAAATGCGTTTTTATTTTGTATTATTCCTACCTCCTGAAAACATTACTTTGGGAGCTATAAGAACCTGCATTGAAGTTTACCTAAACAGTCATTTGATTTGTCAAACCATCGAAACAGTTGCCGATTTGCTTGTGGTGTAAGATGAAAATTGGAGTTTGAAGCGTAAAGAGGAACGTATTGAAAAAGAAAAAGCGGCAAAATTCATTCATTGATTCACTTAAGTTCATTTATTTCATTCATTCAGGTATTCAAGTGCTTGTGAAACGCACACACGATCATTGCGATTAACCCAAAAGTGCTCTCGTTATTCGCCCAAATATTTGGTTGATCTGAGTCAACAAACCGTTAATTTCATGGCTTAGTGCTTTTCTTTCATACCACAATGTGACCTGACATTGTCTGACATATGGCGACAGAGAGAAAGGCCCTGAAAGGTTAAAGTTAAGGGCGTACTCAAAAGATTTACATAAAGTCTTGAAGGCTTTTGAGTATTTTGTCCTCGTACTTGATTCAATCCATTCGTCCCTTATTCCCATATTCTGAATTGTAATTTTATATATTTGTAATCTTGTATATGCGGTTTCATGGCATTTTAATTAAAGAAAAACTTTTTGCTTAGTAGTAGTAGTAGTAGGGCTACAAAGCAATAAGAAAGCGCGTTGCCAACGCGCAACGTTGTCTTTCAGCGGCCTTTGCAAAGAAAGCCATTATTTTTATTTCTTGTCAATTTTCATTCAAGCTTTTGTTTTCTTATTCAATGATTATTATTGCTATTGTTTTCTTTCGTGATTATTTGTTAAACGTTTCTTTCGCACACACAGTTTGTGACGAAACATTTCCGACTTCTCTTTGAGCTCATACAGTAACTGCGTGTATATATGAACTTTTTTCAACTTACAATTGAACGACAACTTCTTAGCTTGGAAGCCACGTTGAACGTGACGCTAGTTAGTCCATTGAAATATGTTTTTGTTGTGAAATATGTTTTGTTGTTGTTTAGATGAACACAACAAAATTACGAAGTCCTTGAAGAAACTAATTTCGAATAGTTTCGGCCAGAACGATGTTCGGCGAGAGATGTTACCTTAAAGAACAGTAAACTGTTATTAAAAGAAAGCCTTGAAGTCTTCAATACAGAGAATAATGATTTTCAAATTAAAATAAAGCCTTGAAGTCTTCAATATGGAGAATAATGATTTTCAAATTAAAATGAGGCCAACGACGAAATTATTGGCTAATTAAGAGAACTAATTAGTGAGCTTTCTGCAGCTATATGCTGAAGAGATTTATTCTATCGCGGACTGTTCTTAATTCTGTTCGAAATTTCCAAAAAAATGTCAAAATCGATCATTTTTCCCAGATTTTATTCTGTAGCTCTTATTAAGTTTAGCTGCCTTTCCTTTCTCTTACACCGTTTATCTGAAAGAAGTATTTGTGTTGTAGTTGTGTTTGCATTTTGAATTTTTTAAAACTAAATTATGAAGACAATGAATGCCTTTGAGATGGGATTCTTTTGCGTAGCTTTCCAATGGACTGGATTTCTTTCTACCTTAGAGAATATGCCCTTTTTGGCTTATAGAGCTTTTCTGAGAATCTCGTTTAGTTCACAAATTCATGTGATTCCATATCGACTTTCTTGATAACTGGAAGGTTGCATTTGAGAAGCGTAGGAAAACCATGAATAAGGCGTAGTTTAGCAGCAGTTTTGCTGTGTGCTGTAAATATTGCTACGTATGTGTGAATATTTACACTTTACCAAAACAAATTGATTTCTCGATGTTAACGCAACTTCTTCAACTTCAAATTACGCTTTATGGGTGGTCTACTGTGTACACAAACAAAAACAAACTTTAAATGAAATTTTGTATTGCGTTCACATTTAAAACGCAACATTCTTCACAAAAAGTTTAACAAAGTTTAACATTTCGAACGGAACGAGACGTTCAGATATCGGTTGATAGTGTCGATTCGGTAAGAAGGGATAGAATGCAGGAACAAGGCATAAAGCGTTAGGAAAAATTGGCGCACTACCGAAAAAAGTGACTTTCACTTCTGCGCGGTTTATATCCGAATTCAATCACCAAATAGAAACGGGAAAGTTTCCTAAGCTACTGTTTGGAAAAAAAAAGTTCGACAAGAGTTTATCTTAAAAGAAATCCAAAAAATGACAATATGATCGATTTTTATTATTTCGCTACTGGCAACTGCGTCTGTACAAAATTTGGAGAAAGCAGAGGTAAACTTACCTTTGCCTATGGGCGGATATGTGAGTGTAAACAATTTGCGCAACTGTCCAAGTAGCGTAAGTCAGGTAATTATATAGCTATGGACGGACACGTAAACAGCGGAAACCTCACGCACAACTTTGACCGTACTTCCATCCAACCATATTTTTCTTTATAACAAATGATACCACAAAGAGACTCTCAGGAAAGTTCAAAGGTGACTCAAAGACACCGCGTGAGAAGATTAGGGTTCATAACGAATTTTTAATTATAAAATGATAGAGTTTTACTCTTACTTGGCAAACTTACCCTGTCTATATAAATGCAGGAACGCCAAATGTCCTTTGGAAACAAGGAATCGTTGATTTCGAATGAAAGCAAAATATTGATTTGAAACTCAAACTCGAGACCACATAGTGTTGCCGCTCCCATTAAAGGATAACCGGAATACCACTGGGCAGATATTTTTTCTGGGTTACGAGCTAATTGAGGAGCTGTCCACAATTTAAAGGTTTCATCTTTGCTATCACTATTACGATTTTTCGAGAGCTTTCCGCTGAACTGTGCTCTCACAAACACACTTTGTTTTACTTTACTTTTATTGAGAGGAGCCAGCGTCACATATTGCTACGATTTTCTATTCAAAGATTCATATCGCGCTCTACCGCAAATGTCTTTGGCATTTCTATACGATTTGTATGCGATTTTTCTCTCTGTCTAGCCCCTGTCCAGCCCCTTGCTGATCGACGCACCTGAACCTGCTAAAAATTCGTTCCGACAAAATCAATTCATTTTGAAACTCCTATGGTCCTACTGCTTGTTTCTTTGCACGCAAAAAATGAAAGTGAAAATCAATAAGGAAAACGAGTTTACTCTCCAGAAAGGATTAAAGGAAACAATGTGGTCACGTTGTCCTGGTTTCCTGTTTCTGGTCTTCTTTATAAAATGAAAAATGTGTATGTATTGGTGCATAGTGCATAGCGCCACGATAATCGAAGAAAACTGTTAATATCACCTTGATTTTTGAGCGACTTTGGCGCGTTTTTTTCGTTCTTCTTTCGTTCGTTCGCCTTCTGCACGATATTCGAGCGATTGATAGATTGTTTCCAGGTCTACGTATAGGTCGAAGGCGTCACATCTACGATGTAATGATCTTTTCCATGACATCCTGATAGGCTGAAATCGCAGACATCGTAAGCATCGAAAAATGAGTTTTTCAACTCTACACCAACTAAGTGTGAGGACATATAAGACACAAAACTCTACAGGGATGTCCAAGACAACACAAAAAACTACTTTCATCATAATAGTGAAGAAGATGAAGTGGAAAGTTCCCCTTATTTCAAATGTAGAAGTTTTTCGGCTTAAATTGTGTTTTATTAGCTTAAAGTTCTTTTCCAAATATTCGAATACCCTGTTCACCCTGTCTCGCGAGTTCTATTTTGTACCAACATTTGTACTCAATACCTTCCCTAGTATTGATTACTAATCCGAATTATTATCTCGTATTTTCTTTTCCACTTTAGCTAAAAAAAAGAGCGCCTCGTAATTAAATGTACCTTCAAAGACCTCTAAGATTGTAAAATAACGGTAACGTATCTTTAAAGTAATATTAACTTACTTGTGGCAAGTTCTTCAAAACAAAGTTTCAATTAAAATAATTTCACTTTTACAATGCATTTGCTGACAATATTCTAGAAGTTTATCTTTCGTGTTCCCTATAGAGAGGAGCAATTTTAATGAAAACAAGCATATGTCGCAAACTTATTATTTCTTATAGACTGTGAAATATTTAAACGAGTGCTTGCCTCTGTCTATAGCAGAGATAGCCAAGGGGCCGAGAGCGGCGGATGAGCGGCGTTTGGTCAACATTGGTCGACAGGCCAGACAGTCGCAGTAATGGTGTAATGGGTAAATAAAATGCTGCATAAGCATCTCTTATACGAAAAGAAATGATAAATGATGACAAAGGAAAGAGAGACAGTTAGGTAAAAGTGACCACATGAAATGCGGAATTCGCCACTCCTGGCGTATGTCACTACACACGCATCGCGTAATGAAAAATCAAAACAGAAATTCACAAAATGTCTGTCAGCGTAGATGTTCTTTTTTTATAAGATTAAAGTGCTCACGTACTCGCACAGTGATTGAGCCCAAAGTGAAAATTGCGTATATAATAAAACATGTTACGGTTGGCCTAACTCCGCCAAATTACATATAATAACTCAAAAAGCAAAAAGATGCCTATAACGTCAAAAAAGAAACAAGAACCCTTCACACATACACATATATATATATATATATATATATATATATTACATTAACTAAAATATGACGCAAATGATTGTTGGAAATTAAAATCAATTTAAATTAAGAACATAATTTAAAAAACGTACGAGAACAGAAAATATATTCAAAAAGAAGGTGAAGCCTTTTCTTTTTTTTTTTAAGAATGAAAACAAATATTGTTTTCTCTTATTTTAATAATAACTTTATGAGAAAAATTTCACGTGAAACATTCTGGCAACGAGCTACGTCTGCATAATCGGGCTGCGTTACGTATCCACATGCATGTGTTGTGCGTATTGCACTCGTATGAGTTGCCACAACTGCCTTTTCCAGTGCTATTCCTGGTTCAGGCGTATATAAAACATATGCAACCACAAATCAGAATTCCGTTGAAGCGTTCATTCATTCAAGTGCATCGAACGTGAAGTAAACTTATTTCACCGCTGCTCTATTATTTAGTTCAGATTGCTAGAAAGAGATTCCGTTTGCTTTTGTTTTCTTTTGCTTTTTTTGTTGTTTTTTTTTCTCATTTCAACAAATGCTCGACAATCTTTCTTTTTGGCTGTATGACTGATGATTTGCCATGGCATGGAAAGAGGGTTTCTGAACGCATGGCTCACGTTAGAGCCATTAGTTCTGCGCTTTTACCACACTCACTATCAAAGGTTGTGCCATATATTGTTTGTCTTGTTTGTTCATAAAACTCAGACGTAAGCGTCAGACATCACGTGTAGGGTCCCTTTCTTTCATTAAAGGGCTATGTTGTAATACTTCTTCGTCTCCTTTTTCAAGTTGCTTTCACGTTGCTAAGCTCCGCAATTTGATAAAGAAACAGTGTAAACTTCAGCTGATTTTCTTTTTCCTTAAAATTTCATGCATTCGCGCCACTTTCAAGTCTACCAGGATCAAATATTATGAACGAATTATTAATAGTAATAACCTTAACATAACATAACTCGTCAATTTTTTTCTCGCGTTTACCTCATGAGCGGTCTGAACAAAAATTTGCAAAATGTTTTATCCCAAAATGTGTAAGTGGATTACACCGATTTTTCCATTCCATTCCCTATTAATAGTACATGAGATGACCCTCGTGGGAAATTGTACTGAATTTCAGTTCAACGTCTGATATAAACGGTAAGTTATAATTTGTTGCTAGGTGGATGTGGTAGCAGGTAGGACTTGGCCCTTTTCACGCTTGTCAACTATGTTCCAGATTGATTGTATCTCAAAAACAAAAATAATCTTAGCTTTCTGCTTAGCGTTCTGCTACGACTGCTTTGGAATCCTGTTAAGCATTCATCTGTCAATCATTTAAAATAATCGAATACAAATCGCACCTTGTCGCGAGCTTTACCTGCTCGCGTGCTTTGCCTGTCAGTTAAATAACTAAAATAGTGAGTACACACACATTTTAAATAGATGAAAATTGCCACCAGCCACACATGCGAAAGCATTAGATTACCCGCATGTCCAGTTGGAGGATTAAGATTTTTCTTTACACTTTAATCTTTATATGTCGTGCTATGTATACAATAGATTATAAAGAATCTATTCATCCGGTGTGGGGAACTGCGACATGTTGCAAGCAGAACAACGAAAGTAGTGTGTATCACAGGCAAGAACATAACTAAAAAATTGAATCAAAGAGCAGCAATATTTTGCGGTAACGGCTTTCAAAAGCATTATAAATCGAGCGGAATCTGTCTCTTTTATCTATCCACGTTTTTTGTCAGAGTATTTATTGTTTATTTTAACTTAAAATAAATAAACTTTGTTCTCCCGAATGCAGTTTTGAAACGTATACTAATCTGGGCATATTGATCGTCTCTATGAATATATATATATGCATATACATACACATATATATATATACACATTTTTTTTTTAGTTACGCAAACTTTTAAAAAATATTTCTTGCATTCTTCCTTGTAACGTGGAAGGTCGGTCCGGGCTGTGAAGAAAGTTTACCACGATCCCTGACTTATTCTACCTCGTCGATCCTTTATTGCCTTTAACGGCGAATTGGAAATTTCAAATTATACATGGCGAGCTTAAGACTTAAGACTACGGCAGCGCAAGTAAACGGGTGAACGATGCAGCGATGGAATAATAAAATTTAAGCAAGCTTTAGACATGGAAAGAGAATAAATTTTGAGAGAAATATTAATGAATTGCAGCGCTGGGGCGAGGCCCGTGAGGCCCGCGGGGTACAAGGTACTCAGAGTCAAGGTCGGCAATGCTGTTTATGAAAAATTTCAAAAAATCACTCAATTTACGATTTTAAAGCTAGTCTTACATGGGTCCTTGGGAAAATATTGATTTTTCCGTCATGTCAGTTATTCGGGCTGCTAGCCGTTTTGAAAAATCGTGTTCAAAGTGGCAAATGAAATTGTATAAGGGAACCAGATTTTTCCACAATTTAATATTTTCTCGCGTTCATAATTATCTTTCTACATCATTCCCGAATACTTAAGACATTCTGTAGGCCAATAAAAAGTTCATAGTATCCGTTTGGGAGATTCTCATAGAAGGGACTATCGGATCTATGGGAAACATATATTTACGAAAATTTCAAAAATTTGTAAGTGTGATGATGAGGTTTACTTACTCGTTCACCTAAGATGTACAACATAAAAGCATTCATTAAAATATTCATCTTTATAGACGAATACTCGCGCACTCGCACATAGCATTCGTATGCGTGCAAAAATAACTTAAAATACCGACATACAAAATGAAGTGAGATGAATACGAAAGCGCAAAAATTTTTAAAGTTATTTTATTTTATACTCAATGTTTTCATTTACCTATATTTGTGCATATGTGTGTGTATATAGTCGTTTCAATTTTCTTTTTATTTTTTGTAGAAAATCCACTTTCAAATATTGCAACGTTACGCAACATTTAAATTTGTAATGCTCCCGCGAAACCATTAAATGAACTTAAAACCGCCGCCACCGCTGCTATTAACACTTTATTTTACGTGTGTGTACACGCGGCGTACACACTCCTGAAAAATTTAGTGCAAGATATCAAATTTTGTGCTGGAACCTGTACAGCTCTAGTGTTAGATCTCGGCGTTGGTTATTTTAAATTTGTCCCGCCGTTCGTAACAATAAGGATTATGCGCACCGTAGATTCTACAACGCGTACTTGTACGCGATAAAAAGAAAGAATAACATTTGTTAGAAATCATTATTTAATGAATCATATACTGCGGAATGTCCTTCTTACCCGTACCACTGGGAATAATTATTTAAATGACTTATGACCCCAGGCAAGTTTTTGTTCTTTTCCTATGCACACACGCTCTTCTTATAGGTAAAAAAAAAATGTGTGGAAGCTTTCTAACTGCCAAGGTTTCGAATTGTTTTAATCGCCAACATTTTTTTGATAATTTTGATCTCCTCAATAGCGGAACTTGAAGATCTGTTTTGAATCATTAACAACAACGTTAACAACAAATAAAAGATAGGTTTTTTTTCAAATAAATTTTAATCGAATACGAAAGACATTTTTGCAATGGGCGTTTTCGGCGTGAGCGGCCTAGTCGATAATGTAACCAATGAAAAAAGCGATATTCATGAGTAAACCCAGCCCAGACAATCCCAATGTTGTGTAATAAAGTATAACATCGTTTTTGCCACCCTTCAGGAACACAGGAACGTCATTCTTTTTCTGGAATTGCTTTTGTAAACGCAATATCTTTGGTGATACCCCGAGAGATTTTCTAGCTGGAGCACTTCCACCTACCGGGCCAGCATAGTACCGAATACAATTTAAGTGGTGTTGACCGAGACTGGCTCGCAACGCGGGCTATAAACGATCTAATGTCAATACGTGCAAACATATGCATATATATTTCTCTTTGCTTCTTACCTTCAATATATTTAGCATTGATCTGCTGTAGAGTTAGCGTTTCCCAATAATCAATAAATTTTAATATTTTCGTTAGCAGACAATTTTTAATTTTCCTTTAATATTGAAATAAAATCCAAAGATGTTTTATAAAAAGCATTCGAATAGTGTCAGATTTCTTCGTATTGTAATTCAAAAATTCTCTCAGCAACCAAGTTTTTAAGGTATGTATAGCACACGTATAGACAGACGTCGCGATTTCTATCCCTAATTATGTGAATTCTAAGAGCCTTCAATTATACTATGAACGTACACAAATCCATGCACTTAAAAGTATTCCTATAAAGGGCGATGAGTTCTAATTTCTTTTTAATTACCACAGAAAAAGTATTGCTCCGAAGACGTTGTTTCTTTGTAAGCTCTCCGATATATACCAAATCCAGCATAACGTCTGCGATGATCATACGAAAACCCACTGAGGCGTTCTCCTTTCCTTTTCTACCCGAGAATTCTTGTCATCACATTTAATATCGGTACCGTTCGTTTTTTTCACGTTTATTACATGTCTCCCAATAAAATAAGTCACATATCGACTCAACGGAGAGACTAGAACATAATCAAGTGCAAAATTTATAATCATTTAGGGACGAGTATTCGATGCCCACAACTTCAAACACATTTTTCAAATTTATCTGATTATGAAGTATTTACTTAATTTGGGCGAATCTCTTTTGAAGTTCTTTCGCTTTCGCTTTCTCCCTTAAAACAAATCATCGTTTTATAAGGTTATGTACCAGTTAGGTGCATTCGAAGGATTGAATGAGTGAAAAATTAAAAATTTTTTTTAGCTACTGACTGACGCTATTTGCGGCGGACGAAAAAACATGCTTAGATCAATTTGCGGTTTTGTAATGACCAGGCATATATGTACGTCTTTAAATCTCTGAAGTTTTCTTCTGGGTGTTGTAAGCGCTACAAAAAAAGCGCACAAACATAGCGAACATATATCTCCAACATTATGTTTTAATATATATCTATATAAACTCCTTCCATTTAGTATAAGTATAGAAGGAGTGAAATAAAAGTGAAGAAGCGAAAAATAATCATACGTACAGTTTAGGAAAAGGTTTTCTACTCTTTATACAGCTAGCACATGGCTTGGAAATGTATGGTGACGACCTTACTGAAACGATACGAAGATCGTCGGATGGAATGGGATTTGTGTAGGGTCGCGGTTTTTTTTTGTTTTTAGTTCCCCTTTTTAAGGGATAGGAATAGTGGATGTGTATAAAATGCTCGGTCACCACCGAATATCATTTTCTTATCTGCTGTTATTTAAAAAAAAAATTCGCTGTTTTTTTAAAACTCTTGAACGAAAGTTTAATGATAAGTAGCATTTTGGCACACGAAACCAATGTGGAAAATTTGTCAAGGTCCCCTTCGCGTGTAGTCATTCTTGCAAAAAAATAAGTCCAATAAATTGATCCAAAACAGTTATTCGGTCAGTATGTTACTGTGTTCAATATTCGATCTCTGTTCCACATAAGCTTTTCACGAAATATAAATCTTTATATAAAATTTGTGATGGCAGGTGAGCAAAAAGTTCACATTCCACGCAAATTTTTTTAGACTATTTTCCATGTAAAACCTTCAAAAAGCCTTTTTTATTAATTGTCATTCTTCATTTCATAAAACTTGCAATGTTCACTAGATTCTTAACTTTGGATTGAAGAGGCAAAGGCAATGTAAGGCGTCCAATGTCGGTCTTGTCGACTGTAACATTTTAACTTGTTCTGATTATGCATCTAACGATGGTGCTAAGAAACCTACCTATCGTAAGATCGCAAACGTTCTCCGGAAATCATACTAAAAATCGAAGATAATAACACTCTATCTTCTGACCAATTCTAAGAAAAAGTTTCCAAATTAGATAATTCGGCATTGAATGAGTCTATAAATAGTATAAGTTTTTTAGTGAAAGCAAAAAAGATGATTTGAAATACGCTTTTCAAACCAATAAGTTTGAAGCAATTCTTTTGCTTTGTTTAACTGCGTCAGTGAAGTTCACCTCCATGCTCCTCCTCTTAGTTTCGCTTTTCTTAATTCTTTATTCCACTAAGCAATCAAAAAGCTTATTTACCTTTGCATTAATTTTTTTACAGCTTTTTTTCATATCTTTTTCATCCATTGTTTAAATACATCTTGATTTTTTTATTCTTATTTCTCAAAACATATGTTAGTTGCCAACGTTTACATCAGTTTTCTTATTTCTTCTTATCAAATAATATGGCAATGCAGTCTATGCTTGTATATATATATATATATATATATTAAACTAATTATAAAATTTAGAAACTAAATTCCTCCCTTTGATGTGGATATAAAAATGAAGCTTCATTGTGTTTAGCCTGACGCTTGATTTTGTTAAGGCCCTCAACATTTCGCAATATGACACTGTTGTTAATTCCCTGAACTTTTTGAAAAAAAGAAGAAGAGAAAGTAAGAGAAACAATTATACGTGGGCAAAAATATGTTTATATATTTATTTGCAATTAATAATGTAAAGTAAGTCAACTTTTGATAGAAGTGCGTGTATTAAGCCGCCTATCGAAGATAAGAAGCATGTGCCAATAAATTCGTAAAGTCGACGGCGTAAGATTCATTCAATGCTTAAGAAAAATTTCCATTTATTTTGAACTATCTTTAGCTCGTCGTATTGGATTGAAAGCGTGGAAAAGTTGGATAAAAATAGATACAATATCAAAAAATATTACGCAATCTGTGTGAAAGCATTCTGGAGTATTAACCAAAATCCATTTTCCAAATTTAATCCAAATTCCATTATATTCTTTGCATTTTTGAATATGGATTTACTGGTGTTTTTAACGGCAACTTTACATCTTTGCTATACTCCATTTACTAAAGTGGAGGAAAGTTTCAATTTGCAGGCTATGCATGATATATTATATTTAAGGCATAATTTTACGGAGGTAAGAGGTTCTTTTAGTATTAATATCGCTTTTAAAGTTAGGTTTTCATTGACTAGTATGATCATCATGAATTTCCTGGTGTAGTTCCACGTACATTCTTGGGACCCTTGTTCATAGCCATACTTTCCAGTCCATTTGTGATGCTTTTCGAAACGTTGCATATTAACAAATTTTGGACTCAATATGTAGGTAAAATAAATTTTTAAAATTCAATAGAAATGAAACACTTAAGTGGTCTGTTTTACATTTGCAATAATAGTGCGTGCAATGTTGGCCCTCATAGTATCCGTTGCTTGGAGTAAATGGAGACAAGTAGTCTGCAATCTCTATGGCTCGCATGTAAGCTTGTGGTTGAATTTAATAACTTTAACGCAATTTCATCTAATGTTCTACATGAGCAGAACTTTGCCGAACATTATGGTGCTGCCTATAGGTAGTTTACTACATCCTCATGAATGAATAAAGTTGTTATAATCATTTTATTTTTTATAATTAAAGTCATTTACGCTCTGACTTGTTGGATAGCTCGTCGGACAAAGCCCTTTATTATATATTCTGGTGTCGCAATATTAATATTTCGTTCTGAGCTCTCGATATTTTTGGGACTTCTGTTGTTGATTGATGTAATCTTTAAAAGGCTAACCGTACAAAGGTTTGCTGGTAAATCGCTAGTAAATTAATCGGGAAAATTTAATTTATTTCATTTTAGAATATTAAAAATTGCTACGCCGGCGGGTGTTGTAATTTTAATCACTTCCGTTGTCGTGGATTCTTTCTTTTGGCAACGGTTTCCAACGTGGCCAGAGGGTGAAGTACTGTGGTATAATACAGTTTTGAATAAAAGCTCAAATTGGGGCGTATCCTTTTCGAAAATATCATTAGAACTTATATAGAGATTGTAATAAAAATCACTCGGTTTTTCCTTAACCTTTTTTTAAAATAACGAACCACAGACTTCGCCATTTTTATGGTATTTTTATTCAGCTTTACCAAGATCTATGAGTTGTTCATTGATATTTGTTCCCTTTGGATTGATTATGGAGCCTCGCGTCAGACCTTTAACATTTGCTGCGATTGGTTACGTACTAATTTATTCTATAATGCCACATAAGGAATTGCGTTTTATAATCTATGTTCTTCCAGTTTTTAATCTTACGGCAGCCACAACCTGCGCCCGCTTGTAAGTTGAATCTAAATGATTAAAGCCCTAAATAAGCATTTCTAGATTTTAGTTGGTTAAATGCTTCAAAATCCCTGATACACAAATTTTTGGCATTTTGTGCGGGCGGACATTTATTGTTAAATATCCTCATGACATTGTTTTTATTAACAGTGTCAAGTACAAACTATCCTGGAGGTGCAGCTTTAAACCGCTTACATTCTCTAGAGTCAGAGTTTTCGAATGTAACGGTTCATATAGCGAATCTCGCGGCCCAAAGCGGAGTGTCTCGTTTCTTGCAAATTCATACAAATTGGCGGTAACTTTTTCATTACGCAAACAACATGTTAAATATGTTGAATTTTTCATTTATATTTAGGTATTGTAAGAACGAAAACTTGAATTACACACGCGAGGAACTAAGTGCATTTTCGCATTTATTAGTCGAAGCCAAGAATAAGCGCATTACCCATCTGCAAGAGGATTTTGAGACATTGGAATTTGTCGAATGTTTTCATAGTATCGGTATCCAATATAATTCGTTTACACCGGTGCGTATTAAAACAAGGCCATGCCTAGGAATCCTAAGAAGAAAATTTTACGATTTTGGTAATACAATTGAAGAAGACAACACATCTTCTGAGGAAATTGGACTGCTTAATGTTCAAGAACAAATTTCTAATGATGAAAGCATTTCCTTGCGAAAAGACAGTACAGAAATCAAAACAGATAAAGCGCGCGCTAGCGAATATGAGAAGTTAAGGGTAACAATGCAAAAAAGATTTGATTATATTGAGGTACTGAGCCGAGAAATGGATAATCTAGAAAGCGATTCAGTCCACCAGAGAAGAGGGATCCGAACGGAAATTTATAAGCATTTAAAAGATATTAAACACAAGAAGCCTGTTAAAAAAGAATTGAGTACACCACTCAACGATGGGAGCACTAGACAAGTGGATTCTCGGAAAGAATTTCGACCTTCTAAGCAAAAGTCGTTCGATACGAATCAAGTTAATTTTGAGGATATTGGCGAAGCGACTCGTAAAGCTAAAACAACAAAACTTAAATTGCGCGCTATAATTGAAGAATATTATCGCTCTAAAGGCCAACAAAGGGAGAACGGTGGCTTGGAAATAATGGAAAAGAAGTCTTTAACAGCACAACAGTCTATCGAAACTATTACGAAAAAAGAACATATTAAACAAATAATTGAAGAAATATCTTCGATGGACTTATCCCAATTATGCAACTTGGATAAAATTTCAAGGAAAGCATGTCTAAAAATGATTATTGATGAAATTGAAGAAGAAAGTTAAAGAAACAGTGTTATATCAAATAGCAAATTCATTTAAATTTCTATTAAACGTACCCAATTTAAAGTTTATCGATTTAAATAATTGCTTAGTTTTTAAGTCCTTGACATTAGGATAAATAAACATTATTTAAATTTATCCTTCCCTTTTGTACATCTTTTTATTACACATAATAGTACAATATAGCCCTTCGGTGCTATACGCGATATATACATATACACACGAAACCTGATTTGATCACAACAATAGCAATAATTCCAACTAGGCATTTGTTGTGAAACTGGAGGCATAAGAGGCTGTTGATAGCCACCATAGTTTTGATGCGGCATTGCCGCAGACGATGGTCCCCACTGATTGTAATTCGGCGGTGGCGCTTGCTGGTAAGGCGGCATTTGTTGAGGCTGCACTGGCGCTCTTTGATTTTGACCGGGTGCCATGTTGTTTAGAGGCTGACGTCCACCGCCGTTAACGTTACTTTTTTGATCTTGCATTTTATTTCCCATATTTTGCTTCTGAATATTCTTTTTCTGTAACTCTTGGTTATAAACAGACTTTTTCACGTCTACCATCACATACTTAATGGAGTGACTTTTTCGTACTATGCACAGAAGTATAAAAATTTAAGCAATAGCGTTTGTGTATTTATTTTCATATTCTTATCTCTTTCTTTTTAGTTAGAAATAACGCAAATTAATATTAATAAGCCTATTTTTATACAATATAAGAAAAAGGAAAGATTTAAAAAAGAATTAAAGAAAATTCTGTAATAATATAAAGAAAGGCATATTTGGAAGGGAATACGCAAGCATTTTATCAAATAATTTTTCTTCGATTAGAAAATTCAATTATGTAGAAGTATATTGCTAGTTGCAGTTTGCATTTCTTTGGCGTATAGATATTGACATTTATTCCGGGGGCTGAGGCACAGCAAGTTCATAGAACAATTTCCCCATACCACCTATGCCAACCAAGCTAAGAGCCATAGTGATACGATATAGTATTGAATCCATGGCAGAGCCTTTCAAAAAGACGGGCTTACCATCCTTCTTCTGGAAATGCTCCTGGATCTTCTTAATTTCAAAATAACCCTTCTCGATTTCACCTTTCGCAACAGCAAAGCGATTACTCGAATTAGTAAAGCTTCGGACAACGACCTGTAAAAATAATCCAATATTAAAGGTTTTCGTCTCTATTCATTCCACATTTATTTACTACATATTACATAACCGGAACTAATAATACCCATTTAAATGTAAATTCGGTGTTAATAAAAAATAAAAAAAAATATTCAGCAGAGCTTTTATGCTTACCCTTGAAAAATTCAACATTCTTGCGTATTTATGCTTACTGTTATATTAATATTTTAATCAATGATCTCAAATGTATTTTAATTTTTGATTGTTTGCAGAATGAAAATTCCAAAAAGTGTTTTCTACGTACTGGAGAATTTTAGAGTTTCCAAATATTTGCCAGAATTCATTTCATAAGTAAGGTGACCAAATTTTTTTACTACAAAGGGAATTCGTATGGAAATTTTTTAGATATTTTTAATTTCCTAGTTCAACTCTTTCATTTTGTGAGAAGTAAATAGGGAAAACACTTCAAAAAACTACAAATTTTAAAGTTTGTACGTCAAAGGTGATTATCACTCAGGAAATTTTAAAACCGAACCTTCGGTCGCAACAGCTTTCTTGAAAAAATGCATTGTTACGCGCGCATATTTATAAGCAAGATCCTTAAGAAAAATTCCTAAATGTGAGGAGCTGATATTCAATATTCAAGTTGGAAAATAGTTTTGAAAACACTCCACAGTCCGTTCATAAATAAAAAAAATTTGAATTATTTCTTATATTCGTTATAACTTTTTAGAGATGAATCTTTCAAATCTTTCAATTTTCAAGGCAATATGATTCACTTCGTAAACATAACATTAATTGCATGGTAACACTGGACATGCACCGAAAATTAAAGTAAATTGGAAACATTTGCATTAAATCGAAATTATTTAAAAATTCCTTGGTTTTTATTTAAAAACATTTAATTATAAAACATTGAACGAAGAAATTCTGCTGTGTTATGGGATTTCTAACGGTATTGAAAAAAATGAGGCAAAAAGAAAAAGAAATGCGGATATTGTTGCTGTGAGTATATATTTGGTTAAAGTGAAATCTGTTCATTCATCTGTTCATTATGTTCATTCTTTATGGCTGTATTCAGAGGTTTGGATAATGCCGGTAAAACAACAATACTTAAACGTTTCAATGGAGAGCCGATCGATACTATTTCTCCTACATTAGGATTTAATATTAAAACCTTGGAGCACAATGGCTACACTCTGAATATGTGGGATGTTGGAGGCCAAAAATCATTAAGATCCTATTGGCGTAATTACTTTGAATGCACGGACGGTTTAGTGTGGGTAGTTGACAGTGCGGATCGTATGCGCTTGGAGACGTGTAAACACGAAATGGACATTTTATTGCAAGAAGAACGTTTAGCAGGTGCGACGTTACTAGTTTTAGCTAACAAGCAAGATTTACCTGGATCCTTAACCGCTAACGAAATCAAAGAGGTAACAAATTATGTACTGCACACATGCAATAAAATACAATGTTATTGAAGGCTCTTCAATTGGATAATATTACTACACATCACTGGCTCGTACTTGGAGTTAGCGCTGTAACCGGCGAAAAGCTGCTTGGGGCCGTAGATTGGCTCATAGATGACATAGCTAAGCGGATTTTTACCTTGGACTAAAGCAGTGCTATTCACAATTGAACTTCTTAGAATTCTGTGTATAGGTTCTTTCGACTTTTATTACTTTTCCAACAAATACAATTTATACAATGATTCATTGTAGTTACTATCGAATTTAAGTTTAAAGTTTACCCTAACAATTTCGACGAAGCCTTCGGACTTACTAGGTACACTATATTTTTTTTTCATTGCATTGAATATCATATCGTTTATTTTAGAGTGTTTTTTATCGGTTAGGTGACGATATGCTAAGTTGTGTTTAATATGTGCTATGGACGTGCTCATCATAAAACAACGGCATGGGGTGTTATAATTTTTGGCCAGTTCAATAAATTTCTTTCGAGACTCAATATCAATATTAGTATTGTCTACAACACAAGATTTTGCGTTGCGGAGAGCACGTTCACAAGCTTCAAAGCAAGCTTTTGTGCTTTTTAAGGTGTCTGCGTTTGCTATGATATAACCCAGAGGGGTCAAATGATTCTCACAAAAGTATGATTTGCCTAAAAGAAAAAATGTTAGCGATATGAAATTATTATAGGTATAAATTACCTGAACCCGGCAAACCGAACATTATGATCATTTCACAAGGGGTTACAGATAATTTGATATTTGGGGGACTGAAAAGGGAAGAATTTTCGTCATACTTCATAGGCTCAAATTCCGGTGTTAGCCAATGCTCTTTTTTGTTTCCCAAGAAATGTTCTTCAGGCGTATAAAAATTTATATTTACATTTTTAGCAAACAAACGATCAGCGAGCGAATGATCTTTGCGCCTTTTATTTACACCTTTGGCAATTTCAGGTCGCCCGGCTGCATCTCCTACAAAGAAACTTTGAGCTTTATCAATGCCCACACCTTCATTCGCTTCCTTTTGTAAATATTCCCACATTCCGGGCAACGGTTTCCTATAATAACCTTCTCCAGTAGCTACAAATATTTGGACGGGTACATCCAGTTTATGAACAATTGATTGCATTTTTGCCTTAAATTCACTTATGTTTACTTTTCCTTTCGCTATGCCGCCTTGATTAGTGAAAAAGCATATTTTGAAGCCATTATTAAACAACTGTTGTAATTTCTTGGGTTCGTCATCATAATTAAGCATCCAGTCGTCGGATGATTTTGGAAATACTAAACCGGACTTGGTTTTAATGATTGTTCCATCGACATCATAAGCGGCTATTTTCGTCGAAGCTTCCACACCTTTACTAGTAAATATTAATAGTTTATTGTCGTCTAAGGAAATCCAAGAATCATCTGCGACGAATTTTCGTTTTACTTCAGGTGGTGGCTTAAACATTATTTTAAACGAATGCCTTCCATAAATCATATCTAAAACATCTCCATTCTCCAAAACACATTCGATATTTTTTGCGACCATGAACCCGTTCACCCCGCTAGGATTGACCCCCAAAACTTTTAATTTTATGCGAGCTTCAACCATATCTACATCTAGTTCCAATTGTTTTTTAGAACATTTAGTATCGCGTATACCGGTTTCTCTACTACGACCTAGTACATTTTTGCCTGAGATAAGATGGATTATTTGATGATCCGCTCCTAGCGGCTTTAATAGACAAATTCGATTTAACACTTTTGCGGTAGTGTGAGTCATATTCGTTACAAACTGATTGCTTTAAATGAGTTTAAAGCTAAGGTTGCAGGGCTGAGCAATGGCTTTTTTTTCTTGTTTGAAATGTCGCTGAAAAGAAATGTTCACCAACGCGTAGGTCTTTTGCTCTTCGTTTAGAGCATGTGTTATATATCGTATGTACACAAAACATACGAAATAGTTAATAGTTAACATAATCAAATAAGACTAAGAAATTGAGCTTGACATTTATGTGTTTAGATTTCATTAGAAGTATTTTACAGGCCGTGGTACAATTTTTGACTAAGTAAAAAGAGTAAAGTTTTTCTTAATTTAAGCACTTGAGCATGCTCATATGGTTATATTTGTGGCGAATAGCTGTGTCACTTATTGCCTTTCGTACTAAAGAAAAAACATATGTTCTTTACGATTTAACAAATCAAACGGCACAAAGTGTGCCTTACAGATTCCAGATTCTTATACACGTTGAAATTTTTCGATAAAGCATTTATGTGGGTTGAGAAAACTCAGCGCCTTTTATTTTGAAAGTGTTCAAAGCTGCATTGGCAATGTCTCTGATAGAATCGTATGTGTTGAGGATTAAGCCGGCATTGGAAGTTTTCCTGAGGTCTCCTTCTGTATCAAATCTCAAAACTTTGCAAAATGAGCTGGAGAAGAGTAATTGGATTTACATGAGCTTGTTTGACGCACAAGTTTTGATTCCATTAGTTCTAAAATTGGATGAACTCAGCAAGTTAGTGCAATTTTACATGGCCACTACATTGGCCTAATTTAAAATATAAACAATTTGACATATTTGTAGCGATGACCAGGACCTGCGGACAGCTTGTTTGGAATGCATTACAATGGTCGTATCCAAAACTTATTTAAAACAATTGTCTGCTCTTCGCACAGTGCTAGTTGTCACCTTAAAGCAAATAAGGCATTGGCCACAAACATCAATCCGCCCCGACTTGTCTGAAGAAATCAAAGTTGCGGCCATTAAATGCATTATTGCGTGTTTAAAGCGCTCGACTTCCGATGTATTAGAACAATTTTATTCTAAAGAATGCATAGTTATTTTAGGACAAACTCTGCTCACGTTAGTAGAATTTATTGAATACGCGAAATACAAACAGCTAGTGTAAGTTTTTGAAATACATTATTATTATTTAAATTCTTTACGTGCTACTTAGCGTTCTTAAAATAGTATTATAGCTTTGGAATGTTTAATGGTTGTCTTCTACGTTTACGATGACGCTGATCAAATGGACGTTGTTATGCGCAATCAAGTGGCTAATACATTATTTATATTCTTACCAAAAGTTGTAACTGTTTTGTATAAATTGGCACTGGGCGATGAAAAGTTGAACGAAATCATAAAAGTGGTTAGTATAGGTTGTTATATCTAATGCGTATGTTTGCGTGTCTTCTGACATTTTAATCTCTTTAGATCTCTATAAAAGCTTTAGGTCGTATATTAACCGTAATTTTTGAAGAAACAACTGAAAATTTAATTCACGTTAGGCATGATGCAGCAGCATTTAAAGAATTGCTCGCGAGTGCTTTATCTAACAAAATGAATGGACACCATTCAATGCTTAATAAATTGGCGGCAAAAAATGTTTCTGCACGGCCAGAAGTTCAACTAAAAGAACTTCAAAACGAAGGACGTTCGCAAGTTTGGATTCAAGTATCCTCTAGTAAATTGTACTTCATTTTCAAAGCAATGGTGATTTTGCGCTCTCATACCTCGAGAAGAATACGCGGAGAATATGCGAATATGTGCTGCTTACTAATGCGGAGATGTGCCCATAACTTAACTGATAATATTATTATAATATTAGAAAGTGTCTTAGCGTTGACGGAAGATGTAGACTTCTCCATCAGAAGTCTTTGCAGGCGAAGCATTGATGAAATGCAGAATACTTATGGTATAAAAGAATTATTTGATGAAAGTGCTGATCTTCTTTTTGAAGCACATTTAACAAAAATGCCACGTATTATAAGTCGATGTGATGACAACGAACAGTTTGCCGAATTTTCATTTATCAAAGGCTTTTTTAATAGTCTAACACCAAAAAAGTTGTATTCTGTGCTGACTGTGCCCAGGCATATGGAAATATTTTGCGCATGTCTGTTGGATGCTCTAGCTTTGCAAATTTCTTTTGATTTTTTGGAGGATGAGGATGAATATATTTTGAACCGCATATCTTCTAATTTTGATTTTGAAAGCCGTCCACAATTATTTTGGCGAAAATTTAAAAATTTAACCTCGATGCGCTGTGTTAGTATTTTACAAAGCATTTGTGGCATTTTGGGAAGAACAGAAATTTTGAATCAGTTGTTAATGGATTATCTCATGGAAATGTTAACTCACAATGACGAAGCTATGAATGAGATTATATTGATGACACTTTGGTTAGGAACGATCGAAGAAAAACCGATTCATTCCAACAAATTGAATTTAGTTTCACAATTCATAGAAGAGTTACTGAATGATAGACATTGGTGCTTGGCTTTGGAACCGGATAATTTAGAACATATTCATACTGATAAGGTTCGTGAGTAACTTAAACGAACGTTTTCTCTTTATTAGGAATTTTTTCTTCAGTTAGCAAATTGGCTTGTAGAACGCACTCCTGGGCTGTACGAATCGGGGATTGAAATACGTACT
Source organism: Glossina austeni (assembly GCA_000688735.1). Classification (NCBI taxonomy): domain Eukaryota; kingdom Metazoa; phylum Arthropoda; class Insecta; order Diptera; family Glossinidae; genus Glossina; species Glossina austeni. The sequence goes on from KK502508.1 coordinate 194,455, forward strand.
CAAGACATTGATTCGGATGATGAAGCGGAAGGTAAATAAACTTTTTTTCATTTTTTTAAGGTTGAATCAAATCGTTTCATTATGATTGTTCAAAGTAGTAATAGTAGAGTAGTAGGATATTTGCTGTTGTCCAAGAACATTCTTAAAGTTTGACTAGCAACTTTAATATCTTCTGTACGCGTCTAGTTTCCTTGTGATGAACCTACAGGTGAAAGTTTTTGGAATATTTTGATAAAATTTGACACTTCGGCATATTTTGGTCCAAGGACGAATGCTACGGGTGGAACCACTTTTTGGACCACATCCTATATATCCTTCTTTATTTGCAAATTCTGTCATACGTACGTAACAAATGGTGGTGTATGGAGGGTATTTATTGGTGGACGGTGTTCCACTATAGCGTTTTTCCTTATTTGTTGTCAATTACGTCGTGCGGTTTCTTCTTTTATGTCATTTTGGGCTTCTTCCCAGGATGAAGAACAACCTTTTGTTTTTCGGTGTCATTTTTAACAAAGGCAGATCCCGATCTCTGCGTCCTGTGCGGGGAATGTTGAAGATATTGTTAAATGTATTTCTGCTGATAAAAAGGAGGATTCCAATAGCTTCAAATCTTCATCTTCTTTTTAGTCTAGAGCGGACTCACATACGAACATTGGATTTTGTACATATATATACAACAACATTATTGTTATTATAATTAAATTAGCCAGAAAAATAAATTTAAAGACAAAAGTCTTAAGCACTAGCATCTGATAATAAGTAATAAACTATAAAATTGCGCAAACTGTAAAATTTTTTTCTCATTCTTTACAGAAAGTTCTTCACACTTCGTGACTGCGACTGACGCGCAATATAATGTTCTCCATACGTGTATGATTTTAGATGCCTTAGGTCATTGCGCTTTAAAATTGGGAGAAAAATTTGATATTTATATATTTCGCTCCTTGCATAAGATTCTTATAAAAATAGGTACTTTTCCCGATTAAGTCAGATAATTTTGGTTGCCTACTTTTTGTTTCTTGCTTGATTTAGCTGATAAAAATGAAATGGTTGCTCGAGCTGCTATGTTTGCTCTTACGTCAATTCAAAAAGCTTTGAAATTTCTTGATTTGCCATCGTTGATAGAAACGCACATTGACTACATAGGCTACCATCTTAACATTGCATTGAAGCGGGTAAGGATAAATACTGTAATTAGCAAGGAAACATGCAAATTCTTTGAAATTTTAAAACGTTCGCTTATTTTACAGACGCCTACTAACAAAGCCGCTATTGATATTATAACGGTTCTCTTACATTTCAGTTCTCGAAACTCAATACCTTATTTAGAAAATGTGTTTGAAATTATCTATGAACAATTCTCCGAATCGCAGAACAATGTACACTGTAATACTTACTTGAAAGTATTTAAAGCTTTTTTGTTCTATGTTAGTAAATGGTTATTAGATTGTGACTTGGAAATTGCAAAAAATTTGGAGATCCCCGGCAATAACGGGATATATAAAGAAAATGAAGAAAATATTGCAAAATATTGGTTGAATATGATATCGGACACATTTTCGAGGGAAACGACGACAGATTCAAAAAATTGTAAATTAGTTAACGACAATATCGTGTGCCCGCCGGGTCTGAACTCAACATGCAATACGCCCACTGACAATTGTTTGCCGAAGCATTTGGAAATGGTTAAAACTATTCTATATCAAGTGGCGAAGACTTTGACGACAAAGGAGCATATTTATCAAATAATGTCTTTAGATTGTCTAATAATCGGAATACCACTACTAAAAGACTATGATGATATATTACTACCGCTAGCTCATTATATGTGGAAACCATTAACGGAGAAATTTCGACAGCGAAACATGATAATTATGATACGTAGCCTGTCAGTGCTAGTCGTTCTGGCTGATAGTGCTAAAGATTTCATTACAAAACGTGCTTTAGAGTATGTATAGACAGTTATGTCAAATATACACATATATGATTACCAATTTTAATTTAATTGATTTTCAGTGAAGTTATACCACTCTTCAAAGTATTCCTCGAAAATTCAGCTAGTCACAGTGTCAAATTCCACAGCGGGTAAACATAATTTCAAGTAAAATGACAATATATAGAAAATTCTTAACTATTCACGTATTTTTCAGTGGAACTCAGTCGTACAAAATGCAAGTGAAGCTTTTGCAAGAATTTGCTAATTTAGTTATAAGTCTTAACATTGATGGTAGACATGTCAACGAGATCTCCGAAATAGTATCATCATATTTGAGCAACGAGCAATGTCAAGAGCTTCAAACCGCGGCTGTAAACTATTTCATAAAACTACATAATTATAATGGACCTCTTATATACTTAGTTCTTTTAAAAAAGGCACATTTAAAACATTTTCATAAGAATGTTACAACTATATTTAATGAATTTGGATTGTATTAAAATATGTTAGAAGAAAATCAAAACCAAGAATAAGGTTTAATTTTGTGAGACTTTTGGTCGTGTTCACTTAGCGGAATTATGCATTTCGAACAGGCGATCGAAATGCCTAATTCGAAAAGATAGAGCAGCATATAAAAACTAAATACACCTAGATTTTTTTTTTTAAATTTTGGGTTTGGTTTTGGTTGGATTTTGATGTTTGTTGGAGCGCTTGCGAATTGGTTTTAATTTCATAAAAAGACTTTGGCTGATTTTTGCCAATAATAAATTCAATTTACAGATATTAACCACACTAAACAGATTTACAGATATTAACCACACACCTTCCACTTATCACACACCTTCCATTTATCACACAGCTTCCGTTACCAATATTGAGCAGGTTCTAACAACCATCAATAAAATATCGCAAAGGCCGGTTTCAGGTATTTGGGGCTGAGGATCGAATTGTCTCTGGGATCCTTGGCGACTACTCGACGTTTATCTCTTGGCAGACATCCTCTTCTCTTTGGGTTAGGTCCTTTATACACGATTTACATCATAGCTGCTCACGCGATCCCGTATTCTGTGTGCAGCCGCAGTTAGTCTTCTTCCTTGCTTCTGATCTGATTTGCGATCATATCGCCGAATACTTCCCCATCGAGACCGAATAGTGTAAATTCTTCTTCGGCCTGGACTTCAATTTTGTAGTTCATCCTGTCGATGAGGTGGTAGTCATCATCGGATCTGAACACGCCTGCCCATTTTGCCAACTGTAAACAGAACCGATTATCTTCGCTCGCATACAACTGCCTGTGTGTGCAATTATAGTGATGATATTTTAAACTAGAACCAAATTGTTGGAATCTTTTAATCTTTATTCTTTGGTTTTTAAACGTACTTTTTTCTCGTTTCTTGTCAGCAGCCGCAGCAGCATTATGTTTCGTGTATTTAGGTGAGTCTTTGAATCGCGTTACAACTAGCGTCACTAGCGTCACTTTAATAAGTCCAGTGATGTTTTTGTTGTGTTTTGTGAGTGGCTGCGCAGGTGTACGCAATCGCTTTTAATTTATGATTTTTAGATTGATGATTAAATTTAGATAGATATGATTTTAGAGAAAAATGATTATAAAATCTGAAACAAATTGTTAGTTGTGTTTGTGGATAATTTCTGTTAGCTTACACAGAAAAAAAGGAAGAAGTGTTTGCTTTTCGAACTATTTATGGATATATATAAGTTTTCATTAATTTAGTCATACTTTATTGGCCTAGTCCATACCCACCCAAATCCATAAAAAAAACTAATATTGAGTGAAAAATTAACTATAAAAACTGTTCTGTATATCTTAAATTTTCAAAATAAACTTCAGCTAAAAGGTTAAACAAACGTTCTTTATTTTAAATAACGAAAAAGATTCCCAAATGGCACTTTACAACCAATATGCTTTCTTTTTCTTTGCAGTTTCGAATTTGGGGGCGATAATTAATCTCAATGGTCTTTTATTTTGTTTTCTTAACAAAATGATCTGCTAAGCAAAGGTCGCGCATTTCGTCTTGTTCTTTTTTAAGTTTTGCTTTTTGTTTACCAGAGATTTAGCGGTAAAAATTATCTAATGCCTTTCAAACTTGATACATTTACAGAGATTTGGCGTTAATTTTCAATGTTTAACAGAAAACTATTCAAAACTATTCAAACTATGAACATGTGATTAATCTCTTATTCTTTCCCATTTCATTCATGTTCATTCACAGCGTTCCCATTTGTGTATTTTTATAATCATACAATTGAGGTACCATTTTGGATAAAAATTGAATATTCTGTCGTCTTGTGACTAAGTATCAATGTTTAGCATTTACCTAAAAAGTTTTCAAAAGTAGAAAATAATTTGTATCGTTAGCAAAAATAAAATAGTTATAAACATTTGAACGAATTAACTATTGTCCTGCATTTTCTTCTCATTCTGTTTTGTTAATTCTTATCCTTCGGGTAAGCGAAGAGGAATTTTGAATTATTTGTGAACGATTATTAATTACGAGTTTTTATCGAAAAGAAAAAAGTATCCCTGTTAATTCCTGCACACACGCTGATGTTTAATTTACTATAAATTTCCCATGCTTATTAAGAATATGTACACCGAACCATAGTTTCATGTAAAGCAAACAACATTTGAAAAACTTTGTAAAACTGCAACTGCAACTGCTAGATATGAAAACGCCTGAATTCAAAAAAATTTGGTATGATAACAAGTTGAACGCTCAAAAAACGTTTCTTCATGTACGCAAGAAATTTTCTGTCTAAGTAACAAAAATTTTTTTAGGTATGTTTTCAACTTTTTTCTTTTTTTTTTTTTACTTTTTTTCTATACTTTAAATTAGAGTTGATAAATTAGAGATTTCTATACATTACGGTCTTTAAGTTAAATTGATCACATATTTGAAATAAACATTATTATTTTTTGATTTACCAATATTGATTATTGACACATTTCTTCAAAGTCTTCAATTCTTGATACACCTAAGTCTTCCATTCCTGATATATTTAAGTCTTCAAAATCTTCATACAAGTCTGCTAAATCTGTCTCCCCTTCGGCCTGGTCCTCTCCTAAAACTACCACCAAATTTCCGAGCTCAGCAGCAAATTCATCTTGTTCGGGTTCCCCTAAGAATGCCTCAAAGTTTTCCAGTTCGTCAGCAAATTCATCTTGTTCGGGTTCCTCTAAGAACTCCTCAAAGTCTTCATGTTCGGCAGCAAATTCATCTTGTTCGGTTTGCCCTAAGAATTCGTCCAAGTTTTCAAGTTCCGCAGCAAATTCATCTTCTTCCTCTTCATGTGTTTGTCTTCCTACTCTCACAGCTTCAACCCATGCCGAACGCCTTTGTATCGCCCCTTGAGCTTGTTGTGCTTGAAGGTCAGACATGGTGGGCGTTGACACGACTATTTGAGGTATGTTGGATGTATGTGGCATTATACCCGGTGATCGCAGTAATAAAGATGCTTCAATAGGAATTTTAGGAAGGGATTTGGGTAGTTGCCGTCTACCCGGGACTTGCAAATAATCCATTTGTGGATATATTTGCGGCCGTTGTTGTGCAGCTTGACTTGTTCCTAGGAAATTTTCCATTTCTTGAGACCCAGCATCGCCTACTTCTTGCTCTTGAATTCCATGACGAGTACTAAGCATTTGCTCCATTAGCAGAAACGAGTCATCCTCTGCCAGATCGTCTTCGTCATATTTGGCTTCTTCAATTTGACCTGTAACGATCTGCCAAGCCATGTGCTGCATTTTCTGAAATTCGGCATCTTCTTTTTCCTTCGCCGCTTGAAAAGAGGATGTACCAGGGATGGATACAACTATTTTAGGTAATCCGGGCATAGATTCATAAGGAGATTCTTCAATTGGAAATTTTGGAAGCTCGCGTGCTTTCGGTCGACTCGGTACTTGCAAATATTGTACATTCGGACATATTTGGGCGGAACTCTGAACTGCAGCGACAGCAGAACGCGCTTGCGGTGGCAAAATTTTACTTGGTTTAGGTGGTTTAGCGATTCGGCTGCCAGTTGGTATTCCAGATTGAGCCTTTAGCGTTGCCTGAGATGGTTTTGTACTTGTTGGCACTCGTTTGGCGAGTTGTGTTTGCGCTGTTGGCCGTGTGGTTGGTTTTGATGCGATTTGTGCTGCAGATCGCGTTGCTTGTGGCTGAGCAGATGCTTGGGCTTTTGGACATGCTAGGGCTTTTGTTTGGGTTCGTGTTAATACTTTTGCTTGGGGGCGCTCTGTTGCTTTCGGTTGAAGTCGTGCTGGTACTTGTGGTGGCAACCGTCTTGGCGCTTGTGGCTGCGCGCGTGTTGGTATCTGTGGCGGTCGTCTAGACACTTGGGGCTGTGCCCGCGCTGGTACTTGTTGTGGTGGTCGTCTTGACATTTGTGGCTGTGCCCGTGCTGGTAATTGTTGTGGCGGCTGCTTTGGCAGTTGTGACTGCGCCCGTGTTGGCACTCGTTGTGGCGGCCGTTTCGGCACCTGTGGCTGTGCCCGTGTTGGTACTCGTTGTGGCGGCCGTTTCGGCGCTTGTGGCTGTGCCCGTGTTGGCGCTTGTTGGGGCGGTCGCGTTGATATTTGCGGTTGTTGCCGCGCTCCTGGGCGCATCTGTCCTATTCGTGATCTTGCTTGCGCCTGTGCTTGCGCTGGCATTGATGGCAATGATGTTGTTTGGGTTTTTGGTCGTTTAGGCAATCGCGTTACCGGACGCGGTAGTACTTGTGATTTTGAGGATTTTTTCGATATTTCGGCTAAAGGCTGTGCTTTTTGTTGTTGTGAGGGTGGCTTCGTCTTTTGGCCTGCGCGCTGTTTTGGTTTCAGTTGATGCAATCCTCCAGGTGGCAATGACGGGCCGTATACCGGTGGTTGTTCTTCAGGAGTCAAGACTTCAACTAGCGATTCCATAATTTCAAGCGATCTGACACCCGACAAAACCCTAGGAAATTTTTTATGAAAAGGCGCCGCGCGACCTTCCGGGAATATTTCTTCTTGCGGAGATAGCTGGCGTAGAGGTGACTTGCGTACTTGTTGCTCTTCGGGACATATTTGTGGTTCCTGAAGTTCTGAAGGCATTTGGGCAGCTGCTTCTGATGGGGAAGGAAAGAGTTGACGACGCACGCGAGGCGAGGAAGGTGGAGGAGTATTAAGCTGCTCCTCCAAGCCCCGAAGTTCCTCTTCTATGCGCAACCGTCGAATGTCTCCTGAAGTAAAGCCAGGTGAAACACGTCGTGGTGGTGGGGAAGAAGCAAGCTGGCCTTGCAGTCTTTCAACTTCTAATCTCATACGGTAGCGTTGAATTTCTTCTGGGGTAAGGGTAGCTGTAATAGGTTGTTGAGGTGGAAGACAAGCAAGCTGATCTTTTATGATTTCAATATTTTGTTCTATGCGTTGCATATTTTCTGGCGTGAGTAAGGGAATGGGTTGTGAAGAGACTTGGTCAGATGCTTTTGGTGTAAGTAAGGAAATGATTTGCGCAGGAACTTGGGCAGCCGCTTCTGGAGTAAGCAAGGAAATGAGTTGTGGGGGTACTTGGGCAGACGCTTCTGGGCTAAGTAAAGAAATGGGTTGTGAAGGGTCTTCAACAGCCGCTTCTGGCGGAGAAGAAAAAAGTCGACGTTTTAAAAGCTGAATTTCTCTATCAATAGGGAAATGTTGGGATTCTTCCGGGGTAACACGTGCTGGCAAAGCACTGGTCCTACCCTCCAATCGCTCATATTCGGCTAACGCTGCAGATTCAGGAGATAAAGGTGTTTTTAATGGGCTAAAGTCCAATCGTCGCCTAGAGGCGGGCGGGGTAGCAATATGGGACCTCCCGAATCTTTCTCGAATACTTCTTCTAACTCGCCGTCCTTTTGGGGCCTGAATAATTTTTTCGTGTGCCGCTAGTATTTCTTGGTTTATATTGCCAACTTCAGCTAAGCATGCCTCACTTTCGTACTGTCTGCATGGCGTCAAATAATCTTCAGGAAGTTCGGGCATTGGAATAAGCTCTATTGGTTCTCCGTATTCACGCGGGCTTGTTTCATATATGTATGGACAAAATTGGTATTCCAATTCTGGTGTCGGTGGTGTTTGCGCAGGGCTGTACGCTGCAGTAGAAACCCCAATAGATTGCCTTTCACGTATAGCCTCGAGTCTTTCCAGAACAGGTCGAGAGGGCGTTCGGTCGCCAAAATCTATCTCAATACCGTCTTGCTGCTCTTGTTGCTCTTGCAATTCACGTAAGCGCCTTAGCCTTTCCTCCCGTTGCTGTTGGTTGATCCGATATTGACTCAATGTTTGCTCACGCCCTCCAACTACTTCAGGGATCTTTATCTCGGGAGACGGCCGAGACGGTCTGGCGGCTGTTAATGCTGCTGCTCTAGCCATAAGACGCTCGTAGGTGGGCGAACCACGTGGTGGACTAGCCAATCTTGGCGGAGTAACTGCCTTTGCTGGAGGTGGGGTCGGGCTTCTTTGTTTTATTCCAGCTAGCTTACGTGCTCGCATAACAGCATCTACGTACTCCTTTGACATGGGTGCAGCCCCTGGTGCTTTTCGGGAAGGTCCTGGCATATCTTGTTTTCCCGGAACTTCGCCTTTTTTCGAAGGAAGGCCTCCTTTTCTCGGGGGTAGACCTCCTTTTCTCGGGGGCATTCCTCCTTTTCTCGGAGGTGGACCTCCTTTTCGCGGAGGCGGGCCGCCTTTTTTTGGCGCCAGATCACTTTTCTTGGATGGCGGACACACTTTTTTCGGTGGCGGTGGTGCGCGCCCTCTTCTTACTGGCGGCGGTCCGCCCGGTCTTCTGGAGATTGGAACTCTGGCTTTGGGCTCAGGTTGCTTAGGACGTTCTGCGGCCTTTCTGGCTGTTTGCTGCTGTTGGACTTTTTGGATCGCTTGAGCTCTCCTCACGAAAGCTGCCCTATCCTTTGGGTCTTTTGGCGGAGGAGGGATTACAACAGGCGGCGTAGGAACTTTTGGTGGTGGACATATCGGAGCCGGTTGTGGACATATAGCGCCACCTTGGTATTCTGGTCGCGCCATTACAACAGGAGACCTCTGGGGGCTTGGCGTCCGCGCTCTAGAGGGAGTTGTTTCGAAGAGTCTAGGTAAGGATATGTCTGGTGATGTTATCGGGGGGGTTGTTCTTGGTGGGGTAATCTCAAACATTGGTGCTTCATATCCAAGCAAGTCCTGATCAGGCAAATTTGTAGGAAAATCGATTTGTGGAGGCGAAATTCGCGGACGTGCTTCAGCAGCGGCAGCAGCAGCAGCTATTGCTCGCTGTGTTCGAACTTGTTCTTGTATTCTATTTATAATTCTAGACGGTGATTGAACAGGCGTTTGGGGGGATCCATGTATACTTTCGCAAATTTCTTGCAGAAGACTCGGTTCTTCTACTTCTTCAAGTTCGCCTTCTGCTTCAATTTCTATTGGGAATTCCGGTCGTTCCGCTAGGAGCGGCTCGAATGGAATTGCTCTGTAATGAACTTCCACTTCTTGAGTCTGAACTGGACTTGCAGGGCACGGCTGAGGAGCAGCAGGCTCTTGCTCTCTTCTTTCAAGGATTTGTTTATACCTCGCTGAAGGTGGAAAACCTAATGAGCTTTCAGGTAAGAGTCCAGGCGTTCGGGCACGTAGTACTCTATACCTGTCAGCAGCGGTAGGAGTTAAGCGTGGAGGAGGTAGTACCTGCCCTTCTGCAGGTGGACAAGGTAGGGGTAGCCAATTTCTCAGTGCATGTAAATATGCTTTAGTTTCTGCTGTAACAGGAACGGACTGAAGTTCACCGCCATGTCTTTCTCTCAAACCTTGCAACCTTGTCATTATAGTGGTGTAACTCAGTGGAAGTGGAGGTGGCGGTGGTAAAGCCGCAATTCTTGCAGCTTCAGCGGCAGCGGCTGCTTTTTCAGCTTCTTCCCTTTTAGCCATATTCTCCAATTCTTTTCTTTTAGCAGCTTCCCTTGGCGAAACTTTTGCTGGAGGTGGCAATTTTGCTGGTCTTTTTTTGGGTATTATCATTGGTTTTCGCTTCAATTCTTTTTTAGGTCTCATTGCTTGCGGAGGAGCTGCCCACCTAGAGATAGGAACTCGCTTTTTGGGCTTTTTTGCTTCCTCTGCGGCAGCTGCAGCGGCGGCGGCAGCTGCAGCCGCGGCTGCTTCTGCCTCTGCTTTAGCTTTGGCTTCCTCCTGGGCTTTCAACTCCATTATTTTGCGTGCACGTCTGCATATAGCTTTATAATCCGTGGGATCTCTAGGAGGGGGTGGAATTACGATGGGGCCGGGTGGAGAGGAAAGTCGACGTCTATAGTCTGGTGTTGGTGGCAAAGGCGGTGTAGGAGGTGGCGGAGTTGGCGCAAATATTTCAGCCAATGATACGTCTAGAGAACGCACTGGAGAAACTTGTCTAGGTGGTGTTTTCGGCGAGGACCTTGGAGGTGTGTGAGCTAATACTGGACAGACCAACTCTATCAACTGTTCTTCAGCAATATCTTCGGGTATTGGCAGCACACGTGGTGGTGGTTCTACTTCAACGAGTCTACCAGTGGGAGGTTCGGGACGTCCTTCAGGTCGCAAGCCTTCTCTAACTTCCATGCGGATTTTTTCAATAATTTCTGCCGGTCGTGGTCGCTCTTCAATCTGATCCATGCTGACGTCTGCAAAATCTGGTTCTTCAACAACGAATACGTCTTCAGTGGCAGTAGGATCTTGAGCAGATATTTCTTTGTTTTGGTTTATTTGGCAGGTAACGTTGCCGTTGAGGTCTGAGGTTGTCGTTACTTGAGTAACAACCTGTTGCAACTCACCGTGACAAATTTGAGATGTTTCGATTACTTGTTCTACTACCTTATTGTCGCCATGTTTCGTTATTTGTGTGGTTTGCTTTTGTACTTTTGTGGGAGTGGGTGTTGAAATTCTTATAGGACTATATTCGATTATTGGTTGTTCTACGGGACTAGGTGGGGCTTCCGGTGTCATTGGGAAAGTGCGCCTTTCTACTATTCTTCTATATCGTTCATGGGCACCAAGTTGCACTTCTGATGTTGGAGGGCATACGCCAGGTGCCTCAATTTGCCCTTCTTCGGGTGCGAGCGGAGGCCTTTGGTCCTGTAAACCTAATTCTCTAAGTTGCTCCACTACCTCTGGCATGGATGACATATCGATTTGTTGTTGATAACCAGGCAATTCGGGAGCTTCACCCTCATACACAATACCTTCCATTGATAAAAATTCATGAAGGCTAATTTCGGATTCTTTCGCAACAGCTCCTTCTTCATCTTCCCCAGTTTCTTCATAATCAGCTGCCGCTTCTATCCGAGTGTCGACAACGTCTTCCCTTTGAGGCGATGGATGACGGGAAGGCGGCATGGAAGCTTTAATTGCTTCTAAAACACCAAGAATGCTAGGTGAAATCTGTAATGGCTTTCGTCTTTTGCGCCGTGGACCCACTTTGGTTCTTAAACGAAACATTCTTTCATGTATCTTTTCATACTCCGGTAATGCCGCAAAACGTGCAGCCTCTGCTTCGGCAGCTTCGCGTTTTGCTCTTTTAACTGCTTCGGCTGCTTCTCGGTTTGCTTTTCTAACCGCCATTATATGATCGAGTTCTCTTAAAGTAAGGTTCGGTCTTTTTTTCCTCAATTCTCTTAGCTCTCTTGCCCTAGCTATTTGCTCAAGATATCCTGGAGGAAATGGTGGCGGCTCATCGTATTCTCCTTCCACAGGAGGTGGAGGTGTTTTATAACCTTTTTTTCTCATTACGATCTTTTTTCTTTTCGGCTTGGGTTTGGGTTTATCTACCCATCTGGATATGGGGACTCTGGCTTTCTTCTTAGGTTTTGGGGGAGGCGCACGTGCGGCTTCAGCCATTTCTCGTTCTTTCAGTTTTTGAATTGCTACTGCCCTAGCAACAAATGCCCTGTAGTCTTTTGGATCCTTAGGTGGTGGTGGAATTATAATCGGTGAAGGACGTTGTGGTTGCGAAGGAACTTGGGATGGTGGGCACACTTCAGACGGTGCAAGCGGCGCCGGTGGTGGAGACCTCGCAGGGCTGGGTACTCTTTGAGGGGGTGTTGGTGGGCGTGGTTCTTCAAAGATCGTTGTTAAGGATATATCAAGTATGTCTTGTCTAACTGGAGGTGACGTGGTTGGAATTTCCTCCTCAGACGCTGCGCTTACGTCAAGTAAATCTTCTTCTGGCAAATCTTCAGGAATTGGTCGCATGGGCGGAGTTGTGACAGGGCTTTGCTGGACCACTTGCTCTGTTAGCATTTGTGCAACTTGTGCACGAATTCTTTTTATAATAGCCTCCGGTCTAGGAGGCGGTGTCACTGGGACGTCCATAGGCACGTCGGGCATATCTGGCACACCTTCGTATTCTAAATCATCAAAAGGCAAATCCCCCAAGTCTGCAAGTTGTCTGACAACATGGACAGGAGGTGCTTCTATGTCAACAAGGAGCTGATCTATCGGTTGATCCTCTACAACTTCAGGAAGTGGTTCCTGTGCTGGCTGTTGAGTCGGACTAGTTAGTGTAATTGCGCTGTAGGAGACGTCTACGCTAATAGATGGCTCCGCACTTGTCTCAGATGTTGTGGTTGAAGCAGACACATGCATTTCTCTTATTCTTCTAAATCGGTCTATCGGTCCAGCGGCTTCATCCAGCATTAACATGTCTGAGGCTTCAACATCTTCTGAGGGACAGGCAAACTCTTCAACTTCTTCTTGATAATGCTTAACTAGCCATTCTGGATAACTTGAATATCGAGGTTGAAATGATGGAGCGCTTGGTTTTAACATGCCGGCGGCTTGTTCTTCTTCCTCCAAGCTTGCCTCTATCGACACATCTTCTTCGGCAATGCCTAATTCTGCTGCTGCACGTATTTGTCTTTCAAGTATTTCAAATTCATCTAACTCACCTTCGCCTTCAAAACTATCTTCTCTTTCTTCTTCTTCACAAAAGGCGTCCAAAACGTCCAGTGGCCTAGACCGCTTTTTACGAGCAATTGCAAACACCCTTGGAAATTTTTTGCGAAAAGGGCTTTCACCAGGTGGCTTACGACGACTAACTCTATGTCTAGAAGTTGGTCTCCATTTAGAAGGAGCCTCTAGCTCGTGTTGTAATTTCTGCATACGTTTTTGCATGTCGTATGTTTCTTGTTCTTCTCGTTGCCTACGCTCTTCACTGGGTAATATTATGCGGCCACGTGCTTTTCGCCGAGTTACTGCTGGTCGGGCGCGAGGAGTTTCTAAAGGTCGCTCAGGTAAATGACCTTGGACTGGAGATTGTCGTGGGTGAGATACTTCGCGTTGTGGAGAAGCTGCTCTTCGAAGTGGAGCAGCTGCTGGTGGGCAAGGCTCTGATGGCATAAGTTCTTTAAATGCGCTTATAGCGGCAATAACATCGGGAGGTACTTTTCTACGTCTCCTTCTTGGAGCCTTTCTTACACGTTCCATTCTCTCTTTTATCTTTTCATATTCAGGTAGCGCAGCAAAGCGGGCAGCTTCTGCTTCGGCGGCTTCCCTTTGCGCTCTTTGAGCTGCGATTATTTTATCAGCTTCCTTTAGACTAAGTTCCGGCCTTTTTCTCCGTAGCTCTTGTAGAGCTCTTGCTCTAGCCACTGCTTCGCAATGTCCCGGAGGAAATTGTGGCGGCTCATCGTATTCTCCTTCCACAGGAGGTGGAGGTGTTTTATAACCTTTTTTTCTCATTACGATCTTTTTTCTTTTCGGCTTGGGTTTGGGTTTATCTACCCATCTGGATATGGGGACTCTGGCTTTCTTCTTAGGTTTTGGGGGAGGCGCGCGTGCGGCTTCAGCAACTTCTCGTTCTTTTAGTTTTTGAATTGCTAGTGCCCTAGCAACAAATGCTCTGTAATCTTTTGGATCCTTAGGTGGTGGTGGAATTACGATGGGCGACGGGACTTGTGATTCCGGGTAAACTTCAGGTTGAGGCGGCGGCGCCTGCAATGGCGCTTGTGGTGAAGATCGTGCTCTAACAGGAGATGGTGTCCTCCGAGGGGGCGTAGGCTGCGGCTCAGTAAAAATTTTTGGTAAGGATGTATCCAATAGAGGTTCTCTTGTTGCAGGTGGCTCTGGTCCGGTTGGACATAACTCAACGTCAGGAGAACTTATGTCAAGGAGTTCTTCTTCAGGCAAACCTTCTAATATTTGCATTTGGTCTTGCAGTCTTACTGGACTTATTCGGGAAACTTCATCCAATTCGACCGTTGGTGATGTTGCTATACAAAGTTTCTCTTGAACTTTTGACCTTATTAGTTCAATTAATTCAGACGGTGTTGGCACGGACGTCTCTAATGGTGGCGGAATATTTGCAGGATCGCGGAAGTCAGGTTCTTCGATGGCCTCCAGATCTTCAATGATAGTCTCTTTGTCTGTGGAACATGTACCCTCTTCCACATGGCATGTCGTGTTCCCGAACTCATCAATTTTAGTCGTAACTTTTGTTGACGTCGAATGAACTTCCCCATTCTGCACTGTTGATGTTTCTATAACAGTTTGTTTTGTACATTCTTCCCCTCCGTAAGTGCCAACTTGTTTGGTAACCCTTTCCATTCTAATTTCTTCTGTTTTTGGGCTTTCAAGTCGAACCGGAGAAACTTCAACAGGAGCTTCAGGTTCCATATCAGGGCACACTAGAGCCAACTGCCGTGCTGCTGCTTGCTCTCTAGCATACTGCAATCGTCTCATACGCTCTTGAGCTCTAAGAGGTGAAAATTCAATAAATTCTTCCTCTGGAAATTCTTGACTTGTGCGACCTTGTGTTGGAGAGACTGCCCGAGGCGATGATGGGCAACGATGTGCCGCCGCGGCTTCTTTAAATGCGCTTATAGCGGCAATAACATCGAGAGGTACCCTCCTACGTCTTCTTCGTGGAGCCTTCCTTACACGCTCCATTCTTTCTTTGATCTTCTCATGCTCGGGTAATGCCGCAAACCGCGCAGCTTCTGCTTCGGCAGCTTCCCTTCGCGCCATTTGAGCTGCTATTATTTTGTCAGCTTCTTTTACACTGAGGTCCGGCCTTTTTCTCAGTAGCTTTTGTAGAGCTCTTGCTCTCGCCACTGCTTCGCAATATCCTGGAGGGAGTGGTGGCGGTTCGTCGTATTCTCCTTCTACAGGAGGAGGTGGTGTCTTATAACCCTTCTTTCTCATCAAAACCTTCTTTCTTTTCATTTGTGGTTTAGGTTTATCCACCCATCTGGAGATAGGCATTCTGCCCTTTTTCTTAGGTTTCGGTGGAGGTGGTAATGCACCAGCTGCAGCCAATTGCCTTTCTTTTAGTTTTTGAATCGCTCGTGCCCTTGCTACAAAAGCCTTCCTATCCTTTGGATCTTTAGGAGGAGGCGGTATCTTTATTGGAGTTTCTTTCTTTGGCTTTGGAGGCGATTTAGGCTTTGTTGGCTCTACTTGCACCTGTTCCGGAGCCGGGCAAGCCGGCCCTTCCACTGTTTCCGACTCTTCCACTGTTTCCAGCTCAAGAGCTGCCGATAAACCGAACATATTTGGAAGCGAGGAATCAAGGCTAATGCATTGCGGTTGATCTTCTTCTTCGGTTTCTTCAATTCTAGGAGATTTCCCGAATATATTTTTAACTTTATCAACTACAGTTTCAACAACAGAAGCTAAAAAGCTTCGCCTTGGGGTTTCTTCAATAGGTTCACAGACTTGTTCTTCTTCATCAGTTGTCTGTACGGGGCACATGGATACGTCGACAATTTCCGGTGCAGTTACATCTTCTAGTCCTTCTTCTTCGATTGATATCTTTTCTTGATAGTAGCTTGTCACAGAAACATCACCTATTTGCAAACCTTCATCGAAGTCAGCTTCAGCCATTTCTGATGGAATATAGCGTGTGCCAAACTCAATATCCGGAGCAGTGGCTTCCCATAAAGGCTCCTGAAGCTCTTCAATGCATTCCGATCCTTCGGCCACATCAGCTGCTTCACCAGATTCTTCAGGAAGGAGCCATTCTTCTACGTCGAGTTCTGCTATTTCATACTCTCCGAAACTGGCGCCAATCGCAGCTTCGTCAGAGAACGCAAATTCTGGAACATCCTTTATATCGAACTCTGGGCATGCAATATCTTGGAAAAAGGCGTCATCCAAATACTCGATTTCGGGAGATTGCAACTGCGGAACTCTAGGAGGCGTCTTCATTTGCGCCAATTCCCAGTCTGCTACGGCATGCAGCTTCTGCAATTCCTCTGCCAAAGCCGGGGGGGGGCATGCTTCATCTTCCGATTCAACATCTGTTGCTACTACTACGTTCGCTGCCGCTGCTGCGGCTTCTGCCATTTGCTCTTGCCTAAATTTGTAGTCAGCATATTTTAAAACAGGATGCATCTCATACACTGGACTTTCGCTCGCTGCTTCTGCAGATAAACCTTGATCTAGCGCCAATGCCTCCATCATTGCTAATTCCTCCACTCCTATCGCTTCCGCAATTTCTCCTTCCATCTGCGCTGGAGGCGATCCAGGATATTCTTGAGGCGGAGTTGCCTGCATACCATACATACCCAACTGCCGAATTTGTTCAATTAATTCTGGCATATATGGCATTTCTAATTGAGTTATATTTTCAGGAGTTACAAATTTTTCGCCTCCATATACAGCTTCTTCCAACTCCAGAAACTCATCTATGCTTACTTCCGCAGGCTCTATGTACTCTGGAGTAATGTCCGGACAAACCTCTAGCAAATCTCGTCTAAACTTCGGTCGAGTCTTCCATGGTCTTCCTTTAGGGGATAACCACATGTTTTCACAAGCTGCTTGCATCGCTACAGCATCTTCCTCTGCAGCAGCCTCTTCTTCTGCAGTGGCCTCTTCTAGGATCTCTCGAGCCACATCCGCCATTTCTACTGCACATTCTTGAGGTGGTAGGTTTTTCGCTCTTATTGCCGAAATTCTATGTACTATACTCTCGTAAGTCGGTCCAGCAGGTGGGGAAGGAGTTTTAGGCTTTGTAGGAGTCGGTAATTTTACTGGCGGGAGTGCCTCTACATACCTAGCATCTTGAGGCTTCGCCTTAGGTCTTGGCGCTTTTTTCGTTTCAGCAGGTCTCCTACCTGCAGTTTCCTTCGCTGGTGCCAATCTTTTCGGAATCGCCCCAGTCTCTGGTCCCGGCCGCCGCCTAGCAAGTGGTGCTTCTGCTCTAGATGGGGCTTGTTTCGGAGGAGCGCCGTGAGTTTTGGGTAGCGGAGGTCCACCTCGAGATGCTGGAGCGCTTGGTCTGCGCGGGCCACCCGGGGCTACTTTCACCGGTGGGGCACGAATTTTAGGTGGTGGAGGTCGAGAAGGTTGAGAGCTTGCTCTGCGGGGAACACCCGGTTTTATTGGGGCTACTTTTGGGGGTGGGCCACGAGTTTTAGGTGGTAAAGATCCAATTCGGGATGCTGGAGCACCTGTTCTGGGTGGACCACCCGGTTTTGGTGGGGCTGCCCTCGGGGGTGGACCTCGAGTTTTAGATGGTGGAGCGCTTGTTTTAAGTGACTGAGCACGGGTTTTGCCGGCTGCACCACTGGGCTTAGCTTGTTGAACACCGGTTCTAGATGTTGAAGCACTAACTTTGGCCGCTGGTTTAGCAGGCGGCCCTCGAACTCTCTGTGCGGGAGCACTAACTCTGGGTGGTACACGTCCTGTTCCGTGTGGCGGGGGACGACCTGCTCGAGGTAACTGACCACCAGGTTTAGAAGGTGCACCACGAGCTCTAGATGCTGGTGCACTTGCTTTGGGTGGTTGACCAAGTTGTTTTCTGCTCCTAGCGTTTGCTTTAGCTGCTTCCTCTTCTTTAATCTTTCTAACTCTTTCGATGGCTCGCGCTCTTTTAATCATAGCCTGAACATCCGTCTTGTCCTTAGGAGGAGGCGGTATATAGTATGGATCTTCAGTCAAAACCATAGGGCAAGGCGCCTTTTTTGGTGAAGGTGGCCTTCTAACTTCTTCCGCCCTAAAAGAGGCCTCCAGTTGTTCTAAATTTGGTCTTGCGATTTGGGGTTCTATCTGTGGCGTTGGGGGAGGGGGAGAGGCCAATATACACAAAAGTTCTTCAAAAGATGTGTTGGCTGGAATATCCTGAAAATCTGGCGGAAGTGTTTGCTCTAAGTAGTCTAGAGGCGTCGGATAAAAATCCGTATTGGCCTCAATCCTTTGATCTCCTTCATCGTCTCGCAATGCCTCAAATGATTGCGAAAGGTATTCATTAGACTGCACTTCTCGAATTTGATATGAGAAAGGAATATATTCAGCAGTAACAGGTGACCAAGGTTTGCTGTTTAAAAGAAGTTGGAAACAAAAGATATGTCACACACAATCTGGAAAAGAATGAGCAATTATACCTTTGAGCGCGATCCAAAGATCGACACCGCTGTCCACTGATAACAAAAACATAGCATTAGAAAACTGAGTATTTTAGGGAAGAACAAAATCACCTCATTTCTGTCTACAAACTCTACTTTTTCTGCAAATCGATTTCATGAAGACTCTCGAAACTCTCTAATACCGCCCGTGAACACCCAAATATGATCTTAACCTTAAAAAGGAGTAGCAATTCATAAATTCTGTGGTCCGGTACGTAGAGAAGTTCGCGCGAACTGATCAAAAATCAATAATTATGGCAAAATATCCAAAAAAAGAACAGATAAACAGCGAATTTTGTAAAGTTTTGCGAAATCTTGAAACAATAAACCGAAAATTTTGAAAAGATTCCAAAAACACAGACTATTATCTACTTATTTTTTAAAGAAATTATAATTTTGAAGTGAAAATTTTCGAATTTGATTAAAATATTACGTGTTGTTCAGATAAAAAAATCAAATCCAAAATGCATACAGTGTCAGTTAAAGCATTCAATGTAAAAGAAATTCGCGGAATGGGTGGATATTTTGGGAAAATAGTTATTTGCGTAAAAATTACTGCAAATTAACTTTTCTATTTTATTCATATGAATATAAAGGTAGGCTAACCAGCTCCCCAAAACGATTATTTTTGACCGTTTAACCGAGCTTAAATTATGCTCCCTTAACTCGGTCCAACTACCATATTATTACATGTATTTTTAAATGAAAAAGTTCAAAAGAGTTTAATAATACCAACCCTATTACGATTTCTCAATTAATATTCAACGTACTTTCATGTCAGCATGGAAACTTTCGAGCGATATTTTGGGCACTGAACTGCCCATGTGGGTTATCTTTTTCTTAAGAATTCTCTTGGCGCGAGCATCAAATGCAAGGGCTTTGAAAACAGAATGTCACGAATTAAGTGTCTTAATTGCAAATTATATGTAGCGGACTAGGGAATAATTTTTCCACAACTAGTAAAGTACTAGAATAGTATCACGCATAGATCTAATGTTTGCTCTCATTTACCTAATTTCAATGATGCTCACGCTAAATTACTACTGTAGGAAATATTTTCGGTCTTTAACTATCTTGCTGTTAAGCGCGGTGGGCGTGCTTTGTAAAGCAACTTCTGCGTGCACACTTTTAGCTTGTATTGCTCTTGAATGAACACTTTCATCATGCTTGAAACTTCGGTTCTATTAGCATTTTTCAAATTAATTAATCAATTTAAACATTGAGATTAGTTAAACAAACAAATAATAATGATAAAATTAATTTTTTTTTTTTTGGTGTTTATTTTAAAATAAATTGTCTTCTTTTACAAAGCTTTATAAGTATTCTTATTTTAACTAGGAGAACAAGCAATGGACATTCCAATCGCAATATATTTTCCATTGAAAGTTTCCTTTTCTTTCTTTTGAATTGAAAGGTTAGCTTTATCGGCTTTTCTACTTCAAGATTGTTATACCTTTTGTTTTTAGTACAAACAAACCGATTTTTTGATAACTAACTACGCTAATAAACTCATTAGACTGTTTGCGTAGGCCATAGGTTTCACGTCTGGATGAGGCTGCAAAGAGAAATTAAATAACAGGAATTACCATTTGTATAAACGCACCACGACAATTTTCGTTAAGAAAAAAACAAAAAACATTTCGTAAAAATTCGACAAGAAAAAGAGACGAGAATTCCTAATTTCCTTGTTTCTTTTGCAATTTTTTTTTTGAAACTGCTTAACCACAAATCAACAAATGCGACAAAATAGAGACTAAAAACCAAAAGCATCTAATTAATACAAATATATCCAATCACATATCTGGTCGAATACAATGCTAATCAAGAGCAAGTGGAATTTGCTTCCGTGCACCGTTTTTTAAATATTTCTCCGCTCTTTCAATAAACATTAAATTTCAATATAAATTAAATTAATTTTGTAAGGTTAAAGTAAAATTCCATGTATCTACGTATATTCTAATATTCATCATTGTATAATTATTTTCTTTTTTGCAGCTGTAGTGTAGTGTTATATTACAATATTGTAATTTTTATACAACATGACTGCTACTATTCCTTTTCTCTTTATTATACTCCACGAATGTAGGATATATTTTCAATAAATAAATAATGCGCTTAATATAAAACATATAATTCCTAAGTTCTGCAAACACTTTTAATTACGCTATCAGATTGAAAGAATAACACTTACTTACTTACACTAGCATCTTATGCTGATTACGGTATATTTAATACTATTTCCGATCGTGTTATTATAACTTACCACAGCTTCAAAGGATTTAAAGTTGGGTTTTAGATCATTGCCCTTAATTGTTATGAAAGCGCCCATATTACCCATGGTATCACTGTAAATTTTAAAAAAAATCAAAAATGTTATTATATTTAAAGTTTGAAAGATGATGTAAACTAACCAATAGTTTGGTGCTGAGAACACAGTGATACATTTGCTATTATGGGTTACCTCATAGCCCATATCTTTTACTTCGTGACTACGTATAATATATTCCAAGTTATTATGTTTGCAGAAGGCTTCCGTTATATCCGGACCGAATTGTATACCCACTCCCCGTTTTGATGGCCCACAACCATTCCAAGCTTGAGGATCTGACCACAACAATTCACACATTAGGCCATCTTCGGGCGGTTGACAGTTCCGCTCGATGGAACGTAAATCGTCCAATGTCACATTTTTAGCGGAAAAGAGACCACCGTGCATAACCAAAATCTTTTCGTTAATGCAGTGACACAAAGGCAACCAATTAAAAACCTGAGTGAACATGTCGGCCATAGTGCTTGTATATTTGGCAGTAACTTCTCCGTTAAAACCGTACATTTGATTCATATTAATACTCTCATGATTACCTTCAATTCACAGAGAACTCAATATAAAAACTAGATTCGTAAAAAAAACGGTAAATACCTCGTGATAAGTAAAAGTGAGTAGGATACAACAGTTTAAAACCAAATAATGTGAAAATACATTCTACTGAAAACGAGCCTCTATCCACAAAGTCGCCATTGAATAAATACGGATTTGTCGGTGATGGTAGACCGTTTATATCGAATATATTCATTAGATCATAAAACTGACCATGAATATCGCCACAAATTGTAAATTTCGAAGTTCCGGCTACATTAATATCAACTAAAGAGGGTTGAGTGCGCATGTAAGCATCAATATCGCAAAGTATCTGAAAACAACAGTAAAGATAGCTAATTATAAAAAAAAGCCACTTCGATAATAATCGCAAATTTTCGGAGGCTAGATTCCTAAGACGTTACAAACACAAATACTTGCCTTATAAGCATATTTCCGGTGCAGTTTCTTTTGTTGTTTATAATGCTCCATAAGGTCAAGCATAAATTTTAGAGTAACTTTGCCGTCCTCTAAAGCAGGTCCCTTGTAATCATCCTCAATTGCTTTAAACCGCTCAATTTATAATCATCAACTGAGTTGGACTAATCATTTAACTTACTTATGTTTTCCAAATCTCGGAACATCTCTGCTAACGTTTTCTCCGGTTTATCCACAGCAATTGCTCTCTCAAATGCCCGCATTTTCACAATTTTATTGCATTCCGTAAATTTCAGTTTAGCATCTTTATCATTTGGACGACATTTTGATACCTGTTTTTTTAAGAAATGAAGAAATTATTTCCGATAGCCTTTTTACTGCTATCATGTGGGACATACGTATTCAAAATCCGAGAGAGCCTGCTTAAATTTGCCCAGCGACATATGTGCGGCTGCACGACGATAATATCCTTTTAAATATGCAGGATCGGACTTTACGGCCGATATACCATCTTGTAGAGCGAATCCAAAACTTTCCTGTCTAAGATGAGCCAGTGACCGGTTGGCATAAAAAATTGCATTACTTGGCATTAATTCTATGGCTTTGGTGTACATTTGTATTGCTTTTGTGAAATCTTTAGCTGTAATTGCGATTCATTATTTTTTATGGATATTAGTTTATGCAACAATATAAAAGTTCATATATGATTTTTGATGCAAAACCCTTAATGAGAATCATGCACATACATCAGCTGGAATATATCTTGGGAAAATTACAAACAAAACACACATAGCTTTCCGAGGCAGAGTATCACTTACATTTAAGATAATCATTGCCTTCATTCTTGCATTTTTCTGCTAAAGCTATTTTCTCTTCTTGGGAGCAACCACTGTCTTTCATCGGTACCTTCGATGTACAAGCACTTGCAGAAGTACACTGTTTTTGTTGGTCTTCATTGTTGTTTTGTTCCATTTCCACTGCTGTCGACATTCTATAATTTTTAGGTGTTTGTGTTTATATTATCATAGTTTTAAAACAGTGCTGAAAAAGGATTCCTACTTTGCGTTTTACGTAAATTCGTTGTTGTCTATGAATTAAAAAACAAATATTTGCTTTCTTTCGTCCTCAGTGTAATGTAAATTATTGTTATGTGCAGGCTGATTTTTCGATTGCACACTGCGGCAACTGTCATCCGCGCCGTTCCTAATGTTTTGTTATTATAATTGATTTATGGTGGGATTTCGCACCACCTATTGACTTTTCCTTCTATAAATGTGTATGTAAGAAGAGTAAATTTTGCTTGTAGATGTAGCCACACAGAAATTCACAGACTTTTGAGATGACAATTAACTGCAACGAAGATATTTTGTGATAAATCCAAGGATCGGTATTGTTGTAAAGAGATTCAGAAACTATTCTTTTGTTACCAACCCTAAATAGAAATATTTTATATTAAAAAGCAGAGGAAAAACGCAACAGCCGGGAATATTTTTTGAAAGAAAAGAAAAAAATTATCTTCGCAGCATATAACCTCATATTACCATATGAACTGAGTGCCTATGGCTGCCAAGTGTTTGGTTATTGAAAACCTAAGAATTGATCCACCATATAAAAGTATAAATTATTCATTTCATTTATTTTGGTACTCTTTTCTGAAATAATGGCGTCGTCAAAGTTCTTAAAAGAGAAAAAAAAAAAAATAAGCTTAAAATTGCGTAAAATTTTTATCCAAATGCATAACGGCGTAAAACCGACAATGTTAAGTCAAAAATCAAAGATTGGGGGACGCAAATGGTGATATATCTACGAAATAACGTTTTTAGATAATCAAAATTTCACACCATATTTTCGAAAGATTTCGTTCAATTTTGTCTAGACTCTACGGAAGAAGACTTAGGAGCGTACGTTTTTTCTTAAATCCAGACTTTCCAGACTTTCTAAGAAAAACGAAATTTCCTTCTAGTTGGTAAATGAGTCAAGAGCCGAATTGAATAAAATCTATGGTTAGTATTAGATGTTAAAGTTCACATTAATTTCTTACTATGGCACAAGAGATAGAGGACATTGAAGTATTCTGCTCAAATAGTTCCCATCGTGCTTTTCGCCTTCTTTAGTGCGCTCGGAAAACGAAATCACTTTTAGATATTTTAAGCCTTCTTTTACTTAACTTGTCGGTTAGAATAGTAAATTAAAAGCTAAATTAATATCAACAAGAAGAAATTGTATATAATGGTTGGAAATAATTTAATAAACTTGAAAAAGTATCAGAAAAAAATTATAAATTTCGAAGCGGACTTTGTACAAATATACATTTAGTACATGTTGGAAATTTTTACAAAAAGCAAGGAAATACAACAATGGCAGCGCCATTAAAGAAGTTGATGTTGTAGAGTTAAGACATATGTGCAAGCATACGCATAAAATTCAAGTGACTTAACAATATATCCGATTAGTGGTAATGTGCTTAACTATCATGTTTTATTTGGACAATGAAATTATGTGTGTCAATTGAAGTGTAATTGAATATTAAGGGTCAATATTATTATTGCGAGAATATTCAAAAAAAAAAAATATTCTTATTGCTGGTGTGTGATTGTTATGATCACGATGGAGATCGTAAATGAAATATGATTAAGAAAAGAAAACAAATCTTCATTTATCTCCATAAGAACTTTTATATATTGATCGTTTATATGTCTCTATGTACATTCTGTTTAGTAATTTGTGTGTCTCTGGTGTCGATATTATTCTCGTTCCATTTTTCCAACAAAGTTGCCATACTTTTGCACAAACACCCAAACTCATTGTTAACTGAAAATGAAGCTGATTAAATCTTGAATAGATTATAAAAAGAATGTCGAAATTGTTTGTTAAAGACATGTAAAGCTAACGTTGAGAGTCCGTCCATCCGCGCGTTATGTGGCTCTTATTGAACATGTGCGAAAATGGAAAACGCAATGAATTCGCTGTTACGTTAGCGAACGTCACTTCCAGCAAATTAAATTTATTTACATATAAATAAGAAAGTATTTATGGGGTTCGCGGCATTGTTTTTTTCTTTTTTATATATATAAATGTATATAGTTGCAGAGTATTCTATATTCACAAACGGGAACAATATCCTCAGTCCATGAGTTTTTTTTATTGCTCAGAATATAATATACAATCATAATAAACCGAAGACTAAACTTCTGAAAAAACATGTCTATGAATAATTTAACAATTGATGGCGAATTCCGTTATGTCGTGCAATGGTTCAATGAGTGGAGTGAATTACAACGCGATGATTTCATACCAATACTTGTAGAATATCTAGCAACGAAAGCAACTAATGCCACATTTGAAATATCACCAACAGCATCAGCAAGACGAGACGTTGCATTAGATACCAATAGCCATACTAATGGTATCGTTGAAGATGTAAAAAACATGCTAATAATAAATGAAAAACCGTTAAGTTTATTTCAATGTCGGGTAAGAGGCAAAAGTGTTGCTTGTAAGCGTAAATATATGTTTACGTTCACATTTATATATTTAGATAAAATTATTTCGCCAATGGCATCCGAAGTGGCCGTTGGAATTTAAGGGAAAGTTGCAACAAAAAATCATAGAAATCGACGAAAAGGTGGGTGCAAGAATTGCATCGGAATTAAAACGAAGTCAGAGTACAACGGGAGCAAGTGCATGCACCACCAATGCAAATTGTAAATCTGTAACGGATACTAATGAACCGTCAAGTGATGAAAAGAACTCCTTCAGTGATTCAATCTTAGAGGTTCTTAGAGAGGGTAAAGAAACATCGGTTGATGACATTGAGAATGTTATGTATGACGCTAACAAACCAAATGACGATGATGCTATTTATAATAACGATAATAATAACAACACACAGCAAAGGCAAAAGCAGCAAAAGATAAACGACGTTGATCTTAGCACATCACATGTTGTTACCGAAAAACCAGTTGAACAGGTTAAAATGCATAAACAACTCTTTAATAAAGAAACGGCATCAACAACAGTAACAGACCAACAGCAGCAAGAAGAACAGCAACAACAAACAACAATGTCAGTCGCAGTTACAGTTAACTCAGTTAACTCGATAGTTACACAAGCAATTACTACTACTAATGCTGAAGTTCCTCTAGTGGCATAAAGCTAATTAAAGCTCAGATACAGCACTCAACTTCATAATCATCATCATCATTATTATGGGCTTTTAGTTAAAAAAAAAAAATTGAAATGCATAAAACCTACACGCACATAGCTATATATATGCGAACGTAATTGCATTCCATTATCATGTATAGAATTATATGTAAGCAGACGCACGCATTTTTAATATTTTCTATTAATTATTTTTGACATACACAGTAAATAAACACATACAAGTACATATATGTATGCACAATTAAGCATTTAAAGTAAAATCCATACAACTTGGACTTTTGTTTTACTTCTTTTTTTATTTTCTTCAGTACATCAGAGAAAGAGAGTTAAGAAAACAATACTTCAATAAAATGAATCATCTTAACGAAAATTGTTAAATACATTTTCTCCGAAAGCAAGTGCATTTAATAGATAATTAGCGAAATGAAAGTTAATTTTTAGCAAGTGTTCGATCAACCCAAGTAATTGAAACAAGTTTTCGTAAAGCTGCTGGGGATATAAAATATCAATCGAAATACATAGAAAGCGAATGGAATTTATTTGGAATTTTTAAAATTCAGTAGAAGTAGAAAATGTCAACGACTTATATACTTTTATTCATCTATTGGTGAAATCTTTCGCTCCCTAACTATAACTTTTGAAAGACTTCTTATACCCACTGCTCAAAAGTTTCTGTTAACGTGAAGACAGTCCGATACAAAGCATTTTTAGCATTAATTGTATTTGAAAAATATGGAATATTTAAAATGTCGTTTGGAATTTTGTTGCAATATCATCGATGGACAATAATTTGGAAAAACCACCGTTACAATAACGATTAAAGCAACTATATATCAATATGTAGAAATGAGAGAATACGTAGAAACATTTCTGAATGTCTTAAAAGCGAATTGAAATGATGCGATGAAGCAGCTTTGAATTAAACGAGCGGAATGAAATGCTTTTTAACTTTTCTTAGGCAATCATTTTTTAAATGCACTTCTCCTCTTTTTTGTCGGGAAGTGAAATTGTTGAAAACCGCGGGATTCGGAGAACCGAGACGACTTACTAATGCACAAACAAACTAGAAACGGTCAGCATTAGTTACATAAAGTGATTCTTATTCGTGTTCTACGTTTGACGATTGAGATCTGCATTTCTTTTCGTATGGTAGGGTATGAGTTGGACGTGATCGGTTTGCATAAATTCTTAAGCTCTTGATTAAATCAAAGCTTGGCTTCAGAGACTAACTGTACACTGTATCAGCGTCATATTAGATCGTTCTAGTTATGCCAGCCGTAATAAGCGACAATTAGATTGAGTGCATCGTCGTTTAATGAGAAACTTTCAAATGTGTGTTTCCTCCACGAGAGTTAGTCGGTGATAAGCAAGTCCCAACTCAAATTTGTAATACGATTTTTAATTTCTTGGTCCCACTAAACAATAAACAATGAGTTTAACGAAATTTAAAACTGAATACGCAGATTAATTGTTATCATATACGAGCATTATTTCATCTGTGTATGTAATAAAGAAACTAAATCTCATATTTCACATGAATAACTTGCACATATTTATAAAACGTTTCGAAAGTATACTTTGATTAGTTGTTATTAATACATACGCTTTTAAGTTGTACACGGATTTCAATGATTCTTTAAAAACTCATAAGACAATAAGACAATGTTGTACCAAATTTATTATTATATTCCACGTTAAACGCTACGGTGCATTTAGAACTGGTTTTATAAATTATCGTTTTGTTATTTTTCTCCGTTAAGGCTAATTTTCTACTCTAAGTTGTTTAATGAATATAGAAATTTTTGCGATTTTATTATGTGCGAATAAAATTTCGCACTTTTTTTTATTTGTTTTTTTTTTTGTTTTGAAAATTAAATGACACAGCATATAAATGAAATAAAAATTTGACGTTGTTCCTGCTTAATCTTGTGAGTAAAAGATGCTTATCGGAGGACAACATCTGGTATATTTTATCGGTTGCATTGCGGTATTCGACTCAAGTAAAGGTACGAGAGCAGAATATAAATCCGCAGTTAGAGAATATAAACACAGTAATTCATGTAATGAATAGAAGTGCGGTGTGCTAGTTATTCATACTATTCTTTTTTTCATACAATTACTTAATCAACAAGCGACGGATATTGCCGAAGGATATTGTACACTAGTTATTTTGGCTGCAACAACATGAATTATGCGTCGGATATTCAACCTGTGATATTTGTGTGTCCGTCATATTTTGTTTAAACATCAACAAGAGTCATAAATTTTTAGTTCATGTTTATAAGCTGAGCTTCAAAACATGTGTGTGAGTCGGCCCATAAGTACTTCACATAATGTGAAAGAGGGAAAATAGATTGAAAAAAGAGAATACATAAAAGTTTTTCTAGGTATTACGTTAAAATTTGATTAAAGGAATTTTGAGAACATTCTTTTGGGAACTCAACACACCGAGCAAAAAGGACAAAGACATGCAATGTACCTGAATTGTTATGGGCTCTTTGATCTGAAGATTTTTAAGTCCGGGAACGAAGCATAAGAGAACCTTGTACTCATTTTCTCATAATGTTTGCAAGACGCAAAAGGAAGTTGGTAGAGACCTTCCAATAGTATATATATTCATAATAAGTATCTGTATATCTGGATGGATGTGTGTTGTTGCCACTCTTCTCACCGCAGAGGATAAGATAACTATCTCAAATTCTTCGAAAACGTTGTAAGTTCTTACACGCAGAACACACGCAGAACGTAAAACATAAGCAGAAAGCAAAGCAAAAGATTTCTGGGTTTTTGCTTACCACTCATGAAACTTCGGAGACTCAAATTTTCTACATTTATTTTGTAGAGCATCTTCCTATTCATGTTCGAAAATGAATGAAATCGGCCGCGCCCACACAAATTTACAAGTTAACAAATTCTTAATTCTTTTTTTTTCTCATATTTTCTAAACAAAATTTATACTAAAATTTATAGAACTCCTATAGAAACTATAGAAACTATAGAAAAATTTATACTAAAATTTATAGAACTCCATAATATTGATCTAGCAATAATAACTTGCTACGATGAAATGAATGGTGATGGGCATGCAAGATACATTCAGCCCTATTCACATATAACTTTCTTACGTTCATATCTGCATAACTAACTAAATGTAGCGAAATGTTTGTAGTTATTTGGTGATATATATAAGGGAAGTAGATCAGCATTTTTAAGATGATATAAATTAATTATATTTATTCCAAATTATGAGTTATATATACACAGTACTGAACAGTACTGTACTGTATGAGAATATTGAATGAACAATTTGCTTCCATAGCTTTATTATAAAAGAAGCGGAATGAAATTCCAATTCTATAAAATTCAAGATTTTAGTTAAAGCCTGCAAGTGCCGATAGCAACATATAAAAAATAAAACATTATGCTAAAAAAGGTTTAAAGTTAACAGCCTAATATGGGAAACTTTGGACATCATCCTGCGTGTTAGAAGTATCTAGAAAGCCATGCTTTGGTCAATATCCTTAAAGGTAATACTTAATTTTCATTGCGGTATTTAACCTAACACCGTTGTCGATTTTACACCGAGATTGGAATCCATGAGATAACAGTATTTGTGTAACTTGCGGTACACAGCGAAGAGTTGAACAACGCATGCTTTCTTGGATACAAAAGATTTAAGACACAAACTTTATTAAATAAGCAGATAAAATATTTTATTAGTCTGGTAGTATTTTTGCTCTATTCCGTTCCAATATTATTTTAGCCATTGGCCTGACTTCACTAATAGCCACCTGTCACTGCGTACAACTTAAATACTGCGAATCCTTATCAGAACTCATTGCTTCCACTTCAAATTACACCAAAATTAATACAATAATCAAAGGATCGATATGTCGGTTTAATGGAGAAGAAGTTTACGTGTGTTGTCCCAAAGACCTACTGCATAAACGTAATGCTAGAGGGAAAATAAAACTGAATTATTTGGATGAGAAGACTGGCCGCAATTGCCCGCCCACTTTTGGTGACGAATACGACTACGAAGAATACTTACGAGCACAAGAAATCAACGTTCCGTGTGTTGAACGGGGGACTTGTGATGGGAAAAGTTCCCAAGAAAGTAATGAAAGCCCAGTTTTAATTTTGCTTCTACTTCACCTTCATAGTTACCGTAAAAAAGCGATTGATACGTCACAGGGGCATGGCGACTTGCCGATTCCCCCTAAACATAATAAAGACTTGGTAACAGAAAATGAATGTGGACTCTTACCAACCGCTCGAAACGAAAACTCTTTATACCCTTGGATAGTAAGGCTGGCTTACTTGAATATTAGTAAGTAGCGAAAGATTAGTTTTGAATTTATTTGCTAAAAAAAGAAAAGACTATAGAAAAATATATAAAACAGGGAATAAAGCTATTTGAATATCAGAAAATACGTAGCAAAATTGTACAGTTTAGAGCTGAAGCATTTCAATCACTTGCGTTATGATCGATAATAATATTATATATGGGCGTGTTTTTAATCCATAATATCATGCACAACATTTTGCAATTGCATGGTGAGCACAACCCCAACAGTGAAAACTAAAGCGCTGCGACAAAACGCCCATCGGGCTTCGTTCATTTCAAAACCGCAAGTGCAAGTTTTAATTTTTGAACCCACGCTCTCGACCAAAGACGATATAGATGACGAGGCATTCGATATTTCTTTCCTTTCCATAATTAGCTAAAAGTCAGGAGTATCCGTAAAGATTCACAACTTCCGACTTGTCCTTTAGTTTTCGTATATTAACTGCAATTAAAATGTGAAAGAATAGTTCACTATAAGAATTTGCAAAAAGACTTGAAATTATTTTAGTTTCTGTCCGCAGCTAGTCGGACAATACGTTATCGTTGTATGGGCACGATCGTCAGTGATGAACACGTCTTAACGGCCGCTCATTGCGTGGAGAATTTAGTGCACGACCTTAGATTGTAAGCAAAAGGAAAAACCAATTAATTTCCTTTAAATGTTCTTATAAAACTATTACTTAAAGAATCTACGTTCGTGTTGGTAACGAGACGAGCTATACGGATGTGCAAATTGTAGAAGCGTTAATTCATCCCAACTACAATGAACCCTTGTTCAACAACGATGTGGCCTTATTAAAATTATCTACGCCGCATGATGTACATGGTGAGAAATGCATGTCCTTCTCCCTTTCCTTTTGCTCGTTTTTTTTTTTTAATTTTTCCAAATTTTGTCTATTTTTTCGAAGAATCATTTAAAAAGATTTGCTTACCGCAATCTGATATCCAATCTTTGGCGGGCAATATAGGCTTAGTGGTTGGTTGGAGGGACAGCAACCGAAATGGTGAGATCTTCACAAACGATTGCTTCAATTTATAATTAAAATTTATTATTCCTCATTGAAAACATTGAAAGCGTTCGAGTTTGATGTCTCGGCCTTTTTTTTTTTTTTTTTTTTTTTTTTTTGACATAAGAGGCGATTTCCAATTTTGTGTTGTTTTTTCAGCAAGTGGCTTAACAAGAACAAATATGCGTTACATTAGCTTATCCATTATGAATAATACGGAATGTGCTATCCGTTATGCACAATACAGTGAGAATTTTGAGGACAGTATCGTTATAACACCGACCGAGTTTTGTTCGCAATCTCGAACAATGAACGATGTTTGCGAAGGTAAATTTGCATTAATTTATTTTTTATTTTATATAATAAAGACACAAGATGGACGATAATGGACACAAGATGGACGATAATGGACACAAGATTTTATTACCACTTGAATAGCAGTTAGGAACGCAGGAGGAAGGAGAAATATATGTTTTGTATTTTCTTCCAATAAAATAGATGGCTTGCTCCTAGGGACAGAAAGCTACGATTTGTTCAATGGTTTTGCCCTCTGCAACTGTCATTTCCCTACCGTGTTAATGGTAGCAATTCCTTAAGAGAAATTTTTGGTCTTCTAGTTATAGACAACAACAACAATTAAAGACAACAATTGGGACGAGGATGAAGAAATTGATCTGATAAATAGAAAAGACCCGTGCACTTTTGATATTCAACGGGTACCACATCGCGTAATTTATATCATTTTTGATATAATAAATTACTTTGCCCTGCACTTGTTTGCCATTTGAGGCGCAATACTCGGTTTTTTACTTCTGACCAAGGTTAGCATAGCACTCACGTTTTTAACGTAGTGCTCAGGGTAATGCCATATCAACTAGGCTAGGCTTATAGAAGGATTTTTAAATCACAAATTATTCGAGTGGCTCTCTCTCTCTCTCTTCCCTTGATGTAGTTTTTAGGGTTTGCTTTCTGCTTTTTAATCTCCTAGAGTTTCTGTATTAGATGGCTGAGTATATCAAAAAGAGGCAAGAAAAAGAGCTACTTTGGTAAATCAATTTGTAGTCTCATGTTAAGCTCAAATACCTCGTTCCTAATCTGTGGATAATATATATATATATTAAAGAAAATTATCATGAATGTGTGGTCATTAGTGATTTACGTAGATGAAGCATTTCTTACTGGAAGACAACCTTTTCAACTCGTGTAAATAATTTTATTATCTAGATTAACATGTATTTTGCCAAACATTCGACTTATGCGTTATATATACGATTTTTTTAGGTGATAGCGGCGGTCCTTTTATGTCTATTAATAGTTTTAACCGCTGCACGCTGGTGGGAATTGTCGCTTTTGGTCCCAGCACTAATTGCGGCCAATCCAATCTTCCAGGTGTTTATATGCGCATTAGCTCTTACACCGAGTGGATTAGGAGTAATATTAAGGTATCAACAAGTAAATCATAAATTTAAATAAAATGACCATTGAGTGCTGCACCCACTGCTCGTATCTTATCTGCTTTAAATAGTTCGTGTGTACGATTAATATTAGGCTTATGACTTTGTATTGTCCAATTTTTAGTAAAATTAAAAGCTGAAGATGGTGGAAGGCGTGTTATTCAAAAAACCTTCACTTTGAGCTAACATTTTTCGCATGTTTCAAGGTCGAAAAGAGGTTGTCTTTCGATTGTTTGTCATGAAAGAATCATCAAAAGGAAGGAGCAATATGCAATGAATAGGATGGAGGGCATATATCATTTCGTTACGCCCATTTTTAAACATGTCCAAATAGACATAAACTTGTCCACAGATAAAACAAGAAGACAAATTTGAATGGGATCAGTAGTATAGTACACTCATCCAAAACATATGGGGATTCTAAAGTGCATTACCCAGTGTCACAAATAAGCAGGCCAATCAATGACATTCCTATTCTTGTCTGTTCTAATAGACATTTAGGTGTAGCCAAACTGCATGGAAAGACGATCGTCTTATTCTTAATATGCGAAAATAAAGCAATTGCCACGTTCCTATTCATAGTATGCTTTCCTATAAATTACGTCAGTTTCGTTAATTTTTAGAACGGCACAACATCGCTACGCATTTTCTGACCCTTAAAAATGTAAATACGCGATTCCATTACGCGTGGGGCGACGAAGCCAAAGAATCTCGATTAGCAACTCAATGGTCGTGGTTCCAATCTCAACTGGGTAGAGTTTTCAATAAAACTGATAGCCTTGAACGTTAGTTAGTGCTTTAAGACGTTAGTCTTACAATTAATAATAAAAATTTTGTATTTTAATGCATTTTATTTTTGAAAATTTATTTATTTATTTGTATTGAAAGATGTAAAAATAAATAAATAGAAAAAAATTAATCGCATTTATCAAAGACTGCGAAGGTGCATGCTACGGCTTCATCGTTTGTATAATCCATTCAATGTATTTGCCGACCCAAGTATAAATTCCCGGCCAGCCTTCTAAACCACAAGGGGTAGGGCCAAACGACACGATACCGGCCAAAAAGTAATTAGATCTTATCCTGAAAATAAATAAACCAAAGAAATTATTAAAATTATGGGGTATTTCATCTTATCAATATAAACAGCAATATAAGTATGGCTCTTAACCTGTTGCTTTTGTTTAGAGTTATTAATGGACCACCCGAATCGCCACGACAAGAGTCAACGCCTTCCTTGCCGCCAGCACAGATTTGTTTATCTCCTAAGTGTATATTTTGACGACTGTAGATTCGACGGCATTCTTCAGGTTCGACACCTTGTACGGGAGCTTTCAATTTGACTGTGCTGGAAGATCCGTTTTCAGTTTTCCCCCAACCGGCAACGTCCATAACAATGCCATCAAAACTTGCTGTCCTTAAATTGTCGTCCAAAGGCAAACACACTGGTCTGACGAAATCGGTGAAAGCAACTCTACGCGCCAAGCGCAGCAGGGCAATATCGTGAAGCTGATTTCTCGAGTTTGGTGCATACATAGGATGTGGTATAGCCCTTTCCACAGCGACATCTACGTGTTCTGGAGCGCAATCTTTATTACCACGAATATCAAATTCACAATCAGGATTTGTAGTCGTGTCCCATTCCCCTAAACGCACACCTGTTAAACGCCAATCGGTGGGTATTGAAGGACCGTTAACACAATGTGAAGCGGTAATGACATAACGTTCACTTATCAAAGTTCCACCGCAGTGATGACCTTTCTCATTATTACCTACAAATAAATAAATAGTAAACAAAATAAATTAACGTGAAGAACGTAAAAAGAAGAAGAAATTTACCTTTAGTATACTCAATCAAAGCCATCCAAGGGAATTCATCAATGTCTGTTTTATTACCGCCATAAATACGAGTGGACAGCACGTTACCACACTCACTTGTGTCTGGTAGAAGATTACTCATAGGGGAAGTAATTGGCGGGGTTGCAGTTGGTAACTTTTGCCTATGACGTTCGGGGCAACAAATCTAATTGAATTGAGAAAATTTTTGTTAAAACTTTTATTGAAAAAGAGATTAAATGCGCTCGTTTATACCAATACTTTGCCATTTCGATAACCGCATTGGCTACGACTCAAATAAAGGCGATCGGAATCCTTGAGTGGCACTGTTATTAAGACATTATAAAGATAATGACAATCTTCTAAATTGATACAAAAAGCACGCTCGCGATTCGGTGTTGTACATCTCGTGACATAGGACGCATCTGATTCCTCGCCTGGATACACGATTTCTAATTTTTACAAAAATAATGCGTTATATATATTTTAAGTATATCAAGGAATGCTTTATCCGTTTCCTATTCTTTGCGAAAGAACCGAAAGCGGATGTGTTAGGTGAAATGAAACTCAAGACGTAAAAACAAGCACAGTGAACATCTCACACTTTGATGAATAAATTACTTTCTCTATTAATAAGTCTCGACATATGCACGTATCAGGAGTGGATATAAGTTAGTTACTCAGGAAGCCCCAAAACAGTCTTTTCTGCGTATAAAAATACAAAATTGTTGTTGTTTCGCCACCATCTTGTGGGAAAGGCGTTAATTTATTTTGGTTCGTTGAAAAATTCCATGCGGGCAATCTTAGTGTGAAAAATGTGGTAGCTGCCGCTATAACATTCGAAGGAGGATATATCCGCAACTATATAATTTATTGACAATTTTTTGCCTTTTGCAAAATACGAGATAATCGATTAAGTGAACACATTTTGGGTGAGCTTCTTCGCGAACGTGTCATGAAATATCCGTCGACTCAGTTTGGTGTTCTCACTTGTCAAACGAATGGAACTATTGCCCGGCGCAGCTTTTGCTTACTTCATAACGGTATGCATGGTCCAATTCCTTTTTGTGACTAACTGAAAAACTTCAGTCGATTCGATTGCGAGTAAAGTATTGAAGCATATTCACTTAGCGCTCTCTTCACAATTGTGAGTAACGTTGTCAGCAATTGAAAATCATTTAAGTTATTTATTTATTTAAAAAAAAACTTGGTTTTTATATACATTTTTTAATGAAAAAAAAAAACTTGTTTTTATATGCAATTTTTAATGAAAAAAAAAAAAAAAAAAACTGATATTTATTGAACTTGAGACAGACAAGTAATAATTATTTATTGATAATAGGGAAAATGAAACTTCACGAACCCGAACAGCAAATGCAAAATTTAAATTATTCTTCACGGCTATTTGATATTCTCGATCTTGTCTTCATGAATTTATATCGTCCTAAATCTATCTACAAGGTCCCATTAAACTGTAGAAAAATGCGATTTTTTATAATACGCAGAGACACACCTCGACCTTTTCACATGACGACAACAGCAAACTGTTATAAGAAAAACTCCAAGCGAATGTAGATGCTTGCTTCATCGATTCAGTAAATCAACATTTTTTAGATTTGTTTTTGCTTCTCCACGAATAATGTGATAAGAAGCACTCGCCGCGGAAAGAGTACGAAATCTATCTGTCAAACGTACTGTCTTGGGCAAAACAAATTCAAATATACATTTTTATGGATGCTTACTATGTTTCCGAGAAAAAGCGGGACACATAGCATACAATCGTTCAAAAATCGAGTGTTTGAAAACATTTAAAAAACTCTCCAACGGTTCGTCTTATACTTTAGAGTGCGTTTAATATATCACTTGTTTTCTTTTTAAATATATGTACAAGAATAACTTACGTGCCACCGAGCAGTTTGGAATTTCCCACACATAAATAAATGAGATGACTAATAGAAGAGCCAATTTTTTCATATTTTTTATATTGTTTTTAATTCGTGATTTCTGTGTTAAATTTTCTCGTATTGTTTTTCAATAGAATAGATTTTTTGTACTTGACTTTTCTTATTTTAACTTAAGCTTCAACAAGAGTATATTCTTTCTATGATTGCTTGCAAACTGAGATTGATAGACTTGACTTGTTTTCTTGTTCTACGTTTAATATGTACATGCGACGTCTTACCATCTTCTCAGCGGTAAACTAAATGTAAGAGAAAGCTTGAGACAACATGGCGCACTAAATTGTTGTGAAAAATTTAATGCTTTTTAACTCCTTTTATGGCAAAACCGTCTAATTCCTAATATTTCAGAGGGGGAATCGATCCGTAATTGCTGCCTGACAAAAATTCAACAACACGAAATATGCATCATGTAGGTCTATTTATCTTAGCCGATCCTAGGGATTCTTTTGAAAAGTACAAATTTTTAATATTTGGTGCTGAGCATTGGTCCACAATCCCCGTAATTTCCCGTGCTCATGGAAAGTAAGCCTTGATAGGGCAACAAAGGTTCATTTTCAGCATAGTAACAAGGCCAACGACAAGAAGATTAATTTTTCTGAATTGTGACTAGTCCACGTTTTGGTTGCCATTCTATATAGGCGCATATAATTTTTGGTATTTTATTATGAATGAAGAATTGTATCAGCAAAGTGATGTAGGATATTTAAATGGCGCCCTTGCCCGAATACAATGTTTTTACTTGTTTTTTTTTTTTTAAATTTCACTTGAGAGTTTAGCTTAGAACTACATCGTAATTTTAATAAGATTTTACTTGAAATCGTTGAACTTAATTAACTACCTAAATTTACCGAATTACTTGACCTCTTCCTATTGATAGTCCCATGATTTATATACGGGAATAGTTTATACCTACTTTGTGAAAGACTTGTAAATGCAAATGCAAATGTTTAGAAGGCTGGTCAGGATTATACTAACGACGAAACCGTAAAGTTTCCACACTTTTTGATCAGTATTATCAATTTCCATATCAAAGTTATGCTGACACTTTTCACTTTTACCGGCCTAGCACATCACATGCACAAATCTTAAGTGAGAGGTAAACATTCCGTTTGCACTTATCCCCCCAATCTTCCTGATATTTGAAATAATTGATCTATTTGGTTGACAATTCCTCACTCAACATATTGCTCCTCGCTAGCCATTACGTTTCTCTCTCTTGCGTCTTCACGGCTTTCCGTACCACCATGGAGGTAGCACCATAGGCGCGTTGCCAATTTGTTTAAAGGGCTTGCGTCCCCTTAAGGCCTACACCATTGTTTAACTTAATTGAAAACTTTAAAAATAATATAATAATATAACTTAAATATTTATATTAATTATATTTATAAGTTATGTTCTTATCAGGTTGCTCCTTTATCTTAATATTATTTAACAGTACAAGTATCATAACCTAATGGATTAATACCATGCTTCTGTCTATATTCTCCTTTATCGGAGAAGAAGCGGCACGTGGACACAATCTTCGCTTGTGCCCTCTTTCCAATATTTTTTACCGGCACATTCATGCGTAGAATGCATAGTACGCTACTGCAAGACATTTGCAAGACATCTGGTTCAGGCTTTCTTTTGCTTTATTTGCTCTGCACGTGTTATGCGTGTTGTGCTAGATACACTCCAAAGTTACACTTGTTGTTCTACTTTGAATGGCGTTATTTAAAAAATATCGCGTTGCTCATCATTGTGACACTTTTCCTGTGATTATTCTAACATTTTTTTTTAATATATATCTAATTATTTATGCTTATTTTGAGGACTACTATGAGTTTCTTTATACTTTAAATTCGAGGAAGAATAAATTTTTAAATTTTCTATGCGTATTTTTTTGGTAATTTGGTTGGGAATGTTTGAATAGTTTCGTATTACTACAGTGGATGCTGCAAACTGGAGCCGTGGCAAGTTAAACATAATGCGAATGCGCAAGAATAAAATTAAAGTTTAAGTTCATATTAAGCTGTAGGGCAGTGCGCAAAAATTGCTTATGAATTTTAATTTACACGCAACGTGTGCAAAATTGTATGTAGGAACTAAGGTGAGAGCGCTGAGTGCTTTTTTTATTTCCTACTGTTTAGGAGAAGACCTTATCACTATGAGAATAACTTTTACTTAAAAGTATTATTTATTACATATACTCGGAAAGATTTTTCATTTTTGTTCTTTTCTTTTTTATAAACTTTCTTTTCTAATTCACAACAGAAAAAACAAACGAAGCTAAAATTGCCTTATTTATTGCTGGGACAATTCCATGGTGATAAAAATATTGTTATATTCCTTCGGCAATGCCTGTGTTATCGTGAAATACGTAATTCATTCATTCATACGTAATTCTTTTCATTTTTCATAACAAATCGAATAATTCAAAAGATGACTTGCAAACAGAGGCAGATCTGCCCAAGAATAACCAGTAGATAAGTAGATAAGCAATAAATTATAATCAGTAAATTCGAAGTTCTCTCACATTACTAAATTCGAACATTAGCAAATTCAAAGTTCTCTCACATTACCAAATTCGAAGTTCTCTCACATTACCAATGTGGTCTGTAAAACGTAAACAAATAAAAAGAATATATATATAAATATATAAATATAAATATAATAAATTATAAAATATGTGACATGAAAATGAGGCATGTCGAAGTAATCATAATTTCTCGAATAAAACGAATCGTATAGCGATCACAACTGACACAAATATATACTTTCATCTAATCAATACAAAAAATGTTGCATTGCATCAAAAAAATGTTACCAAACAAAAGTCATTTCGCAAAGTTTAATTGCAATACGGCTCATCGGCTAAGTTGCAGATCATTTT
Organism: Glossina austeni; assembly: GCA_000688735.1. Lineage (NCBI taxonomy): Eukaryota > Metazoa > Arthropoda > Insecta > Diptera > Glossinidae > Glossina > Glossina austeni. The sequence goes on from KK502508.1 coordinate 233,702, forward strand.
TGCACCTAAAAGATGCAGATGTGAAGAAGATCTGGTAAAGGACAAGCATTATAAGCGAACCGGTAATATATTCGATTGAAGTGATGATGTATTTATTTAAAATTTTTTTAAATATTTGAATAAACTGCAAAAGTAAAAAAAATGTACGTAATTGCGTGATTGCACTCCGTGTCGACAATTACGATATAAATGAAAACAGCTGATTACTGAGGTTGTAAAAGAGAGAACCGAAAATTTCTTTTATTCATTATTTGAAATTAATTAAATTAAAATGTTGACCGCAATTACTTACCAACTTGTCAAGTCAGTCAATAATTCTTTAAGATTACAACAACAAGTGAGGGTAAGTGCGAACGACTTAGACATAGATTCCGAACTATCAGTCTATCGTTTTTCATTTTAAGACCAAATACATATTGAAGCGCAAATATGAACCACCACTACATAAAATCAATCAAAAACCGAGATTAATGCGGGGACGACATCATATCTACGAACTAGTTGAAGATACAGGTGTCACGAAGCCCAAAAATATTGATGTTGTATTGAAAACTTTTGTGGAAGGTGTAGGTGACAAAGGGGACGTATTATCACTGAAGCCCACATTCGCATATAATAAATTGCTGCTTCCTGGCTTGGCTGCATACAAAACGGAAGAAAGTATCGCCAAATATGCTAAAAAAATCGAGGAGAATGTCGAGGCAAAGCATAGCTCACCTTATGCTCAACGGGTCGGTAACATAGACATTACAATAATTTTTTGTAAATAGTTTGTTTAATTTTTAAGACGGTAAACATGTTGGAACGCCTAGTACTTGCAGTAGTCATGAACAAGGATCAACCTTGGGTTATTAAACCCTGGCATGTGAAAGCCTCTTTGCGAAAGGCAGGCTACATTTGCAAAGAAGAATGCATCACTTTGCCGAAAGAATCAATCGAAGGTCCCGATCTCACTAAAGAAAACAAAGAATTCTACTGTACAATTACAATTAATAATGTGGAAACCGCCCGTCTCAAATGTCGTATTCATCATTGGAGTACTGACCCCAGTGAACGGCTACCCTATGTTACGGAACATTGGAAAATCCCAGCTGAACCATTATTTGGCAGTGCAGAACTGAGCGAGAATGCAAAGACATAGGCATTTTTAGCTTGCAACGAGAAAAGAAAACAATTGAACTGTAAAGTCAGAAACTTGATAAAGCATTTTAAAAGTTGGAATCAGTTGTATTTTTGTTATAAATGTTTGGTGTCATATAAACGGTGGGTTTTGCGTCGAACTGAAATAGAAATGAGAAGTGAATTCGACCACTGATACTGATGTGTGCACAATCAATATAAAAGGTCTGAAAAGAGAATTAAATTTCTTTTAGTAATCCATAATCGCTTTGAGCAGGCAGCGTGTTTGATCACGTTCCTTCGGGAAGACAGGATGACGTTTCCATTAGCATTACAAAGGCTGAAATTGATGTAAACCAACTTTGCGCGGCGAAGACCTGTATATAAAAAATAAGAGTAAACTAAGATTGCAAACAATAAATTTAAGCGCCGCTGGCAAGTTTTGGTCTACTTTCTGCTCCCTTTTAACAAACCCTTTTTTTCTCTTACTGTCCCTCTCTTTTCCTCGTCTCTCCTTACTTACTTACTTATTACCAGGCCCTTTCTTCTTCACTGCATGACAGTGGGTTTTGAAAATATCGCCCCAGTTTTCTTCACGGAATTTTGCGTAACTCGCACTCGGTACCTGATTGATGCTAATGTTGTTGAAATACCTCTTAACCAAAATATGAGGACTGAATATATTATCGCTACATTTACATTTTCCGCCTACTAAAAGTGAACGGCCAAAAAACATAAATACGACAATGATGATTAAGCAAAAAATAGTCCTTTTGCCAGAAGACCACGTTTAACAAAAGAGAAGTTAAGTCGCATTTACTGCGTGAGTCATGTGCAAAAGGACTGGAAATGACAAAGACTAGCAAAATTTTGATCAAATTTAGGAATTGAATGCAAGGCAGATGTAGATTCGCGGATATAACATTTTTGTGTTAAGTCGTCGGTATATCTAAATTAAAAAGCAATTTTTTTAAAAGAAAATATGAAATTTTTATTGAATATGTGAAGCATCTATTGAAGAAAGTTTTTAATTAAAAGTGTACAAAGCAGATAATATTAATTACTTTGCGTATACCTATATTTTCTTCAACTTGGAAGTACAATAATGGAATTCTGCGTAAGGAAATGAAAAATCTTATAAAACAACATGATCATTGAAGAACTGACCATTTGGCATAATTAGTTGTTTTTTATTTAATTAACACCCTTAAGTTCAACTTCAAACACTAAAGTACTGTTCGGTGGGATGGTTGGGGGTGAACCACGAGAACCGTAGGCCATTTGAGGGGGACATGTGATGCGACGTTTACCACCAACTTTCATTCCTACTATACCAATATCCCATCCTTTGATGACTTCACCACGGCCTAAGGTAAACTTGAATCCAGTTCCAGACTTCATACTATCAAATACCTTGTTATTGGACAAGAGTCGCCCTTCATAGTAAACTTGATTACGCTTGCCAACCTTGGCTTCAGGGCCGTTACCAGCACGTAAATCGACAACTTTAACTCCACCCGAGAGAACACGTTCGCCTCCAGGTTTTTGTTGCTGCTTCTGCTGATTGCCTGGTTGTTCGACCTTCTTTTTGTCTTTCTTTCCTTTTTTGTCCGCAACTTTCTTGTTTTCCTTAACCAAGCCATTCTGTTTTTCCTGCTGTTCATCTACTTTCTTCCTTTTAGCTTGCGGTAGATCCTCACTCTCAGTATCATTTCCCCCATCTTCATTTTCTTCATCATCTTCATCGTCATCGTCATCATCTTCGTCCTCCTCATCTTCAGCGTCTTGGTCTTCAGCTGCGTTTTCCTCATCATCTTCATCGTCGTCATCGTCAACGTCGTTCACAATATCGGAGTCTTCATCATCATCCTCATCATCATCGTTCTTATCAACACTTCCTTTGGCTTTAACGCCCTTAACTGCCTTGATTTCGGCTTTCTTGGATCTTGCTTTTTTAGCGTTCAAAGTTTGACGCAAATCCTGTTCCTGTTCGGCAGCTTCAGTCTCCGATTCTTCCTCGTCTTCTTCACCGCCGTTTAATAAATCATCCATTTCATCACTTTCGATAAGATATCCGCACAATGACACATTTCCACTGCCTGCAAGTGAAATTTGTAAAACACACACATACACATTCCGTTTTCTAAATTATATTTCCCAACTTACCTATGCTTTGGAAGCTGACTTCATCGCCGACAGCAAAATTCAAATCCAGCATAAACTGCTCGCAGACATCTTTACGCAAAGTACAGACTAGAATTCTCTGATTTTCGTAAGTGATATAGAATTGAGTAACACCACTCTGAGATGATTGCGGGTCCAGTGAGACTTGCGATATATGAAACGGCTTTTTTATAGTCTGCGAATACTTACGATTCGCCTTTAGATTCATACCTTAATCGTAAACAAAAGAATTGTGAAAATTCAACTTTTGTTCATATTAAAATTGACACTGTTCAACCTTGAATCCTGTCACGCGTACATGTACGCCTGCATTTACATTCATACATATATATATATATAGACGCCATAGATTAATTTTCATATGCGTACTTAAAAAGACGGACCAAATGAACGCAACCTGAGCTATTTATATTCAAGATTCTTAGTACAAAAGCAATACAACCTTTAATTAATTTTTTTTCAAAGGCATAAAAGAATTGAAATGTGATTACTAGCTTTTGTCCTGTCTTTATAAAAGTTTCCAGGTACTAAACACGTGGTGATGTTAGAAAATTTTCCTTAAAAATTTAAGATATATTTTGCATTGTTAAACTTACCCCAAAACATTTTGTTTGTTGTTTTTTTTAATAAATTTTTTATAAAGTAACGCAACGCTTTATTCAATCTTTACAATTTCCGAGACTTTATCAAAATGCCGGCAGCCTACGAAAATTATGTGTAGTCGATAAATGGCGATAACAAGCAATATCACACGAACGCTATTCTGACAGCCGCTTGTAATTTTGGCGGCGTACACTGAAATTAGTGCGCTGCCAGATCTGCAAATGTATTACAAGCACCGGTTGTATATGAAACATTTTATTGTGTGGAAAATGTTTTTAATTAGATTATATACGATAACGCTCTTTTCTTTTCATTTCCTTGCTAATCTTTCTGGGTGTTTAACATTATCTCTTAGAGAGAGCGCGAACATCATCTTCAGCTACTTGGAGTGGCTTTTAAAAACGGGGAAAATTTTTAAAACCCTGTGGAAGCATGCAGCAGTTATAAATTCCATTATAACTCATGCATCGTAACGTTTCTGGATTGTGTTTGATCATAACTCATGCAAGGTAATGTTTTTGGATTGTATTTTGATCATAACTCATGCAAAGTAACGTTTCTGAATTGTATTTGATCATAACTCATGCAAGCTAACGTATCTGGATTTCATTGCAATCATATATTTATTAACGAGAGGATAGAGTTGGTTTGCTGGCAAAGGGGATTTAATATGTTTTTACTATGTCTTTAATTGTATTTGAAAAAAAAAAACTCCATTCGTTTAGATCGCTTTCTCTAAGGTCAACTTTTATTCTCATTCTGTGGTTTCGTAAGTTAACAGCGCTGTTTTAGAGGCTATTAACTACTGATTTACTATCACCGCTTTTTCGAAATACTAACAGCTAGGGCTATTTCCAATAAAAATTAAACCAGAAGTTAGATAATTTTATCTTTCAGTTAAGAGAAAATCCATTTAACGTCTTTCAGTTATACTCTAACTAATGTTTATGTTTATTTGGAAGATTTCTTCCAGTTAGCTATCAATGATTGAAAAGTGAACAATAAAAATGTTGACAATTCAGTTGTGTGAAAACAGTGTTGATTATAAAAGTAGAAACAACATATAGATTAGTTTCTGATTTTCAGACTTATTATACAAACGTACTAAGTAATTATCAGCCTTTTCAATAATGTAATGTATTTTATGTGTTTCGTTCATAATAAGCAAAAAGCCGGTCACCATTCAGGATAATCTAAGCAACTTATGCGTTATCAAAAAGCAACAAATTTAAGTTCTAGTCAAGAGTGCATGTTAAAAAATCTACTTCTTAGTAAACTTTCAGTTTAAATCCTTAAAGTTGTCAAATGTGGGAGATTAACAAGTTTTTATAGGGTATTTTTTTCCTTTCCAAGTAGGCTTAAGTTAAATGCAAGCCTTCAATGCATAATTTGGCTTTCAAACTACCCGGTTTGTAATATATTGCCGCATGTATAACGCCTTTGATGAGCAGTCAGTTTTGGTTCCTCCTCGCCAATAGCCACTCTCAGATAAGGATGGCGTTGTAGAATTTCTCTAGCGGAGGCAACACCTACGTTATACGCAGATTGCTCCTCTGGAGAAGCCTCTTGGAGTTTATTGCTAATTTGGAGATAATTGCTACTTGGAGAATAATGTTTATCAACTTTATGTTTATTTATTTATTAACACACGTTTTTTTCAATATTTCCTCAGATATAATCAAATTTTCAGGCGGACTCTTTGAATTAGTTTTTCAAGCGGACTGTTTGCATTACTCTTAGATGTTACCAAATTTATATTCGCTTTTCGTACTTACCCTTAGATGTTGACAAATTTATATTATTAAATTAACAATAATAACAGATCTACATATATATAAAAAAAAGGCTAGTAGACTGCAGAGAATTGCTGTAGAACACATTTTTGATGTGCACATAGGCTTTCCAATTTCATGCAAATTCTGTGAAATTTCCGTTGCGCGTTTTTTAATGCTGAACGAAATTTGTGTGTGTATGTCGATATTTACAATGGCCGATTATAAAAAACTACTATCAACGATAGAAAGCTAAGAGAGAGAATTCGTGTATAAGGGAGAGCTTTAAAAAAAGGAAAGCGAATTAGGAAAATGGACTACAGGAATCACACAATCTCTCACACACAAGTAGATAATTTATACTAAAAGTAGATTGAAGCAAAACGCGTTAAATGATTTAGTCAAATCGTATTGTATTTTTGATACAAGTGAAAATATTTGAATAATTTCTTAATTTAGTGATTTATTAGCAGTTCTCTATGCAAATGTATGGAAAATAGTGGAAAAGCCGTAAAAGATGCAATCACACTAATGCTGAAAAAGAGTGAAGATTGTGGTAGAGTTACACATACGCAGTCCGACGAAATATTTCTTAAATTTATACCGGAACGTACAATTATTTAATTTATTTTCTTATGAAGAAAATATTCGCCTAAAGCTTAAAGCTTTGAAAAGTGTACTATTAGAAGTAAATTAAATAATTGGGAATCATAAAATATTGTTATTAAATATTTAAAAATTTGGATATGTTGAAAAATCGATTTGTCTAAAGTTCTTCTGCCTAGCAATTATAATAACGGCATGTTCAGTGTGTTGAAAATTTCCGAAAAAGAAGGAAAGCGAAAGCTTCCAAAAGTTAATATACTATATGCTATTTGAGGGAATTATTTGATTTGTTTTGATATTTGTATTCGCCGGAATAATCAAATCAAAAATGAAATACTCTCCCATATGCATATCCGTGTATTCACACATGTTTGCACATACATTCATGCACAGGCGCCTATTATTGAATTGCTTTTTAATTTGATTTGCAGCTTGCAGGTAATTTCAGTAGCAACAACAAGCCCCAATCTTTATTAACGGCATCTCGTTAGCATTCAAAATTTGAGATAACGCACAACATTACATACGGAAATGATAGTGACTTCCAGTGTTGATAATTACGCTTTAAATGGTATGTAAATAAATATTTAAAAAGAAAAGCCTTAAAAATGTTTATGCGAGGCATTCGATGATAGCACTTAGATCGCGATTCAGGGAGTTTCACTTGGTCAACTCAATCTTGTTAGAAAGTGTAACTTAGCCGAAACGTAACATTGATGAGACCTCTATCGTTTCACAAAAATATACATTTTTTTGTAACTATTTGCATTCTGCTGATTATGATAAAGCAGCTGTACTATAAATACGAACAGTTTTTGACAAGCCTGCGAAGCACTACCATCTTAGTCTGAAGGGTATTGCAAAATAGAACGAGTTGTTTTCAGAATTTTGACGCATTTCGAAAACGCTGTGTTTAATTTCAATTACCTATGGACTGTCATCTTTCAAAGGGGGCACAGTATGCGTTGAAGTTTCCGCATTCCTCTTTTTATCCAATGGGGATCTACGAAGTCGAGGTCTAGGAAATAAAAATCAAAACATGTACTTGGTGAGTGACGAAACCTTCCCAAAATTCGAAGGTTCATATTCGGAGCGTGTAGACCGCTGGAAATCTTGAAAGTGCAAACGAAGTACGTAACACCAATAGAATATTTAACTTTATTCGAACGACTACACTAGTCACCGATGTTTTTCAAAAAATAGAGCCTTACTTGCTAGTGCTCATCGTTTCTTTAACCCCAAAATGTATTTGTTTAGTCGGTATAGATCATAATAAATCGTTTTAGGGAAGTAACCAGTTAAAGTTGGTATTTAAAAATAGATTAAGAACTAGAAAACCTTGAAAATAGTATTGAAATCGTAATGGATAATTTCAGGAACCGTTGAAATTACCACAGTCCTTTCGGCCTTATTCGGCGTGATAGCTTTGATGCTATTGATTTTTCTTTATGTGCATCGCAAATGGTGTTTTCACGCCCGCCGAGGTTTGCACTGCTGTGATGACAAATATTTGGCATCGAAATGTGTGCAAAAGCTTTGTAAGTGTTTCGTATCAATGCGTTCTTGTAAGGTGTGGTTTATATGCTTTTCTCATCATTTTCTTAGCGCGTAAACGACGTTATGAAAATACTAGTTCGGATTCGGAAGAAGATATTCTGAGAAGATTACGCTTGCAACAAGCGCGGTTGACTTCTCCACATGGTGGAGGAGCAGCTGGTGTTGGACAGTACACTAGCTACGGCATAAATCAAGTTAATCCGCTATCGCAGAATTTCGCTTACGTTAGCAGTGACTTACAGCGGGTAACTGTCACGCCCAGAGATTTCACTCGAGATCCTTTGGCGATAGCAGAACGTGGAAAAGTTGGTATACCATCGTCACACAGCGAATGCAGTTCAAATGATTCCGTAGAAGCCTCGTTTGATAGTCATACGGGTATTTTGATGGCCGAAAAAAAGGGTAAGTAATGGGAAAAGCTGTTAGTTTTCTTAGATCCGTTAAATCTTTTTCGGAATAATTCCAGAACGACATCACAATGTCAGCAAGACACCAGAAACAAATATATCTTCCTCTTCGTCTTTAAAAGAAACACGTATAGAGTCTAATGTAGATCCCTCCAAGTCAAATAAATATCAGAAAAGCTCCTACCTTAATGCACGAACTACAACGCCGCCGCGCGAAGATAGTTTAGAAGATGATAATAGTAACATAGCTAATAGCAATAACAACAATAATCTTATTGAAGATGCAAGTTTAATTTGATTATCTTTGAATTATCATAACTCATATTACGGTTTTGACGGCTTTCATTTCAGGAACCATTGTTTGATACCAGTGACCTTAGATCTTTAAAGTCTGATGACATTTCGATGCAAACCCAGTGTTATGGGAAAAGCGGTAGCATCGAGATATCCTTATTGTACGATGCTCCATTACGCAAGATGACCGTTCACGTTTTGCAGGCAAGAGGATTGCCCGTCTTGGGCAATGGTCAACAAACCCACACTCAAGTGCGTCTTCTTATGTTGCCGAACAAAAAACAAAAGCATAAGACCAAAATTCGTTCCGGCGAAAATCCCCAATATATGGAAAGTTTCTTGCTGCATCGTGTCACTCCAGAAGAAGTCAATAACATGGGTTTGCGGGTACGCTTATATGGTTGCGAACGCTTACGGAAAGAACGACTGATTGGAGAAGCATATTGCAGCTTTGCAACTATAGACTTGGAATTGGAAACAAATTTGTGGCTTCCTTTAGAGCCAAGAAATACTTCGTCGGTTCGTTAATTTGTTGACATTTTCACTCAAAATTATTTGAACTACCTTGGATTCGTTTTATAGGTTTTGGGTTCATCTAGTGATCTTTTAAGTTTAGCTCGCTCTGATAGTGCCGGCTCGACAACTTCAATGCAACATGGGGGTGTGCCCGAGTTACTTCTTAGTCTAGGCTATAATGGTACGACGGGACGTCTCACCGTTGAAATTGTCAAGGGCAGTTATTTTCGTAGCTTATCACAAAACAAGGCCCCCGATACATACGTGAAATTGTGCTTGGTCAGTAGTATCGGTCAGGAGATCTCACGAGCAAAAACTTCAACGAGGCGGGCTCAGCCGAATCCGTTGTTTAAAGAAACATTTGTATTTCAGGTATGCTTCAGGTATTCTTTTTTTTTTGAGCAGTTTGACATTATCATGGGAAATAGAAAATTCAGACTACTTTTGTCGCTTTAGGTTGCCTTATTTCAATTGAATGATGTTACATTAATGGTTTCCGTTTATGCTAAACGTAATATGAAAAAAAATGAAATGGTCGGTTGGTTTAGTCTTGGGTTAAATTCTTCCGGGCCTGAGGAAGTAGCCCATTGGGTGGATATGCGTGATATGGCAAAAGGTGAATTACTGGCACGTTGGCATGTGCTTGTCGATTCTTGATTTGAACAGCTGGGACAATCTTCGAGACGTGGCAGTGCTTTAGGTATATTAGCATCATTCTCCTCCTCGAAGGATAAGTCCAAGCCGAAAAAACTGAAAGAAGAGCAAAATCTCAACCACGATAATATGGTGGCTGTTGATATTGAGACTGGCCTAGAACTAGATTTCGTATAGATTGGCATACAAAATAAATTTGTTTAGCACAACCTGGTACACTTGCGCTTCTCATACATATATATTAATATGTATGTATATATGCGGGTAAGTGTATCAGATTATAGTTAATAACACAATTCAAAACCGAAAGAAAAAATTGTACAAAACTTTTTAAGAACAAACAAAAAACTTTTGCTGAAAAGAAAACATATTGGGCTTTTTGAAATCTTGTCTCATAGCGGGCAGATAAATTTTGTTCGCAATTGCTTTGTCGTCACTTTAACTAAGAATTTTCGCATAGATGCATATATCCTTTTTTACATTCAATAACAATAACAACAACAACAACAACAACAGTTTTATTTTGTTTGTCAAATTAAGAACAAAAAGATGTTAATAATTTATAAGTAGGTAATAAGTCCGTACGGGAAACCAAAAGCCCACTTGCTTATACATTTTTTGAGAACCTTGGAATCGTTTTGCTCTTTCAATACACAAGTAGAGCACCTGTATTTACCTGTATACCTTTACATCATGTGCCGCCAAAGCTTTAAAATTTAGAAAATTTTATTTTTGGGGGGTTACCTCATTTGCATAATTTATTCAACAGAATTAGTAGTGGCAGATATTAAAAAGTTTAAAGATTGTGCTTAGCTCAAGTCCAAATCTCTCGTGTTAAATTTTGAAACATAATCCACTCTTACGGGAATCTTTTCAGGCGCAACAGCAAAAATGTTTTTTGTCTATGCCGCTGATTTGAAACTGTTTGTAATGTCTAAAACTTCACACTTACATGTAGCCTTGAAGCAAGTCCCTCCACACAACTAAAAAGCCAAGAAGGGGTGACTAAAAGTTTAAATAGATATCCGTAAGAGACCCAAGAGGGCGTTAATATATTATGGATTGTCTCCAGATTAAAGAGAGATTAGTTAGTGCAAATCTTCTAGACTTGTTAGTTATATTTTATATATATATAAAATTTCTTGTACAATCAAAAATCATTTAATATCCGTAGCAGAACTTTTTCAATCATTTAAATAATCGTTGGAAGTTATTATACATATCACAAAGAAGAGCATCATACATCGAGCTCAGATTATGTATTTATATGTATATTGCGATCCAAAAGAATAGCGGGACTAGCCTTGGGACTGGCGCATAGATGTCGTTTTATGGCTTATTAAAAAAAGCACTAAAAAGGGCAAGACCGTTATTAGTACAAAGTACCAGTACCAGTTGACGAGTTCTTAGTTTTTAAAATACCGTAATAGTAGTTTCGGAACCCATTTTGATAATTGCGACGCATATTTCTAAGCACTAAGCAAATAATTCCCCAAAGCACAATCTACTATATTTGTTGCGGCTAATTTTTATTTCGAATTTGATCCAACGAACAAATTTCCATTATGCAAACTAAGTCTTTTTCTGTGTAGAAGAACCTATTTTCTGTAAGGGCAGTTATATAGACGAAAGTACCAATAATTTGGCCAATCGATGAAGTTTTTCACGTCAATTTAATATCCGGAAATACTATTATTTAGCGATTCTTATCAAGTAGTCTTCAAAATGACTTTTTGTTTTTTTTATGATGAGTTTTTCAAAATTTATTATTATTTTGAGCCAAAAGGGGGCTCACACACTTCACAAAGGCATGAAAATTTGCAATCTTTCAGTTGGAAGATCGTATCTTGAGTGCTTCTGGTTATCACATATATCCGTTCAAAATCTAACATACTCGGTATGTTATGTGTTTAAGTTCAGCATAATTTTAGTTTTATCTTCCATTTGATTTAAGAACAAAAACCTCTGAAAATAATATGCTGCGAGGTATTTGCACGAAACTTCTTAGAATATTTAAAACTTGGATTTCATTAAATGGTAAGAACCATTTCGCCCGTTAGTGGAAAGAGTGAAACACACGGAAAACAAAATGTACCGATTTAAGATTCAATATTATTTGAAAAGTATAAGACTAAGTAAGCTTTTTACACTAACATAACATAAAATATATATAAAGCAACGCTTCCCCTGCGCGGCCAAATCGAATAGTAAAACCGTGTTAAGTAACTTTTATTATTCCCTTTATTCATTTATCGAGATTACCGTTATGCGAAATCTTGCGTTAATTATCATTATTGTTATTAGTTTAGCCAGAGAAATAAATTCCGAGACGCGCTCGGTCACATATCCGCTTAACTAGGCGTGTGGCTTATATTTAAATTGTTATCTACATTTACAATAAGGTTCTTCCGTATTTTTTTCTTCCTTCGAAAAACGTCGTCAAGACGTGCATTATTGAAAACTTCACTGGATTGACTGCTGCTTCGTTTTATAAAACCAATTGTTAGCCCTCATGTTTTTCTAATAACTGAATGTTGTTGTTGCGCTATTCTGCTATTTGCCAACTTTTTTAATCTCGTCCTAACGAACGACAATTTGTCGTGTTTATTTATTTATTTTTTTTAATTTTTAAAATAATATCCTGCTTAAAATTGTGCTACAGAAGGATGCTCGTTTTAATTTTCTTTATCTTTTTTTTGGATTATCGCGTAAATAAATGTACGTTTACTTTTGTAATCCACCTTTCGTTGCTATCGTGACGAAGAAGCGTGTTATTTACAAAGCGAGTTATTTATGAAAACGTAACAGATGCACTTTAAAATATGAATACATAACAAGTGTTTTTTAAAAAAAAGAAAAAAAAAAAGAAAAGCCGGCTATAAGTTATATAATAATATATGAAAAAAAAAACTACAAGATTTTTGTAATTTAAGCACAGATTTAATAATCTTCTTCATTAAGGAAGAAACAATGTCTAGCTGTTTACCAATATTCTCTCATTAGGGAAATTATGAAGGAAATGTTAACGTAACGTTCACTCTTTAGATTTTAGCGATTTAAACACAAATCACTTTCAATTTTTTTTTTTTTTTTTATTATTGGAATCCCCCCCACAAGAAGAAGAAACAGTTTGTGAAAGATAACTATGTAGTAAATGGAAAAGAATAATGAGAGATTATTTACAATTTACAATTGTTCATACACATATTTGCATACGAGCATAAGTACATGCATATATTTATATATAAAACATAGTTCAAATAATCATACTCTGCATTTGTTATTGAAACACGACATAAATTAAGGCACACAAAAAAGGGGGAAAAACAAGACAAAAACTTTTTGGAACGACGTACCTATAAAAGTGTGTTTGTGTGTTAACTTGATAAGCGAACTAACAAACCAACTTTTTAACTCTTAATACGCACAAAATAAGTACTTGAGGACTTGGTCTTTGTTTTCGTTTTGTTTTCTTCGGAATAGTAAGGCAAGTAATCGAAAAGAGAATTAAATAAAAAACAAATAATAAACAATAACATTTTGATGAACAATTTAATGCATATAAATAAATATTATTAGTTAATTTGAGAAAACGAAAACGAAACCTAAGAAGAGAGGTGAAAGAATTTAAAGAAAACTAGATTATTATTTTAGCCCTTTTGCCAAAGACATAAATCTATTTATATAAATTTACATTATTGAACGCTATTAATAATAATCGAACAGATCGACAGGCATCAAAACGATCCAGGGAGAGGCCGGTTTATAAAACTGGCTTAAACTGCGAGTTGTTGCTTAACGAACCATTTAAATATTTGTCCCGTTAAGCATCCCAGCGAAAACAAAGTTTTCCTTTAAACAAGACAAATAGCAAAAGAAAGTTTAAATGCGAATAATTAAAGGGAGTTGTACTACAAAAAAAAAAAAAAAAAACAAAAAAAGGAAAAACTTTGAAAAAAATTATTAAATGGTATTAAAAATGCCACCAGACTATCTATATAATCAGAAATTTTGATTAATGTGATGAATGAATTTTGTCTTTTCTTTCGCAATAAAATAATTATTAATTGTTTTTTTAAACGCATAAAGAAAAGGAAATGCATATTAAAGCTAACAAGTCGTGTGGCTTTTATTCTTAAGTCTACAAGATGGGAGTCAAAGTTTGTTACATTTGTTAATTAACATTTCTGTATGTTTTTTATATTTGTAATTTTTCTTCAAACACATCTTTTTACAATCCTAAAGAGGAATAGTTATCTAATAAAGAATATACATTTTTTTATCTCTTATAGTTTGTTTTATAATACGTATATACATGTGTGGTGTATTTTAATAATATATGTGATAATTATGTAAACGTAAATTTATTTTTTTTATAATGCTTTTCTACTCTTTAAGCAAGTTAGTAAAAATTGTCTTACACACGAAACGAAATAATACGAAGTAGTTGCATACCCACCACATATCCAAGGCAGCCCAGCTTTTGAGACACCTGCATAATAATACGCAAATAGGGATAAAGAGCACTCTTAGATGCATTCTAAACAGCATTTTTTATTCTCACCTTCCTGGCATCTGTTTTTATATTTCGTTTGCACTTTGATGCACTCGTATATCACATTCACTGTAACATTACATTGATTGTTGGTCTACCTATTAGCCATGCATATATATGCACTGGCCAGACAGAACGATCTCAGAAGCGACATGGAACTGAACAACTTAAATGGAATGATCAGGACCATTTGATTGATCATATGATGCTTCCGAGAAAAATTCGTTCAGATGAACATAACAGACAGTTGCGAGATTTTCGCCAATATTGAATCCTTTAGCTTAGCTTATGAAATATTCTAATGAGAATGCAAGGGCAGATCCTGTAATATTACTTGGGAATTTTTTTTAAACACAAAAGAAATTTACATGTGATCGCGTGGCGCGAATTTTAATTCAAAATACAGACATAGAGCTTTATTAACTGTAGTTTTCGCTCAATGTGCTCTGAAGATCTTTGTCATGCTTTACTTACCGTTAAAATGACGAACATTTTTTTTCTTTAGCTGGTGGGTATCCGAACATTTTCGAAGAGTAATAATTAGATTTATTCAAATCTTCAAAAGCTCAAATTCGTCAATATTACAAGTAATGTTTCAATGTTTTTATTTCTTACCTGAAAAATTACCTTTAATATCTTTTTAAGATATTTCCAAATATTATTAATAAAAAGAAGAAGGTAAAAAATTTGAAGAAACTTAGCAAAGCCGAATCTTTTCGTAGGCTTAAAGGTTTTATATTTTAATTATCAATTAATTTTTTAACTTCACACTAGCATCATTTTAATTGCACTCTGAAAATGAAGATTTAACTTAAGAATATTAAAATCTTAAATATTTAAAAAACTATTTTTCTATGATAAAAAAAAAAAGAAAAAACATTTTTATATTATAAAAAAAAATTGAAATTTTTTTTAAATCGTTTTTCTATATGTAATTTTGAATGTAAATCGAAACTTAAATAATATTAAAAAAAAAAACAGAAGGTAAACCCAGCAAAAATAATGAACATCAAAACCAGATAAACATTACTTATTATAATTATAAATGACAACAGATATTTGCCAATGATACAAACAAATGAATTAAAGAAACATAAATAAGAAAAGAAAAAGTAATATTAAATAAAACAAAAAAAAAAAAAACAAGTAAATATCAACATTTTTTGTTAATAAAATCTTAATAAAAAATGCGAGCTTTTTTAATACGTTTGACTGCATTGGGAAAAAAATTCGAAACCACGTGTACACTTTTACAATTCTTCCCTAATCTTTCTCATCTCAATTCAAGTATTTCTATTTTATGGAGGACTTTTATAATCACTCTGTAACTACTTTATCGTGATAGTCGCCGATGAACCTAGGAACAAGTTGATTGAGTTCGCATGAACCCGGAACCCAGAATGAACGCTAACGGATTCGGCTATAGCTATCTTAAATGAACGTTCACTTGCGGAACCAAGCTACCCTATTTCCAAGCGAGGCTTACTGTTTGCTGATGCACATATTTTGTTGGCTTGCGAAGGAAACCAATTGCAGTGGGATGTGGAATTTCAACCTGTTACTTGAATGTAAGATCCAAGTCAGTTATATTTAAAATCCGGCTTTTGAAATGTTTGCGGCATATAGTTTCGAATTTCTTAAAGAATAGCGGCATCTATCAAAAACTTTGGACAATAACACACTTGGGCAAATTGTGTTTGAGACGGGGGCAAACTTTATTACTCGTTGGAATTTCAAACTGGAAGGGCAGAGCTCACTCAAATTTAATTCAAACCAACAAGTCTTCCTAAAAAACTATACAGAAAAACGGCACACATTTGAGTATATATATATATATTCTAAGCCACAGCTCTTGTCATTTTGCGTTATTTCCTGCGTTTTCTACGAGTTTTTCTGCTAAAAACATTGTCGTCATCAGTATCATTTTGATCATAATTTTCTAAGTCCCGGCTGTTGATTGGCTGCTCATTGGCCGATGGAATCTGCTGTTGAGCGTCCCATTCTTTGCGTAATTCCTTTAACATGGCCGGCGTGAGCAGGCCTTGTGCGATAAGACGATCTGTTAAACGACCGCGGATACCTGCATTACCGACACCACTTTCTAAATGGATTAAAAGAAAATATGAGTGTGTTTACTTTTACTATTACATTGTCAATATGGAGGAGCACCTTTTGTTTGTGTGATTCGCCTCGTACTATAGGTGACGGACTCAGAATTCTTAAGCAAGCGAGTGATTTGAAACACACCCTGGCGAATTATTTCATCCAGATCCCTTTGTGCAATTCTTACAGTTGAGGCATCAGGAAATAAGTCCATAAAACGATAACTGAATAGATTTATAAGTTTTGAAAACACGGAATAGATTTAAAATTAATACCTTAACCATAAATATAAATCCATTACGTCAAACACCGATTCTAGATGTACTAGATCCAAAATAGTTTTAGGTAAACTTAAAGGCCAGCCACAGTTTTTGCTGATAAAGTCAAATGTTATGGGTTCATTTCGACTATATTGGCGAGCAATCTATATATGAGAAAAATTAAAATGCCTCCTTTTGCCATTTACTCGTGACTTACCTTCAAGAGCATGGAACATACGAACGCCATTTTTCTATTAATAGGTGCACAGCAAAACACATAGCGAGCTCTTAGCGGCAACGGAACATGTTGTATCATTTCTGCTAAAAATTTGAAATCCTCAATGTTGCACATAAAATATAAGGAATCATCCACGGTAGAGAGATTAACAAAAATATCCTAAAATTGCTGACATTAGTTATCATGAAAGGTCTTCCCTGCGATTTTCGAATTACCATTAAATTGCTTAGCGAAGAGTTTGGTAAATGATAAGCGTATAGCTCAATTTGATCGGCTGTCGGATGTAAACCGGCTTGTTTTAGAGGTTCGGGAGTTTGTTCTAATATTTGGCTTAGTTTAGGCAAATCTTCGCTTTTATAAGTTGTAACATAACCATGTTCCCATTGGGTGCGGTAACGTCCAGCACGTCCAGCTATTTGTAGAGCTGATGACACTGAAATTGTATCAATTTCGCGTTCACCTTTTTCGTTCATAGTTGGTTTGGTTAGGGAATAGAATACAATGCGACGTATACTCCTGAAAGGAATTTAAGTTCAAGCTATGGCAGTTTCATCCTTTCTTTTTGACTTACAAATTTAAGCCCATTCCAATAGCATCGGTTGCTACCATAACTTTGCAACTGTTGTCGGGATCATTAAATTTTGCTGCCTGTGCAAGTTTAGTGCCTGGTGGAAGACCGCCATATATGACTGCAACCTCTTTTCCTCTCGCTTCAATTTCTCGTGATACTGAGTAAATATCGTTCTTACTAAAACATACAATACAGTCTCCAGGTTGCACATTATCTAACGTAATTAAGGCTTTATCTTCAACAGTCAATTCAGTTAAGCGTTTGTAACTGCGAACTTCAACAGTTTCGTTTGTTGTTTCACAAATTTTTTGTAACAATTCTACGGCACCTGCTTCGCCACACACGTGAACTTCTTCAGCTATGAGACCCAAAAACGCCCGAGTCCAAGCCCAACCCCTTTGTCGGTCACGTAGCTGTTGAATTTCATCAATTACTGCTACTTTATCTGCAAAGTGATAAAAATCACAATTTCATTTGGCCTGATACAAATCTTAGGCAAAAGCTGAATAAAATTCCTGGTTATAGTTAGTAAATGCTTACATGGTCTATTTACCGAAGTCATTTCCACAGTACAAGCTACATGAGCCGCTGCTGTGTTCTCGTTTATTCCATATTTACGCTCTTCCCCCGTCACCAAATCGCAAGGCGTACCCTAAAAGCCAATAATTTCATTCTCTTAATCGAAACAAATATATATATATATATATATATATATATATATATATATATAGTATTGTATTTTCTCACCCTTTCGTTAGCCTTGTTGAACACCTCGGTAGCTAAAAGCTTTAAGGGACCACAATATACGCCCGATTCGGCTGACAGAAATCTTTCTAATGCATGATACGTTTTCCCCGAGTTTGTCGGTCCCGCATGAAAAATAATTTTACGTGTTATATTTCGAGCGCTAGGATACCAATTGGCTGGAGTTCTTAGATCAGAAATTTTCTTTAAATCATCCATACAATCCAAATGGGGAAAAATGGACTTGGCATGACGCAAAAAATATGGAAAAATGTCATCCACATGACCAGCCCCTTTTACAATATCACTGAAGATAATGTGGATATCAACCGGCAAGTTTTCAGATTCTATGCAATACCGCCGAAATGAAGCGAACGCTTGCTGCTGTAAATAGTCTGAATTTTTTATATTGAAACTATAAAAATTAGAGAGAAGAATAGGAAATAGCTTACTATCCAATCCATTTTCTTGACACAGCGTTTTTATTTCGTGACGTTGAGTAAAATTATTCAAAATTCTTAATATTGCCGGCTTTTCTAATTTGCCCACGAGCTCAGACCCAACGTCATGTTCATCGACATTGCGTTGCACGTGAACAGGTTTAAACAAAGCCGACAAATTCGTAGGCTCCTGTTTGCGATTACGGTTTCTTTGCAAGCACCTACTTAAGTGCATTCCTTTGCTTACCATTACTCCATTAATTCCAGCAATTCTAACTGGGAAAGATTTCGTGTAAGTTGCATTTTTTATTGTAAAATTTTGTGTTGCTTCGCGTAATAAACTGAGGCATTTATGCGAGTTTTGCATTATTTTGTCAGATATTAAATTAATAAATTTGTCGATTTCATTCAATAAATTCTTCTAAGCCGATATAATTTGATATTTTATTAGACCGACACACATACGATTTATGATGCAATGGTTGATTGGGGGAAAAAATGCCTCAAAAGCCCATACGGTTACTTAACCTCAACCTCAACCTCAAAATCAGATGTTTACAAATATATTAAATGTGATTGCCACATGTATAGATTCGTGTGTTCGTGGTGTCTTGAAATATATGCAAAGGTTTCGTGTAAATTTGCATATTATCTAAATGAACCTAAACCGGAATCCATGCCCTAAACTACTGGTTTGTGAAATTTGATGGACTATATAACTAATAAAAATAAACTGCTGTCCTCCAGATTTTTTATCCTAAACGATGCCACGAAATTTTTTTTTTGGAAATATTGGCTTGGGCTAGCGGCAACTTTGGCTATGTCATCAGTAAAAATGAAACAACGACACAAACATTCGGAAAGGAAAACAAATTTTCTCCTTCAATAACAAATTACAGATGAGTCACTTAATATTTTAGTTATTTTGTGGAAATACAGAAAAATACACAACGGAAAATGGGTTTATTCGGTCAGACCAAATCTAAAGATCCCAAAGAACAAGTAAGTTTTGAAAAACGGATTTCCAAAAAATGAATGCAGCTTAGGGCTAACCACGTATATACGGACGGACAGAAATTATGACGACATCAGATGGCAATATAAATAAGTGTACGAATAGAGAACAAAAAAAGTGTATTACGCGTTATTGCAGGTTCAAGAATGGACGCATAAAATACGCAAGGAAAGCAACCAGTTGGATCGTCAAATACGCAGCATTCATAGAGAAGAGGAAAAGGTTAAAAGAGCTTTGAAGCAGGCTGCCGTCAAAAATGATCGTGATACTTGCGTGATATTGGCCAAAGAAATTGTCAATGCCCGTAAAGCCGTTGGCCGCATTTATACGTCAAAAGCCCACCTCAATTCCATACAATTAAATATGAAAAATCAATTGGGTGGGTGAAAAATAATTTTATTACATAGCAGTGGCAGTGGCAGTGGCAGTGGCATTTACTAATGACGACTTTGTTTTATTAAAGGAAGTAACGGCTTGAAGGCAAAATGCTTTTGTTGAAGCAAACTTCGTCTTACTAACTACATATACTCCGGAGATTGCAATTGAGCGAATTTTTCTTCTCTTTCTTTTTTTGCTCCTAGCGCGGAGTATGTTTTTTATAATAGAGCAGAGAAGCTGTAATATGAAGGAGAAAGGTTCGGTGAGGTATAGCTTCTTCGCTCTTGGGCAATAAAATTTCTAATATGTCTTCAACTTCTCTTGAATTTGTCATATTATTAAGCGAAATAAGTTTGTTACCGTCCTCCGACCCAATCTTGACATTAAGAACATTTCTCATTTATTAGATGCCACAGCTGCTGCGGTTACTTTCTTCGATAGTAATATTTGGTGTTTTGATTCTTTTTAAAGCTACTTTACGTGTTGCTGGCTCTCTCCAAAAATCCGCCGAAGTTATGCAAGCCATGCAAAATTTGGTACGTTATCCTGAACTGGCCGGCATCATGCGTGACATGTCGAAAGAAATGATGAAAGCCGGCATTATAGAAGAAATGCTGGAGGAGACTATGGAGTCTCTTGAGGAGACCGAAGAACTGGAAGCGGAAGCACAAAAAGAGATCGACAACGTGCTTTTCGAAATCACCGATGGCAAATTGGGTGAAGCCCCTGTGCCGCCAGAGGATTTAGCGGCTGGCGGTGAAAAACCAACAGCAGAAGTGGAGGATGCGGAAGACGACGACGAAGAAGATTTGCAAGAAATGCAAAGTCGATTGGCTTCCTTGCGCTCTTAAAAATCAAAAAATTGATAAATAGTGTTGCTCTACTCATGAGAATAAATGTTGCATTTTGTAGCAGGGATTCTTTTATGTGGACATTGTAGACATCATTAGACATCGTTGACCATCGTTGATTGGTCGAGTGCTGGCAGTTATTATCATTTTAGTTTAAATGCGCGCAAGAGTGGCCCATTCGGTCTTATTATGCTTTAAAGAATTTTGTTGTTCTTAAGCAACTTTTTGCTTTGTTCTCGTCCTCTGTAAATTAAAATTTATTTATTCTCTTTTAATGTAAATATTGTTATTTCTTAGTAATTACCATTAATTAATTAGTTCATACTTCCCGAGTAGTATCATTTAGCTTGAATATTAAGATTATTGTTTACAAATATAACAATTGCGAGAGCATAGTTATTAAAAAAGAACAAATTCTTAAATCCCTTTTTATATACATACACCACGTACTCAATAACACATATTTTTCTATTTCACTTTGCGTTTTCTGCAAGAGAAAATGCAGCAGAAGCTGATTTTGATTAACCGCATCCTAACAGCGATAACTGGATTCATTTAGGTGGTGTCGTAGGTATAAATGTATATATATATCCATATATATATATGGAAATGTTGATGACAGTCAATGTATTCCAAAAATCATATTTTAATTTTGGTTTAATTTTTTTATTCAAACTTTAAGGGATCTCCCTCGAAACTCATAAATTATGAAACTTGAAAATATTCAAAGCAAGGATGGTCGGTTAATCGGCTAATTGGTAAGTGAAGTTACTCTTCAATCGTTTCCAAAATCCATCCAACATATTCCTGAATTTTGGTGTAAATTTTTATCTTATTGTCTCGCGGATAAAACGACAGAATGCCAGCCAACGTATAATGAGGGCGTATCCTAAAAGAAGTTAAACAAACATGTAATTAACGCTCGTTCGTATCAAACTACAGCTTCTTACATACTTTTTGCACCCATTAGATGAATTAGGGCATAATATGACGGCAGGACTACCAAGTTTTCTCAAACTGTACCTAGGCTCTTGACTTTCGACACAAAACTGCGACTTTTCTAATCTCATGTTATGTTTCGTATACATGCGATCATATTTACGGGCAGGAACACCTTGAACTGAGGCCTTGATTTTTACAAAATTGGGATTCCAGCCAGCTTCTTCCATAATCAAGTTCCTAAAGTCGATTATTCGTTCTTCTTTATTTAAAGGCAAACATATCGGCTTCACAAAATCTGTAAAATTTACGACCTCAGCCAGCCGTAAGAGAGCGATATCGTGTTGTTGGTTCTTGGCTTTTAAACTATACAGGGAATGTGGTACAGCATATTCAATTGCCACATTTATATGCCTAGAAGTACATGAAGTATCCGCATTCTTTCCATTTTCACAATCAGAATTTTCTTCAGAATTCCATTCGCCAAGACGAACGGCTGTTAAATGCCATTTTAAGAGCGATAAAAGACCGCTAACGCAATGCGCAACAGTGATAACATAACTGGCACTGATTAAAGAGCCTTCACATTTGTATCGCTTACGATTGCCTGAAAACGTCAAGACGAGTATTACACGACAAACAAACAAATGAAAGCATTTTGCATCAACCTTTAGTGTGTTCCAATAAAGCCATCCAAGGGTATTGTTTAACTTTCGCAATATTTCCATTATTGTTCGTTTGTACAGTTGTGCCTTGGGCGCATTGTTCAAATCGAGGTAAAAGTGCAATTTTACTGTTTAGCGAATCGAGCGTTGAGGCAACTCTTGAGGTAAGCTTTAAACAACAAACCAATGGTTTGCCATTTTTCATTCCACATTGGCTGCGGCTTAAATAATCCCTGTGTGACTCCCTTCTTGGCGACGTTAGCAATGCATTGACGAGATATTCACAGTTTTCCAGGAGAACACATAATCCCTTTTCATGACTTGTATTCAAGCATTCGCCATAATTATCTAAAAAGAAAGTTTATCCAATTAAAAATATAGAAGGGAACTGCTTGAAAGTACAAGTGAAATGAATCGGTTCCTCTTAATTAATTGAAATTTCTTTTTCCAAAATACACGCATTCACGCACACAGGTGGTTAGCCTGGCTAGCTTGAAGATCGGAGAGAGCTTGAGCTTCTTTCTCTGCTTTTACGGCTACACTTCGGATCATTTTTGAATGAATGAACTTCAGACGTTGGCTTGTAGGCTATGAAACCAAGTGAGATTACGGACAATTCCTATCCTACTTCCACAATCATTGAGAAAATAGTTAAGCTTTTAGTGCAATGAACGGGTTCGTCGCAGAGCAATTTCAATGTGATTGCCACAAATATCCACATAAGCCTCAAAGCCATTCCCGTATTGAATCAGTTTGATGGAGAAATGGACAATTATGTTAGACTTATCTTTATATGTAGGTATATTCTGTGAATTTAATACAAGTTTAGTTTTTAATCATGAATTTACTTTCTAATCTTGGAGAAAGAAAAACAAGTCCAAGCCCAGTAACCAGAGAAATCTAAAATAATAGCAGATGCTTACGAGTAAGACTAAAATTAATGGAATCAGAAAAGTTAAAAAGGATTGAACAAAGTACAACCAATTTTAACATTTTCTTTGTCGATTTAAGGTACGAATAAGTTCTTCTTCTTGTAACTAAATTCTCCCGATCCGCAGCTTACGACTTTAAGTATACCACTAGCGCTTGTTTAGCGAACTAAACTCTATTAAACGAACTGTACTCTATTACCTGCCTTTGATATTTAATTTTTGACTTTCATTATAAGTTACGGCTGCACCTGCCTTGCCAAAAATTCCCCATTTTTATTGTATGCCTATTTACATAGGGCATAAGGGAAGAAAGGCAACGGCAGAAAAATTCGCTTCTTGAGAAATGTACCTTGCTTTTTTTAATGTTCCGCTAAAGCTTTTATAAGTGTTATGTTATTTAAAAAGAAACCCCGATAGTGGTTTTTATTCGTAACATTTAAAAGGAAAAAAACTTTATCCGAAAAAGAGAGTTTCTTTTCCACATTAGCAAAATCGAACGTGATGAAAATTACAAAGAAGCCAACTCATACAGAGGATAAAACAGATGAAATCTGAGGAAGGAAGGAAGGATGAAATAATGGCAATTGTAATATTCTCTTATTGCTTCAATAAAACGCTTCTTTCTATGATATCATACACGCAAAGTGAAGTGCATACTATTTTTTTGAAATAAATAGTACATCGACGACGCGTAGATACTAAGTAGACTAACTTACAACAATGTCCGCGCATTGTCTACAATGCGATAAATTGTTTATTGTATTGTGTTCTTTGCATTGCGCAGGTAATGTTCTACGGCAGACAAATTGTTTTTACGGCATTATCTACGTGGAATAGATAATGAGTAGGCTAGTACCAGCGATCAAAATTTGTCCAAATTAAGAAATATGGAAAGGAGTCGAAAACTCTCACACTCACGCTTCGCCAATTTTAAAAGTTTTCAACTGCCAAAAGGCAGAAAGACGGACTAATTAATTTCTATCTTCTGCTCTATACATTAGATCAAATACGAATTTTAATGCTATTAAATTTAATTTATTTAAACAATAACTCCAAAACCACTTGCACGTTTTTACATTTTATTAAAAACCTTCTTTTGTAACAAATATTTTTTCTGTGACGTAGATTTTCTATCCTGATCCCGTACTTGATATGACATTTACGCTTTGCTTTCTTTTTTCTAAATCTTTATTTATTAAACTTTATTACAGATATCACAACTGCGCCAATTATATGAAGTTTAAAAAGATACACTGCTCGATAATTTATGACGTGAGACCTTATTTTCTAAACTGGATTTTAAAAAATGGGATTTGTTTTATTAGGATCAATCGATATGCCATGCTTGAGAACGATTCAATACGTTTTTTGCACACTTTCGTTTACTGCGATTATGTCAAACTTGAATTTATTATGTTTTATACAAAAAATAGAAAGGAAAACTTTATCCATTTTGTTTTCTAATTTAGGTTTTTGTTTTACTAGATATATTTATTTGTATTTATGTCATATAATAAGATAAAGTAATAATAAAACAGCTTTTTCTGTTGTTTCGTTGTGTTCTAATTCGTTTGTAAGCAAGCAAAGTAAGTATGTATATATAAATACTCTTCAAACGTATTTAGCATTGATATTAAATTCGTTCATACAGAAATAATAGCTCAAAAATGGCAACGCTGTTTACGCTTCTCTGTTAAAATGACAAAACAAGTTTTATACAAAAGTTCTCTTTGTTTACAAATTGTGTTTGCATTAGATTCTACTATTGTTTTGTATAATAATTCCGTCTCTGTTTTGCATACATGCTCTGTATGCATAGTTAGTTAGTATAAAAGTTCTGTACAAAAGTTCTCTTTGTTTACATTATTACATGCTACTGTTGATTTGTATGATAATTCTGTCTCTGTTCTGCATACATGCATATGCAAGTTCTATTACAGCTTTTGTATAAAAGTTCTCAAAAGTTTTGTATGATAGTTTTGTCTCTGTTCTGCATACTTGTTCTATATGCAAGTTCTATTATAGCTTTTCTAGAAAAGCTGTTTTTACACTTTTCTTCTTAATGCATTTTGAGATGCTATATAATTCTTAGTTGAATTATAAAAATATAGATATAAGACAATGCATTTTCACCATGATATCAAGAGTATCTCTTCGACGCGTTAAAGTCGAAGAGGTCAACTTTTGTATGAAGCTGGCAGAGTGCTCTGAGCTTGCTCGCTTCTGTCACTTCTGATCAATTTTATCGCCCCAACCCCTTCTTCTTCCTTTCTTCTTCTTCCTTTCTTCTTCTTCCTTTCTTCTTCTTCCTTTCTTCTTCTTCTTCCTTTCTTCTTCCTTTCTTCTTCTTCTTCCTTTCTTCTTCTTCTTCCTTTCTTCTTCTTCTTCCTTTCTTCTTCTTC